>CM031241.1:376866718-377211718 GCA_018340775.1 Taxus wallichiana var. yunnanensis | reverse complement strand
ATAATTTGAAGCCATTGAAGACCTATTACAGATCACCTTATATATGTTAAGCTTTAATCATTTATCAATAGTTGTTCAAATAATTAAGATGGTGAAATAATATCACTTGTGTTGAAAAGCATACTCAATCCTAGTTTTCTACCATCTTATTATTCTTGGTTAAGAATCTAGATTTCTTTATTAATAAAGAGAGTATAATTTAATTTATGACCACACTACTTTTTCAATTTTAAGGTATTTAATTTTAAAAACTAGGGTTCAAATGGTTAAGTTTTATATTAAAATCAAACCTCCCTTTCCTTTGGCTCACCTCTCTAACCTACCCCCAATACTCCGATTCAAAACATTAATAAATTAAACCCTTTCACCCCCTCATGTCTACCGGTATATTGACTTTAATTTTATTAATTTTAATTATCTCAATATGAACCCACGCATAGGATATTGCCTTGCTAATGAACCCCCGTGCAAATTGATTCTCCCTCAAAGTCCGAGCAGCATCATTGATTTGACAGAAGCTTAGAGACAAATAGATCATGGATGAGTTGTTTTGTAGCTAGGGGATGAGATCTAACTAGCCCTCTATCACTCAAATGTGGAGAAACAGAGATAGCACCCTCAAGTGGATTTGATCTATCCTCACTATTTTAGGTTGTGCCTTTCAACCAAGGTAAGAGAACCCTTTTGTAGCCTATTGTTTATGGAGGAGGTGGAGATTTCCTTCCTTATGAAGTTTTTAAGGAGACCTTGAAGAAAGTATGATCAATGCAATAAAATCTAACTCTCACGAGTTGTCGCTCTGATAATGGAGATACTTTCTAAGAGAGGTTCGAAAGCCACTAAAGACAATGAAAACATGATTGTTTTGCATGTTTTGATGGTAAAAATTATGCATTTATATACACACATGACAAACAGGGGTAGTATGGGTAGGATTGGTTGTTTTAAATGAATTTTTGTGGGAGGTGAGGCAGAATGAACTTGATTTTCTAAATCTTTGAAAGTTTTTACAAAATGGAAAGCTTAGACAACAGAATGCTTCAGAATAGCTAAAATATTCCTTTAACAAGAATATGTGCTTCAATGGAGGCCCAAATTAGCACTTTTTCACACAATATATGATATTATAACATGACGAAGGCTCGAGTTAGAAGAGCTAATGAAACATTAAAATATAAGATCAATCATGCCCGAGGTACACCTAGAGGCTTACAAAAATTTGTCAACAGATGAAAGAAAAGTGATTTTAAACCGTTTATTTCATTCCCGGATGAAAGCTCTTCTAAAAATGAAATTGCAAATGCCAATAAACTAGCACAAGGATTGACATCTTTGTGATTGAGAGGTATTTTGATGCAAGATTGCAACAGGAACAAGAAATACCATTTGCAGAGAATTCATAAGCGAAGAAGACATAATTTTTTTAAATGACATAGAATAACTCCATTTTGACTAAATTTACCAAATAGGGGAAAGTTTCTAGAACAATCTTAGAGTGTTTCAATGGCTTTACACTCGCAACCACTTTGAGATGATTAAACTTAATACAAAAGAGATAACCGAGGTTTCTTAGACGTCTTCTCAAAAGACAAGGTTTTTCAAAATTTCCTCTTGGGAATTTTCTTCAACCTCTAACACTCCACCCATTTACATGACAAATTCATGCAATTTATAATACTTCATTTACAACATTGGTTTCTCCCCAAAAAACCAAACATTGAATGTACTAGTGTTTTCCATGATCTCCATTGCGATTCCCGAATCAAATCAGTAAAAAGGTTGTTTGGTTCTCAAGGGGCAAGATCTCTTCGAATATCTCCCAAATTTAACTCCTCCTTCCGTAGATCACTCTTTCTTCTACTGCCAACCACTTTTGCCACTAATCTGTCAAATCTAGTTCTTTGCATGCTTGGGAAGAAAAAAGGAAAATTAGATCGAGCCTACGATAAGATCTCATCTTAATGGAAAAAGATGTCCCCAGATCTTCCTCACCAAACTTAGATATCAAATTAACTCCCCTTCCCTATTTGGCATGCAAGAAATATCGAGAAATCATGAAGAATCACATCTCCAGGAGCTCTGGAATGAAAATGGCAAAAAAATTAGATACAGATGCACAACTGTCGTTGATTTCTATTTTGAATTTGGACCATCCACGTGGGAGATCCATTTTAAAATGGGCCTGTGGGTTCCCTTTTTCCTTTTACAAATTTTGGAAAAATGTAAAATTTTCACATTTTGTTCCGCACCTCCGCCCTTGAGAAATGAGCCTAACACGTGTCCTAAGGTGGGTCCCAAAGGAACCGCGGCCAAATTCTGCTATTTCACCTCTTTTTTGGAAAAGGGAAAATTTTCCAAGTTTTCCCCACAGCTCCACCCTTGAGAAATGAGCTTGACACATGTCCCAATGTGGATCCCATCGAACCATGCTTCATTTTTCACTTGTAACTCCTTTTTCCATAAAAGGAAAAATTTCCAATTTTCCTCTCAAAGTTTGCACCTTCGTCGTTGATCGGAGAAACTTTTGACTTTTCTCTATCGGGCTTGCAGGTTATTTTGATGATTTTAGTCATTCGAATATCAACGGGAAAAAAATCCAAGTTACCCCCGATGGTCCGCCTCCTCGCATTTTGACATTTTCAATGCCAACTTTGACATCCTTCTTGTCTATCAGGGCATGCGGGCCATTTTGAAATTTTAATCCTTTTCATGACAAGAGGATAAAATTCAAGTTGCCTTTAATGGTCCACTTCGTTCCTTTTTAAATTTTCAACACCAACTTTGACATCCTTCTTGTCAAGATTATGGGCCATTTTGAGATTTTAATCCTTTTGATGACAAGAGGCAAAAATCCAAAATGCCTCGATGGTTCACCCCACCCCTTTGACTTTTCAAACTTCCACTTGTCACTATGACACATCTTGAGATGGTCCCCAAATATTGATACCTTGAATGAGCATGGGATCACCATGTGTCTCGGGCCCTTTAAGAAGTTGCTTAAAAATTCTAAGGAAAGAAGACCCAATGGAGACCTCCACGTGTCGTTATGGTGCAATCTTCATAAACCTTAAAGCTTCAAAAATGATTTTATGGGGGTGCACTTCCATTTTAGAAATTTTAATCAATTTCTCCAAAAGGGAAAAAATTGAATTTGCCTCTCAAGGCTCATAGCTCCTCCTTTAACTTTGGCACGTGTCCTTCTACGGGGTCGAGGTAAAACTTTTCCTGCCACTTAAAATTTTATTTAATCAATGCCTGGTGGGGTTATGGGGTGGGTTCAATTTTTTTCCAAAGTAACCAAAAATAAAAGTTCAAAAAACAAACCCGTTGCACCCCATCCAATTAGAAGAAGCCACATAAGCACCAAAAGAACCAATCAAATTTGAGCAGGGCTATGGGACCAAATTTTCCTTTTTGCCAAAAAATAAAAAAGTGATAAGTTAAAGAATTTGCCTACTATACCCCGACCAACCAAAATAATCCACATGACCGTTGAATGCTGAGGAATAACTTTGACAGGAAAAAGACACCCGTTAGACCATCAAAAACATAGAAATTCACCATTCATGCTCATAACCCGATTTTTCGCTAAGGATGAAAACTTTTTGAAAAAAAAAGTGAATCATGGTTTTGAGCATCTTTCGACCATGGATTTGGATTTTCAAAGGCATACAAATATAAATTGATCATTCTCAAGCTTCCATGGTCAAGGAAAAATAGGAAAAATGGCAAAGCTTGTGGATTTTGAAGAAACTAGGGAAAGAACAGGAAAACTCGAGACTTATTCAAGGAGGGACATGACAATGGATTATGCAAACAACTCAAGGAATTCAAATGGAAGTAAAAGCTTTTAGAACATCCACATCAAGAAAAAAAACGTTTCATAACACGCAGATCAGAGGAAAATTAGGACAAAATGGTGAGAGATCAAAATGAGCACCAACATCGGCTCCGACTCAGGGATGGGCACTCCCTGCAAGTTCCATAAGAACAAATGTAGACCAAGTGCCAAAATATCCATTGGGCAAAGGAGTCAGCTTGTAGAGCACAAAACCAGGACCATCCCCCAAAAATGAACAGAGAAACCAAGAAAAAAAAGGCCACCAGGGGCCAAAATAAACAAAAAACACAAGAGACAGAGAAACAAACATAAAAACTATACACATATAGATGATGTTCACCTTGATTTTGGGGAAGCAATCCAAGAATTGCTTTAAGTTCCTACCATTAATAGGAAATTCAAGCAATTCCCCATCCAAGTATTTCAAGAAGAAAGTATGTTCACCAATTCTAATATCAATGGAGTAAGGGCCCATCCATAAAGCGTCAAATTTTCCATGCTTTCCCTTATCTTCACACTGCTATCCCATAGTAGTACAAAGATATCCAACACTAAAAGCTCTTGGGGTGACCTTCTTATCAAACAAATTTTTCATCTTCTCTTGAACTTTACATGCCTTTGGTGGGATGCCCTCCTTTCTTCATCAATATCAACAATATGGTTAATGTGGGCATCATATGGACTTACTTCTTGATCTTCCAGTTGTTACATAAAATGATATGAGGATAATTGCATATGTAGGGGTAGCAGCAGGCCTGAGTTCCATATACCAACTTAAATGGACTCTTTCCACTAACTCTTTTAACAAAGAATTCAGTCTTCGGATAGCAAACTTCAACCTTCATCCCATTTTCTCTTGTTCATATCCAAGGTTCTTTCTAATAATCTTCTTAAAATTTTTATTACTTTGGACTTAGCTTTTCCATTTCCTTAGGGATTGCAATTAGAAGCATATGTAAAGTTGATCCCATATTCTTTACACATTTCCACCAAGGGTTTAGCTCAAAGCCCATGACATTGTTAGAACAATTTTGACTAAGCACCCCAAACCTGCAAATAATATGGTTCAACATGAAGTCCATGACAATTTGGTGTGTTGCTCTTTTGGTGGGGATTGCCTCTACCCACTTGGTGAAGTAATATGTGGCTACAAGAATCCACTTATGGCCAACACTTGAAGGGTCTTAAATCTCACCAATGAAATCCATTCCCATTACTTCAACAGAGATTCAATTGATACAAGATGCAAAGGAAGGAGCCTTGAAGCTTTCTAGTCTTCGAGAGAAGTGTTATAAACTCTCACATATTCTAACCAATAGAGTTTCATTCTTGAAGAGTTGGCCACCAGTAACCAACCCTTAGGATCTTGTGTGTTGTGACTCTTACATCAAAATTCCCCCCACAAATGCCTCCATGGAGGTCAGTAATTATCTTGGGGGATTCATCTTTAGTAATGCACCTTAAGAGGACTCCCTTAGGGTTCTTCCAAGCTAACCCAAACTCTGTAATGACATATTTTTGGGAATCCAACTTAAGATCTCTTTTCTAGTTATTACTTAAATACACAGGGTAGTATAAGTGTCTGAGATAAAAAATCACATCCTTGTACCACTCAAAGAACCTTTCAAAAACACCAACCCTTTCCTTTTCCACCTGATTTACCTCAATAGTTTTCAAGTTAGCTCTCAACCATAAGCTTAGCCAAGCCCAAACCTCTTACCAACTTCATGGTTTGGATATCCATATCATATTCTTGCAACTTGTTCACCCATCTCTTTTTGCGATAAGATGTCCTTTACCATGGTGTGGGTAACATAAGCAACAAATTTTGAGCTTAGAATGTAAGGATTGAAAACCTTTGTTTCTTTTACCAAGGAAAATGTCTCGCTTCTCCATAATAGTGTATTTCAGCTCAACCCCTACAATACCTTACTGGAAAAAGGCAATTGGCCTCTTAGCCCCTTCATTATCTTTCTCTCGCAACAAGATAGATGCAATAGTGCTCTTTGAAGAAAAAGAAAACAATTGAAAAGGCTTTTATAATCTGGAGTCTGCTTAGAACAGTGCATGCTTTAACACCTCTTTAATCCCATTGAAAGCTTATATGGCAGTTTCTTCCCATTTGATGACCTAGTCCTTTAGCATGGAAGTAATTGGAATGGTCAACTCAGAAAAGTTTGATATGAATCTCTTGATGAAGTTTATCTACCCAAAGAAGGACTGAATTATTTTCTTGGTTCTCAGAATTGGGACTATGTTGATGGCCTCCACCCTTTCTAGATCAATCATCACCCCATCTTGTGACACAATGTCACCAAGAAATTTTGCCTTCTGCACTCCAAAATGGCATTTCTTTGGATTGAGTGAGATGCCATATTCTCTACATCTTATTAGCATCTTCTCCAAGTGCAACAAGTGATCACTTCTCATTCTAGAAAAAAAGTCACATCATCTTGGTAAACATCAATAAAATCATTAATGTAACTAGAAAAGCAACATCCATTGCCATTTGAAAGGTGGCTCCAACATTCATCAGACCAAAGGGCATCTTGACATATACATACGTTCCCCCAAGGAGTGGTAAAGGTTGTTTTAATTCTTTCTGATTCCTTCACTACAACTTGGTTATAACAAGAGAAACCATCCAGGTGAAAATAACTCGAACCGGTCACTAGCCGCAACATGTTTTCCATGTTTGGTAAAGGATAATTATCCTTCATTGATGCTCTATTTAAATTCCTAAAATCCACGCAGACTGATGTCACCACTCTTATTTTTTACTAGTACTAGGTTTGCAACCCAAGAAGAATACCTTGTGGGCTGAATAATCCCTCCATCCCTTAGTTTCTTCAGTTCTTCTTGCATTTTAAGAGACAAGAGTGGATTGATTGGTCTCTATTTCTTCTTGAATGGTTTTGCATTGGATTCCAAGGGAATATCATGTTGAAACAGATCCTTTATGTATCCTTTAGTTCGATAGGTCCAAGCCATGCAATCTTGGTATTTTTAAACAATTGGATGTATGAGTGCTTCTCTTCCTTGTTGAGATTGCTACCTGACCAAATATTCCTTGGTTTCTCCTTTGTGTCAAGGTCATGCTCCTCAATATCCCTTGAGGCTGCTATGCATATGTTAATAATGCAATCAACATTATCAAAGTTGGATTCAAGAGAAACCAGCCCTCTAGGAATGGTATTAGTCTTTAGTTAGATGATGCCCTTGCCAAACAAGGTTTCTTTTCCCTCTGTTGCACACACCATTGGCTCCCAATCAATGCATTGATCAAAAACTCTCCCTTATTCTGCAGAAATCTTCTGATCTAAGCATCATCATCAAAAACTTTCCAATGCTTAATGTTGTCAGGGACAGATGGCCTTGTTAACACCTCAACATCATATTCACAATATGGGGACCTTGCACAATTGTCAAACCGAGATCCCAACACTACAAGTTTGTTTTCCAAATCATTGAATTTCCTATCATGATGCACAATGTTGAATGAATCAAACATCTCAATGAAATCCCAAACTGCATGCTTGTATTGTTTCATTTACTGATTTTTTGTGGCATACAGTTTTCTTGCTTATTTGACAATTAATTCTGAATCCCCTTTGACAATGATTTCCTTGACACCATATTTCCAAGGAGTTCTTAAACCTAAAAAAAATACCTCATACTCAACAATGTTGTTAGTGCACTCAAAGTTGAGTTTGAAGGAAAAAGAAAACTCTTCCTGGTGTGGAGAGATTAGAAAAACACCAACACCATTTCCAAACTTGTAGCAAGCTCCATCAAATAGTAAAGTCCAAGGAGGTCCTACCTGTTCAAGAAACTTTCATTCTTCAATATTATGCTCTTTTCCATTAGCAAATCCTATAATGTTATCGACATCAACAATTGTATACAATACCTCACAGGATACATTGTTTGGATACTCAATAAGGTGAAACATCTTCTTTTCCCCATATAACCTAACAAGGCTACCCTCAATTGGGATAGTAGCATAAGACATATCCATTTGGACACTCCCACCAACACTTGCAGCCCATTTTCTAGATAACAACATACCCCACTTGGCTGGAAAATCAACAATGGCCACATCAAGCTTGACTTCTTACCCGGTAAGCTGCAAGTTACACCACCAGACCTTTCACACATCCCACCACTGGCACTTCTCTAGAGTCCATGGCAGTGCATTTCCCATATGCTGTTGTCACTTTAATATTTAGCTCATTCATGACTTCCAAAGGCATGACATTGCATGATGCCCCTGATTCAAACATACAAGTTGTGCAATAGTCTATCCTTAATGATCGAGTGGTGAAGAATGGATCCACATTTAGCTGAGAGTCCACCAAGATGTCCCCAAATAAACCTCAGGTGGTTCACTTAGTTCCTCCAACACTAGTGGTGTCTCTAACTCTTCAATGACTGGTGGAGTCTCCACAATGTTTATATTTCTACCTAGGGTAGTCTTCTCCTCTTTCAGCCCCAAATATTCAAAATCCCTTTTCTTGTGCTCGGGATCCTGAGAAACTCAACAATTAGGACCAAAATCTTGATCTGAATCAACACTTGGGAAATATCATAAGGGACAGACTTTAGAAAGGCAACATTGGAAGGAGGGATGATGCGCTCATTAGGTGACACAGAGGATTTTGATACTTTGGCCATGATGAGAAGTATGATTTTTGTTTGGGACAACAAGGCCCTTGTCGACGCATCTTTCTTAAGGGACACTTTAGGAATATTTGAAAGCAACGGAGTCTTTGGTTTGGCCTGAGGCCTTGCACCTTTGACAACCCTACTTCTTGTGTTGTGCTCCTTTTCTTGTACCACAACAACATTCATCAATAACTGTCTATCCTCCTCAGATGGGATTCCTCCATCATACATCTTTATCATTAAATCCCTTAAATATTCAAAGTCATTATTGGGCAATTCAAAAGGTTATATAGTATCTAATTCTAAAGCATGAGAGGGAGGAAGGATAGGTACGTGATGGATGCAATCCCAAAAATCAGCAACAGTTCTAGCACTTATCACCTCAATTGAAGTTTCCCCTTGTTGTGAGCTTGTGGAGCAACCCACCATGTAGACATCATTATCATTATCATCATCAGATTCTTCTTCTTCTTGCTGATCTTCCTCACATGGAGCATGGGGCATGAAACATCTATCACACCAATCAATGACATCTATCTCCTCCACAACAACAACTCTGGCAGCCAAAGAATCAAGTACCATTCTATTATCCTGCTTTGGGACTCGTTTTTCCTATTTCCAAATCCAATAGGTCCCTTGCCTCTGTCATCAAATACCCGGTGATTTGTAAACCTATCTTAGCTTTGTTGCTTGTGTTGACCTTGTGAACTCTTCCCAATCCCTTTTTATGCTCGGGCTAATTTGTATGATATTTCTTTGATAACCCCAACCAAATTTCTCACAACTTCTTCCAAATCAGCAACCTTGCTTGCCTAAGGATTTTATGGATTAATCAGCTTCACACCCTCCCATTTTGGAGGCTTTCCAATTGCCTTGATGTTATTCTCTATTTACGAGCCATGGTGAAGGCCTACCTCAAATTGGTAGGGTTCTTGTCCCTCAAGTAATATGCAGCCTTTTTATCAAATGCATCAGAATATTTGATCAAACATGATTCATCACATGGCCTCAAGTTAACAAGAAATATTCTCAAAGTCTTATTGAACCTTGTGTTGAAATCATGTACTAACTCATTAGGATTCTTCTTGATATTTTCAAATTCTGATAGAAGAAACCTAGGGTCAGTTCTATCACCATACTGCAATCTAAATGCATTGTTCATCTCAGTCCAAGAATCAATAGAGTTATCTCAGAACAAAAAATTGATGTATACATCATCATGTTCAATCTCAAAGTCTTCCATCATATAGATAAAAAGCTTTAAATGCTGATCACTAGTTATAGCATTATTTCCCTGAACTTTGGTAGTCTTCTCCTTACATCTTGAGGAACTGCATTTGGATAACCAACCATTCCCAAAAAATTTATAGGTCCAAAGTTATTTACAACAAATGGAGGTTTGGGTGGGGGATGGGCCATGTTGATTCGAGGAGGTGACCTTGGGGGAGAGACAAACTAATAAGGGGCAGGGGTTTTGAAATATAGGAGTATAGCTTTCAAAATGGATATCCTTTAAAGGCCTTGTTTCCTGGAAAACCCTATCAACTTCTGAAAAGACAGGGGCAGAATGAGAAAAAAATTTCTCAAAATCAAATGAAGGCCTTCTCTAGTTGGAGAATTCAATTCCACAAAGAGGCTACCTAATTCAGAATCACTTGAATGGCAATATTCAATGATAGGCCGATCACTCTTAGTAATAGGGATCTCCCTTCTTGACTCGATCTCCCACAACTCTCCAGGCTCTTCTTCCTTCTCATTTTGTTTTTCCTAGCTCTGGAAATAGTGTCCTAGTAGGATCCTTAGAGAAGAAATATCTTCTTCCTTCCAGTTTTGTAAATATTAGTAACAAATCTTAATTTGACAAAGTTTTAAGACATTGGTCCTTATCAAAACCAAATAAACAAGGATCCACCACTAAGGATTTCCACCTTAGTTGTGCAAATGCACTAAAATATAATCTGTCAATACTAAAAACTGGAAATGGGATGATCTAAATTTTCATTACCCAGATTTATCAATGAAAACTAGTGCATTAGGTGTGGAAATCCGAAAGAATTACACACAACATTTGTAGCTTTTAATACTTCTTATAGGCATGAACACAAGATGATGTTTGAAAAATGTATTAGAATTCATAGCGTAAAGGAAATATTTACTAGGGTCTAAATGTGAACTGTAATCTTTTCATCCTGGTAATGGCACTAGAAGAGCATTGGTACCCAAATCGATTCTCCTCAAAGTCTGAGCAAAGATCAATGATTTTATAGGAAGCTTAGAGATAAACAAATCATGCATGAGTTTTTTTATAGCTAGAGATGAGATTTAAATAGCCCTTTGTAACTCAAATGTGGAGAAATAGATAAGCACCCTCAAGAGGATTTGATCTATCCTCACTATTTTAGGTTGTGCCTTTTAACCAAGGTAAGAGAACCCTTTTGTATCCTGTTGTTTATGGAGGAGGTGGAGATTTCCTTCCTTATGAGTTGTTAAGGAGACCTTGAAGAAAGTATGATCAATGCAATAAAATCTAACTCTCACAAGTTATCACTCTAGATAATGGAGATACTTTCTAAAGCAAGGTTTAGGCCACTAAAGACGATGAAAACATGATTGTTTTTGCATGTTTTGATAGTAAAAATTATGCATTTATATACACACATGACAAAAAAGGGTAGTATAGGTAAGATTGGTTGTTTTAAATGAATTTTTGGTGGGAGGTGAGGTAGAATGAACTTGATTTTCTAGATCTTTGAAAGTTTTTACAAAATGGAAAGCTTAGATAATGAATGGTTCGAAATAGCTAAAATGTTCCTTTAACTAGAATATATGCTTCAATGGAGGCCCGTATTAGCACTTTTTCACACAATCTATGAGATTCTAACAGAACACTTGAGTTAGAAGACCTAATAAAACATCAAAATATAAGATCAATCACACTTCTCATGTACACCCAAAGGCTTACAAACAATTTCTATCAACAGATAAAAGAAAAGTGATTTTAAACTCGTTTATTTCATTCCCATTTCTCCTCCACTGTTCTTTATCATAACCATTTCTTTTTCTGATGTGTTATGTCGCATCGAGGATGATGCTTTTCTTAAGGGGAGGAGAATGTAATGCCCTCGTTCGGCATCGAATTTCACGGTTACGTCCTTGTCCTTTTTGCGTGAGATTGGAAGGAGGAGGTCATTGTGGCTAGTCTTGTGCAGTTAATGCGTTCCACCCAACTGAATGAAGAAAACATTTATCTTACTCTTCTCCTAGCCTATGCGCCATTATATTTTTTTCCTTGCCTAGCTTTGCAATTATATGAGCTTCTTCAACGAGTCACTAAGTTGGCAGGCATAAAGGTTTCTGTTGGAATTATCACACCTTACAAGCTACAGCTGAAATGTTTGCACCGAGAGTTTGATGTTGTCCTCAAATCTGATGAAGGAAAAGGTTTATATATCATTACGGTAGATGCCTTTCAGAGCCAGGAGCGTGAGGTAATCATTATGTCTTGTGTCCGAGCTTCAAATCATGGGGTTGGCTTTGTAGCTATCTTCCTAAAAGACAAGATATACTTGAATTGTCAAAGTAGGACCATTTTCCTAATTGACCGCAAGGGTGATTGGCCTTAATTAGATAATACAATCTTTCTCTCAATGAAAACATAAGCATTGTGTGGCATATCAGGATGGAAATTGAAGTAAGAATGCAGTCAACTAGGTTGTAGCTGGCAGTGGGTGGTAATTTATGTTTTCTGTCCTTGCGTGAGGGAGATGGGAGTCGGTGGAGTCCTGTTTTCCTCACCTGGATCTCATTTGGATCCTTTATTCAATGCGTATGGTTGGGAGGTGCTTGGCTTGTTCTTGGGGTTTGTGCGGCTGGGAAAAGTGGACCACGTGTTTTTGTTTTGGCCGCTTCCTTGTTCTGCTCTTGCAGTCCTTCTTTTGGTGGCCGCTCACCTGGTAAAAATCCTCTCAGATGGAGAGATAGGTTGCAGAGTAGTAGAGGCCGTTTTGAGTGCCTCCAACAAAGTGATCTGTCCAAATATGTTGCTTTCTATTCAAGTATAGAATGCATCCTCGGTTCAGTCTCTCCTTCATGATTTTTTTATCAAAATCGACTATGTGACAGTGAGAGTATTACCAGGAGACCTGATGAAATTTATTACTAAGATTCTCTATTGATTTCTTACTTGTTTTACGTTGTAACTCATGGAGGAGTATCTCATAGAGGTGGATCTGTTTTATATCAGAATATTCACGAAGCTCAAATTGCCTTCTGTTTCATTTCTTCCACTCTGCCCCGTAGATGAGTGTCTGTCTCCATCGTGTGTTCGATTCCGGTGGCTTCGGTCACACTTTGGCTCAGTCTTGTTGGCTTGTCAAACTTAGCGGTATCAAGACTACTGTGTTGTGAATGGGTCATTCGGTTTGCTTGGGGAATTAAGTTTGGGTGATCCTGGTTGGCTCGGCCATAGCCCACAGAGTTGGTATGTGGTGAGTTAATGTATAAGTGATTTGGCTGTAAAATTAACATGAGACTTTCCTAGCGCAGGACCTAGCTTGGCCCGTAGCACGTGCTCAACTCGGCGAAGCCAATAAAATGGTGCATGCTTTTTGTGTAGGTGACAGATCACACCCACAGGCACGGAGATCTATGCAATGTTGGAGAAAATGTCTTGGGAGATGAAGGTAGCAGGATATTTGTCAGATTCAGAACTTGTGCTGAGTGAACAGGGAAAGTAAAAGTATTCCTCTGCCACACTTTGCATCCCGAGTTTTTCCAAGATTGTTGCAACGCAAATTGCAAGAGAGGCAAAGCAATTCCATCACTTTAAAAAAAAAAGGGAAATGTTCTTGTAGAGATTATTGGTAATGCCTGGTGAAGCAATCTAGTGACTGGTCAGCCTTAATTGAGGATGCTGAGTCTAGGGACTGTTTTATGGATATGGAGTCTGTACCAAGAGATCTTTTTTTTGGTTTTAAAGCCATCTTCTTTTGCTTCGTCTCAGACTAGGGCTGCTCCTAATATGAGAGCACCAAGGTTAGGAGGTCCAAATTAGAAAACAATCAGATGCATATGGAGATGGTGGAGGTGTTGGATGAATGCGAAGGATCAAGTTCAATTGCCAAAAATGGGGCCTACAGAGGTTCTAGGGCTAATTTGGAGCGGTGTTGGGAGGATGTTGGCAAGTATTTTAGACCACCCACCCTGGCCGTGAACTCCTACCTGTGCCAACGTGAAGATGGTCGATGTTTGGGCGCCCAACGAGCTTGAAGAAAATGGAATTTAGGCTTGGATTGTTGTTGCTGATCCAGACGATGTTGAATCTGGAGAAAAAGGCAAGATATTCCTACACTTTTCTACTGTTGCTATATTTATTATTATCGTGAAATCGAACCACCATTTCTTTGAATTGGTTGTCTTCTTTTCAGTCAGTCTCTCCTTTCTACTTGCTTTCTTCTTGTTTAGCTATTATCATTGCCTGTATGTTAGTGGAAAGCATGCAGGTGTTCTCTTCTTTGGGTGTATGTTTTTCTGGCTCGAGTGATCGATCTTCCTTTATATATATATATATGTACTCTTCTCTACGATAGAGTTCCAGTTATTATTTGTTCCAGCTAGTTTTTAGTAGTCGTTATTGTAAGCGTGCAATAACTATGAAGTTCCTTCCTATCAACCAAGGTTGTCCTTCTTTGTCTTTTGACATATATTGTTAATGATCTCTCAAGCCCACCTAACAACCCTTTTGGCATCAAAAAGGAAAGGTTGTAGGATTAGTGTAATCAACGCTTGGACTATTTCAGGTTAGAGTTTCGGTGTTAAAACTTTTAGAATGTTTATGTTTGCGTGCAACGTGTTTCAACCTCGAGTGTTTAGACTCCTACGTAGCTTCAGCCTGGTTCCTAGGTTCTATAGCCATTCTTAGGAGGTACTTTGACTGCCCCTTCATCTTGAATCGTAACTTTTTTTTTTTATTAGCTATGTTCGAGTTCTTAATTGTGCAACTCTAGTACCCCCGCTATTTCTGGAATTATTTTTGGTCTTCTTCCCTCTCGGAAGATTGTTGGTGAAATAATCTAGTCTTCTAACTTGTGTCTCCTCCCATTTATTATGACTGTGTTGTTAATTAGGATTGGACAACTTATATGCACATATGTACCTTAATGTTTTGTGATGAAAATTGCCTTGAATGTTGTCAACCTTGGGAAAAACTTTCTTGCAATCAATAGTATGATGGAGCTATAGCAGAAGGAGTTGTTTTGATAATGGAACTTAGTAGTTTATGTTGTACCTTTGTTTGAATGGTTGTTTATGTTACCAAGGGTTGCCTTAAAAATATTGTTGTTTTGGGAAATAGGAAATTTATTTTAAATTAACTGAACTCTAATAATTGATGTGGAGTGTTGTAAATTTTTAGGGTTATAAAAGTTGTTGATGACATTTTCGTATACTCTTGGTTGACGGACTCTTTTTCTTCTCTCGCGTGATTGCTACTAGCCTACAAGGCATTGGCCTTCTTGAATGATTGGGAAATCTCTTGGAGTTAGTGGCCAAAACTAGTTTACTTTGCTTATGCTTCGAAACTTATGTTGTGTGGATACTCTATGTGATTTCAGGTTTGAAACTCATTTATACATGGCTTTTTGTGTTAATTCTTGAAACCGTGGTTTCCTTTTTTCTTGGGCCGATCAACTCTTGTTCTTCTAGAAATATAATATTATAACCTATGCATTTGGTACCTGTGATAAAATTCTGGATGGTTGGTACTTTATATCAAATCGCACTCTTGTGATTGTTATTTAATTATTTACTTGGTGGGAATCCTGCTTTGTTAGATTGGTTATTTCTCCTTATAGGGCCAAGGGCCTTTCTCTTTCGGTTGTTATATTTTCGTTGTCTTTACTCCTAATGAAGTACATGGTCTTCTTCCTTGTTTGGCATGGTGGAAACTTATTATAACTTGAAGTGTTGATAGTGTTTAGAGGTTTGACCCAAATTCTTGTAATAAAGTGCTTCTTTTCATGATATTGATAGATAACAGTTATGGTGGGTTTGTGTAGCCTTATCTTGCTCAGTTCTCGTGAACTGACTCTTGTAGAAAATTTGCTGCAGATGGATTTTGCGTGTAGATGAGGGATAAATTTGTAGACTTTTTGTCATCAACCTTAGTTGAGAAGTTATTTTACTCAAACCTTTTTATGTTGTTCAACTATTGTTAACATCCAAAGGATAGTTTAAAAGAGGATTAATGTCTTAGTATAAAGAATTGTGGACTTTGTTATCTCGAACTTTAGAAATCTTGTATTGTTTGACCATCATTGAAATTATAAGAAGATTTGGTTATTGTTGTTGAGTGACATTTTTTGGAGTATCGAGTATTTTAAGAATTGATGTAATCTTGTTTTGTTCTTGTAAATGAGTGTTGCTACAACCTTGCCTTGAGAATAAATTTTGAGTTAAACCTTGATATGACTTAGTAATAAAGTGTCATAAGTAAACTAACATGGGATTGTTTAATATACGGAAGTTAAATTAAAAGTTGTAATCAAATAAAGTAACGTAGGGGTCACCAACTTGAGAGAAAGAAATTCTTTAAGTAATCAAGGGAAAGACTATCATTGCAGGTAAACTTTATAACATGATAACCCTAACTCCTCTAGTGAACATTATTCCTTTTATGGTGAAATTTGTAAAATGACCCTAAGGTGAAATGAACTGTAGTTGTTTGAAGATGATAAGATTTAATAAGCCGGAAAAACAATTTGAGACCTCACCATCTTTCTCATCGCCATTTGGAAAGTAAATTTTTACTCCTTGTTAATACTTTTAGCGAAGCCTAAGTAAAGTTGTTGATAATTCTGGTTAAGAGCTCTAGCTTCAATTAAATACTGACAATAACTAATGAGGCCCTAAAGATGTTTCATCTCGACCTTCTCCCTCTAACCCTTTTCCAAGGCACCTTGTATCACTTCTCTTAAGTGTGTGGAACTTAAAACCATGTTGTCTTGTGGGCAAGAACGAATCTTAGTAGCGTTAGTGGTGAGCAGATGGCCTTGTGGAATTTAAATACTCCTTTATCTTGATAAACGAATTAAGCAAATAAAGGTCATAATAGAGAAGATTTAAAGATGATTACTCAGTGTCAAAAGAATAAACTTAGCTTGGTAAGATGAATTGTATGAATCATATCTTGAACCTCCTTGAAAACGTAAGCTAGGAATTGCAAGATGTCTTTTTAAAATAAATAACCCTCAAGAATATCTCATTGTGGATGGCCCTAATCACGAAGTGTTTTGTGGTTGGACTTCTTTGTTGTCATGTCTAAAAGAAAAGTAAATTGTCCTTGATAGGTGTGAACGTTTCCATGCTACCTTTACGGTCATCCCCGTAACAAGTGGTTCTTAGAGTTGGTTGTAACTTTGTGACGACATGTTGTGTCGTGTTGTGTGCCGAAGCAAGTCAAAAAAATTATCTTGTCTTTTCTTTGTGTTGTTCGTGTGTGTGGAATTTTGGGTCGTTACACTTAGATTGTTATTCCTTGCCTATTTAAGCAAGACCCATTCTCAATATATTGCATTGAGTTCCATAATAATATATGATATTGTTGCTCATTTATTTGCAAAGGTTTTATGTAAAGTTATTTTGGCGAATTGCTTTCATCTTATTAATCGTGGTGTTTGATTAGTATCTGTGTTCTTGGCTTGGTACGATCTGGTTATCATTCCTTTCAAAATATGAGAAAGGTGGAGCAATAATTGATTAATTTGATCCAACTATGATAATAAGTGGAGAAGATAGATAGTAACGGACATTGCGAAGGAAGGAAGTTTGAACAATTCCTTTTTTTTTAATCCAAAAAGTTGCAATGATTCTCGAGCGAGATTTTTAATCTAATTTTAGTAATTACATTTATTTTATCGGTCCATTAACATGATCTTGTTAAGTTTGAATTATCCATCACGACAATGTTATCTTATATATGTTTTAAAAGTCATAAATTCTTAAGGAAAAGGATAAAGATTTAGTTGCAAGCGGCTATGGTAGACCGTTTACCATATTTTAGTTGCAATTTACAATTTAGTAGAAAAAAACTGTACATTTAAATAAGTTAATTTTTATTTAAATTGTAAAAAAATGTTAGCAGTTAAATATATATTAAATGAGGAAGTAAAATCTAATATATTTAAAAATTAAAAAGGTTATAAATATAATAATGTATGCTTTTGAATGTGATTTTTGTTCATACAAATTAGAAAAAACAGTTCAATTTCAAATACAACTTCAAAATTCAAAAATATATTTTTTGCTTTTTTGTTAAGTGATACTAAAAGAGAATGTATACTAATTTTTAAAACAATTTAATAATTTACCATTGTAATTCCAAATTTAAATTTAGAATTATTATCTATTGCAACGATTCCTAGATTTTTTAAATCTCATTTTAGTGATTACATTTATTTTATCTGTCCACATTAACATGATACCGTTAAGTTTGGATTATCCATCACTACAGTGTTATATTCTATATGCTTTAAAAGTCATAAATTCTTAAGAAAAAGATAAAGTTTTAGTTGCAAGAATATTTCGTAGTATATGAACACGCAGCTTACATTTAATGCGTGTGAGAATTTACTATATTTTGTTGCAGTTATTATTTGGTGGCATAAGATACGCCGTTTCTGTGGTGATTTCCTCCTCTGGTTAATATATAGACATACATGCAATGGGAGCAACAAACCCAGCAATCGCAAGTCCAGCTCACGATGGCCATGGATAATCAAGCTTTGGCCATTGCTCTTTGCTTTCTCAGCCTTTACTGTATTGTCCATTCACCCACTGCAGAATGCACTTCTTCAGAGGAAAAATACTACACGGTCGGAATAGATACATTCCAAATAGAAGAGGAGAGTGGTTTGAATGCCGTAAGGAGTGAAGGCGAGGTTGTGACACCACAAGATAACGGACTTAAGGGAGACGCGGATCTGATTCTCACTCATCTCAAACCAGACTCTGGTTTAAGTTGGAGGAATTTGTTGTTAAAAGGGCTGGAGAGGGACAATCATCTTGTTACTACTCTAAGAAAAGCTGAATTCAATATTCCCATTACGTCTGGAAAGCAAACCGACGGGCCGGAATATACAGTAACGGGTGTGATTGGTACACCAGGTCGCCAACAATTGTTGGGCATCGACACCCTCAGTTCCCTTTCCTGGATCCAGTGCTACCCTTGTAAAACATGCAGTTCCAATGTGAAGTTCCCCTTGTATATCCCCTTAAATTCCTCAACTTATCGATCGGTAGCTTGTTCTAGTTCAAAATGCCCTCCCCTTGGATCAGATCCTAATGACATTGAGTCAACGTGTGACAAGTGGGGTGTCTGCACCTACGTCGACATTAACGGTATTGTTCAAGGGTCCCAAGGAGATTATATCACCGATACCCTGTCCCTGGGTTCCAATATGTTTCAGGGTTTCTACCTCGCCTGCGCCTATGGCTTTGGCGCCGTCAGAAAGGGTAAAACATCCGGGCGTTTGGGGTTGGGGAGAGGACCCCTTTCCCTTGTTTCGCAGAAGTATGGTGGACAGTTTTCCTACTGTCTTCCCAATTACCTCTCTCTGCGCGCAACAGGGTCTCTGAGGTTGGGGAAAGGTTCAATTCCCTCTTCTCTATCAGCCATCACCCCCATACAGAGTGCTGGAAAGTTTATCTCAAGTGCATACGCTGTGCGATTGGAAGATATCAGCGTGGGAGGTCAGCGCCTGCATGTGAATATCCAGCTTCCCGGTGCACTTCCAACAGTCACATACATAGACGCTGCAGTGATGGCGACTCGATTTGTCACACCTGTATTTGAGGCTTTGAGAAATTCCTTTGAGCAAAAGCTCAAGGCAATGGCACCTAGTGTTCTGCCTGCCCAGCCATATGGAGACTTTAGTACCTGCTATCAGTTAGCTAGTCTAAAATCTGTTAAAATTCCAACAGTTACTCTCCATTTTGCAGGAAATGCCAACGTGGATGTCGCTGCAGTGGGAACCCTGCTTCAAGTGGATCAGAATCGGCTGTGCTTCCCCTTTTTACCTGAAAAAAGCCCACTCAACATCATTGGAAATGTCCAGCAGCAGGGGCTGAGAGTGGCTTTTGACAATGTGAACAATAAAATTGGCTTTGTCCGCGAGTCCTGCTGATTACAATTTAAATTATGATCTACAATTTGTCTAACAAAATAAAACAAGAGTTGATGGACCCAGCGTCTGAGTGCTCCATCAAAAATGAACGTGATATATTGTACTGAGTTCTCCTTTTAACAAAATAAAAATGATATGCAATCGTGTCTATTATTGACTTATCTTTAAATTATTGATGTATTCTGTGTTATATCTTTGTTTATATGACAATTGATTTTATTAAATCACTAACATGCATGGTGAAACAAGGCCATGAAATGACAAATTCTGTCGAAGTTTCTATGTATTTGAAGTGTGGAAAGAATTGTAGATTTTTTTTAGATTAGTCAAATACAGTGTAGTGTGGTTTGTTAACATAAAAGTTGAATATGTAGGAATTGTTTGTATCATTTTGAGGTGGCACAGAAAGTAACAACACCCCCATTTGAAGTTGGATGTGTGGCTCAAGACAGATTTTGAGCACCACTTGAATGAGAAACCTGGAGGAAAAAAGTTGTTTAGGAAGTAACTACTTTTTATTTGGCTATTCTACAATATATGTTCAAATTATGTAACACATATTGTAACTCATGAAAGGGACACATAAGGACCTCAAGATTGTTTTTTTATGTTGGTCTTCTAGATCATTTTTAATGAACAAGGGAAGCCATCATAGTGGAAATTGGAAAAGGGATGTAGATACATCTATTTTCATTTTTTTTTTATTAGATTATGTGATATGTTATCTTAGTAACTAATTATTGGATTTTACTTAATATTTTAAATCATGGCATAGACCATGATCTTTTGGAGAACGTGAAGGAGGTGTGCGTCAAACAATATAAGATTAACAAAGAGAGCTCTTAAGAAGGCCATTATTTTTGATGTGGAGGGCATAAAAGTTGACAACCTGGAACAACAACCTTAAGATGAGTGATAGGATCCTCCTCTTTGAAAAGATGGTTTGTACAACTTGACATGGATTGCATTGAAAATTTCATATGAATGCTATTGATCCGGAAGATAAAAAAATGCTCTCCATTACTTGGAGAGCACTCTAGTGGGCTCTTACTTTGTAGAGAGAATGCCCTAAATTTTGGCTTGAAGCTTGGCCAAATTCTATGCAAAGGAAGAAGCTTTGTCGAAAACATTTTTGTGCTAATAAAGAAAATATTACTACAATTCAATTTTAGAAAACAAAAACAGGGGACAATTTTTATAATTATTTAAAAAATAATATTTTTTTAATAAGAGAATCAACAAAAGGTACATATGGTCTTATAGTGGTTGTTCGTCTACAAAGTTTAGATTGTGGATGACATGTTTAATAAATTTTCAGTCTACAAGAAAAAATTTCCAACAAAATATTATTCTGTAGGGAAATATATAGTACTTGAGAGTTTCTCTTTTATCTAAAAAAATGACCAATACTTGTCAAAAAATCTAGTTTGTCGGGCTAGTAATCAATTTCCACACTTGTGCAAACAGAAGCGCACTTCTACATTGTGCCAAAATGTTGAAGATACAAGAACTAGAGTTATTTTTTTATACTAAAAATAAATCTATGTTATTTTCTCCTAAATAATCAACAACATTTCCATGATGATGCAACAATTAGAGAGAATTTGTGCCAACACGGAGTGCGAGAGACATGTTGATATCTTAGACTCTATGTCCATCCCTGCTAGAAAGAAACATAAGTAGCATGCTCACCTACTTAAATGCGTTGGACCATAGGTGCGGGGTTGAAACCCCACATTGTGCATATGTATCCTCCACTATATCAAAATCACAATTCTCTCCAACCTTTCATGCCCAACGAGGATAGTAACTTGAATGCAACATCCATTTCATTAATTTTGTGAATTGCATAGACATTGGTGATGTCTTGGATGTGGTCAATAGGATTTCTATGGTTTTCCCATGAAGAAGGGGATGTTTTAAATGCAAGCAACTGCAATTGGATTTTTAGCATTTAGGGAAAGTGGACTACTTCCCATGAAGTTGACAAAGGGGTTTGGTGGTTCTTGTGGTGGTTGCTTATGTCTCATTATGATTGGCCTTAGAACTCTAGTGGATTGAAGAAAGGGCCTACCAGGTGGAGGTGTAGAAAAATTCTATTAGGTGGAGATGGTGATCTTTGTGGTCTTCTTCCTCTCCTCCCTCTGCATGGAGATAGTTGAAGGTACACAAATAATCCCTCTTCTCTAGTGTCGATCTGGTTCAAATTTTTCCCATGTACTTGGGCATCCTGCAATGTTATATCATTGAATTCTATCCCTTCGAAGTCATCAAATGTGTTTGGAAATGAGCCTCATAAGGCCAAGACGTTGTCGATTCACACACCAAACTTTACAAGATTGAAAATGAAACCTTGAAGGACCTCGTATGTCTAATATTTCAAGGTTAAAACATGCTTTGAATTTCTAGTCTCGAATTCTTGAAAAGAAGAGATCTTTGAAACTATGAAACGGTTTCTCGGTGGAGCCTCCAAAACACTCGAAACCCAAAAGTTTTGAAAACTGAAATGTTCGAAATAGAAAACCTCCAAATTATTAAATTGTAAAGTACCAAAAGTTCAAAATTGGAGGAATCCTAAAACCCAAAGTTAAAACCAGAAATTATAAATTAGATTGATAACCATATTTTTAATTTCATTTAAAACCGGAGTGGTATTTTACCTGCCCTAGGAAAAACATGGTGTATGGTTTTCAATGTTCTCTCTTGGTTCAATTTTTGGTTCATTGTAAAGACCCAAGAGACTTTGGTGCTAATTGCTTTGGTGGTTATGGATCCAACCTCTCAGCTCCCCTACATATTCTTCTCACATTCCAGATTGGGGCTATATGAAAGGATTGTTGGTTGTTTCTTTTTTAGGATGTTACAAACAAGATAATCATGCCTATGTAAGGTTATCAACTATTTGTTTTAATGCTTAAAAGGGAGTTCATCGTTCTTATCTTGTCATTTGGTTTAACATCTTGGTAAACTAGGAGGATGTACACCTACAATCTTCCTTTTATCAGAGATTTTGTTTTAGCCTCAACAAATTCATAGAATTTTTTATAGGCATTAAAAGACATTTGAAAATTCTAAGGAAACACAAATGAAAAATGTGTTCCAGGATCCATAAATATTTGCCAACATTCTTCCATCTCATGTGCAGTATGGAGCCTTGAGAAGGCCTTAGTCAATCATCAAAACATAATGAGAAACTTATTCTATTTGAAATTTTCAAGGGATCGAGAAGATTTGTGTGTCGTCATGGAGGATAGATCGATGCTCGTGAACTGTTTGACAAAATTCCCAAGTGAAATGCTGAACCGAATCCCGCGGGTTTGGCCAAAGCCGTTCCTCCTCAGTGCATGGTTAATCTCTCCTTTTCTTTCGTAATTCTCGTACTTTAGTTTCTCTTTTGCGAGGAAATATAATTTTAAAATCTTAGGATTATCATAAGATTTAATTATTTTATATTAACTTGTTGGAAAAAAATAAAATGTCGTATCATAACTCACACAATCAAAATAACCATTTTTGTAGCAAACCATGTACTTCAGCCCTAATTTTGAGGTGATTTAGAGAACTTCCTGACCAAACTAGATCACTACAATATTGTTTTCACCAAAATTTGAACTTGACTTCCCAAAAATATGTTAACCATCTCTTGGGTTAAATAGATAGATTGTGACTTTCGGAGACTCAAAACCAACCTTTGTAGCTCCTAAAGGGGATATTAAGCTTCCTTCTTATACCTTGTTATGTGACATGTCATCTCAATCTTTGGATTGATCTTGACCTAACATTTGTGATATTTTGATGCCCTTATAAGAGCTTTGTTACACTATTTTGTAGTTGTCAGAAGCTTACTAAAACTAAAAATTTGGCTTTCATTTTGAACCGCCATTTGAATCCTGGACAATGAAATGCTTATCCATCTTTGCAAACCTCTAGTATTCTTATTAGAAAATTTCCTGGAACTTTCAGCCTGAGGAAAAACACTTTTCCTAATAGTTTGGCAAAGCCATTTTGTAGGCTCCTGGTTGTAGTTAGTAGGTCAAACTGGACCAATTATGACCGGAGGCTCCAAAAGCATGTCGCCATTTGTAAACCATTTTCTAGTTTTGAATTCCGTCAGTTCCTGTGAATTGTTGGTGTATAGGAGGACACGTAGAAACTTACCTGGATTGTGTTTTCTCATTAGAGGACAACGTTTGAAGTTGGTTTCTTAGCCTCTGAGTGTTAATTGAATGTTTTTCAGCTAGCAGGGAAACGTAAGAAGGAAGTTGTATGACCCATGTTGGGTTTCCTAACCACCATGGAAACTTTTTGACACTTGTAAATAATTATTTAGAACTCTATCTTGTGGCTTGTTGTGTGAAATTTGACTTTTAGGAAAATAGTGTTTCTCTCTCTTTCTATCTCTTTCTCTCTCCTTGGTTACGAAATGAAGTGAAATGAAATGAAATGAATACATGTTTCTAAACCTTTTCTTGCGAATGAAAATTATAATTATTATTATATGTAAATGGGAAACTAAAAACATTAATTATGTTAGATTAGGGTGGATTCCATCGTTGATTTCATGGTCACATGGTTTTGCAGGGATGCAAGAAAGATGGGGAAAATGCGATGTGTAATTAATTAATTATTATTGTAATTTATATAGGTCATTGTAAAATGAATATATGTATAATGTAGTCTCATGTTATAGAAAATTTATATTTGAAATTTTCTAATATGTATGAGATGCTAGTTTTAGGGATATCTTAGGAAATGTGCATTTAATCATAGGTTCAATTTGATTCATAGTTACGTATGGTAAAAGGTTTGATATATATATGGTAAATTAATTTGAAGTTAATATCTTGTAGTGCATTTTCAGTGTTCAATAAATGATTAATTAATTAGTGTGTTGTATTCTTACCTTGTAAATGTAATAAAGATATTTAATCGAAACACTCAACCCTAGTATAAGATTCATGCATAACATGTCTTCATGTGTGATCCTTCTTACCATAGAAGAAATTGAAACCATAAAATGAACTTAAAATTTGAACTCGATGGAACCTTCCGGTATAGGTAAATACGACCCCCATTTTCATTTTAGCTTCATAGTCGGTAAGTTTAGCGACATTTTCGTGAACGTATATTTTAGGAACTACATGGTCGACATTATTTGGAGTATATGGTTTCTCAGTAACGCCCACATTTTACACACACAAAATCAACAAAGGTAAAAATACCAGGGATAAATTTTTTGACTTACATTGCTCACTTCACCACACCACAAGGGCTCCATGTAAAGAAAACTCAAAGATGTATACGACACTTACAAGTCATCGACTCACATAAACACCCGATGACACCATAGACATGTCGATGACACACTTTTCCCGATGAATAAATAATAAGCAATGACCCACCACAAGAAAAGGACTAGGGATTGGCAAATCCACAACATATCATTTCTTTAATTCAATCTTAGTTATGATAAACATTCCAAGAACATTATTGTGCAAGGATAACTTTTTGATTTTTTCCACCTCAAAACTTTTAAGTTCATTTCATATTTAATTTATAGTTCGACCATTTTAAGTTGGATTTTTATCCTTTACAGAAAATTCCATAACTTACATACTTATTTGGCATAATTCAAATTACATATAAAGTACTTAATTATCTTGTTCTTATGTTAATAATATGCTTCTCAAACATTTATTCAATGTCTACATTTTACCCTTGCAACTCAAGTGAATCTGACTTGATGTCCAAAAAGTAATATTAGGATTTAAAGGGGGGGGTGGGTGGTTTAGATTCAAGATACCTTTTTCCCATAAACATTCTTTGATCACAATATCCTTATTTCCCAATTCAACATTCCCACAACAAGAAATTGTATTTAGATTTTTATATATATCTTTTGTTTTTCTTGAAGTTTGATCTCACCAAGGGAAACTCATATTCTTTGTAACACATGAAAATGTTTAATTGAGTTATAAGGACTCCAAGAGTGGCATTATTCCTAACCTCAAATCTCTTTTTTTCTCTTATATGCTTTACTTTTACATCACATTATGGTCTCATTATTAACATTGTTTTGTAATAGGAGTTATGGAAGTAATTGTCTAACATCTTGAAGATGTATATGATTGGAAGCCTTGTAACTACACACAAACCCCAAGTTAACCTCCTAATCAACTGAGGTTTAGATTAATTTCAAATTCACCTAAGGATCTATGCCTCAACTACATATGATTTTACGGTGAGAGGACATATTTATGCTAAACCACCTTCAAGAAAAGTCCAAGGTGTTATGTTCATAGAAACTAAGGTAATACATTTAGCTGAGAGGAAATAAAGAGTTCATTAACAAGTATTTTAGTCATAGAACAACTATTTCAGTCTCTCCATTTGCGTCGTCTGGGGTCTCACAAGGAATTTATTTGATGACAAGAAAATCCTAGATCTAACTTTGTAAGGCTTATTATTCCACTAGGATACCAAGGGATTAATAGTTCTACTTACTCCATAAATGGTTTGGTTACATTGCATAGTCATTGCTTCAAACAAGGACTCTTAAAGTGACTTCCAAGGTGGTCTTCACCACTCAACATAGTGTCGGACACTGAAGAGAATACATTCTCCTTGCGGTTACCAAACCTAGAAGGAAACCATATACTCTGGATAAAGTTGGACCATGTTGTTCCTAAAAGATGGGTTCACGACAATGTCACTAAACATAATGACTATGACGGTAAACTCAATCTAGGGGTTTTATTTACCTAAACTAGGAGGTTCCATCAAGTGAAAAATTTAAGTTCATTCTATGGTTTCAATCTCTTATATGGTAAGAAGGATCACACATGAAGACATGTTATGCACGAATCTTATACTAGGGTTGAGTGTTTCAATTAAATATCTTTATTACATTTACAAGGTAAGAATACAACACACTAATTAATTAATCATTTATTGAACACTAGAAATGCACTCTGAAGATATTAACTCCAAATTCATTTACCATATATATATCAAACCTTTTTACCATACGTAACTATGAATCAAATTGAACCTATGATTAAATGCACATTTCCTAGATGTCCCTAAAACTAGCATCCCATACATATTAGCAAATTTCAAATATAAAATTTTTGTAGCATGAGACTACATTATACATATATTCATTTTACAATGACCTATAAAATTTACAATAATAAATAATGAATTACACATCACCTTTTCACCATCATTCTTACATCTTGCAAAACCATATGAGCATGAAATCAATGATAAATTGCTGGCATGGAATCCACCCTAATCTAACATAATTAATGTCTTTAGTTTCCCATTTACATATAATAATAATAATAATAATTTGTATTTGAAACAAAAGGTTTAGAAAACATGTATTGATTTCATTTCATTTCACCGGATTTTGTGACCAAGGAGAGAGAAAGAGAAAGGAAGAGAGAAACACCATTTCATCCAAAGTTTTGTTTCACACAAAAAGTTACACTATAGAGTTTAAAACAATTATTTACATATGTCAAAAGTTTCCATAGTGGTTTGGCATCTCCGACAGGGGTCTTACCACTCTCTTTTTACATTTTCTTGCTAGCTACAAAAACGTTCAAATCAGGCTCGAGGCTAAGAAACCAATTTCAAAAGTTGTCTTCCGATGAGAAAACACACCATGGTTAAATTTATACGTGTCCAATTATATACCAAGAGTTCATAGGAACTAAAAGAATTCAGAACTGGCGAACACTTTACGATTAGTAGCTAATTTTCTGGGGCCATCGGTCATAAATGAGCTAGTTGTTAATGATAAAAAATGAGCTCGAGGGCTCAGAAAACCACATCCAAAACTGACATTCGATGGATGAACACACAATGAAAAACTTCCTACAAGTTCCCCTATATATTGAGAATTCATCAGAGTCGACAAGAATGAGAACTAGAAAATAGTTTTCAAACGGTGACATGTTTTTTGGAGCGACAAGTCGTAATTGGTCCAATTTGACCTCATCAAATTGCGACCAGAGGCCTACAAAATGCCTTTTCCAAACTAACTTGAAATGTGATTTTTCTGAACTGAAGGTTTCAGGTAATTTTCTAGTAAAAGTACTAGAGGTTTGTGAAGGTGGATAATAATTTCTCTATCTAGGTTTCAAATGGTGGTTCAAAATGAAAGCCAACTTTTTAGATTTAGTAGCTTCCTACCGCTACAAAATAGTGTAATAAGGATCCTATAAGGGCATAAAAAGGTCACAAATGTTCATTTGGGGTCAATCCAAGGATTGAAATGACACCTCACATAACAAGGTATGTGAAGGAAGCTTAACCTCTCTGTTTTCTGGAGTTACGAAGGTTACTTTGAGTCCCCAAAAATTGTAATTTATCTAATTAAACTAGGAGATGGTCAACATATTTACTCGGGAAGTCAACCTCAACTTGTTGATAAAACAATACTATAGTGATCTAGTTTGGTCAGGTAGTTTTCTTGAATCACCTCAAAATGAGGGTTGAAGTTCATGGTTGACTACAAAATGGTTATTTTGATTGTGTGAGTTATGATATGATTTTTTTTGCAATAAGTAATTATAAAACAATTAAATATATGATAATCCTAAGCTCTTAAAATTATATTTCGTTGCAAAAGAAATATTGATGTTTGAGAATTATGAAAGATAAGTAGAGATGAACTATGCCTGGAGGAACGAATATTCAAAACCGTAGGATTCAGGCTTCGACATCACACTTTGGAATTTAGTCAAACATTTCACAAGCATCGATCTATCCTCTAGGACCACACACAAAAATTCTCGATCCCTTAAAAATTTCAAACATGATATGTTTCCCATGCCACTTAACCCATATTCTTGATCACCGACTCAGGTTTTTTTCACCAACATGGAAAAGGGTATACACCCACTATTGCAGAGCTATAAAATAGAATTTTTCCATTATCCTTTTATTGAAGACAAAATTCTATTTCCAGCATTGGCTATCAAACCTTATAACCCATTACAATAATATTCTAACTATCCACCAAAATGCCTCTAACAAAAAGTCACACAAACTGTAACGCCGCGAAAGCAGCAACGCCACGCTCATGACAATGATGACGATGATGACGCCGCGCCACAAACATATGACCCGAAAATGTGACAATTTTTTTTTAAATTGGGTGTGCCAGATATACTGTGCTCGAAACTACAAGTCACGATAATGCTTCAAGGTCAGAGATATTTGAATCTATCTCATTCGACGTTTCACAGAGATAAGTAGGGTCGTCATACGAGTTAATTTGTCTAATGTCTGGTAATATCGTAATAGCAATGTTTCCAATGTTAACCTTAGGGTATGATGTAATTTATTATGAAATGAATTCACTAACCACTCAATTTTTATTTTTATTTTATTATCCAGTTATATTACGTATATCACGATTTAATACATTATAATATATATATATATATATATATATGTGTGTGTGTGTGTGTGTGTATATAATAACTATACATTAAGATGTATACTTGGCCCTAATTTACTTTATTACATTGCATGACTTTATGTATTTAGATATACATAACACCATGTTTATATTTAGTATAATATTATATGGAAATTATGTTATGTGTCATACTACTATTATACTATGTAGTATATAATACTTAAGCAAACCTAAGTAGTTATCCGTGTAGGATAAACATATAAAAAAAAAAGAAAACCAAAAGACAAGAGTCCTTGTCAAGATCTAGCTTTTCAACTATGTTTAAATTTTATGGTTGGGGGCGGTGGGTGGCTCATCAACACCTGACAAACACAATTACTTCTTCCTCCTTATGCGTGCAAGCCACACGAAAACCACTGAGCCGCCTGTTTGATTTACTTTACAATTACTACACTCAGATTTTGCAAAACGCAATCCTCACACAGCCGGCCTGTTGCTTTGGGTGCTGTCCTGACCCCATGGGTTCAATACGGTGGTTGAAGATGGAGTTACGGCGAGTGGGACAGGCGACGAAGATGGCGAGCAAGGAAAATGTGTTACCACCACTATCTTCGGGTATAGCAAGGCACATGGTCTCAGTCACGGCCTACCACAAGTTGATCGCCCAGGCGATAACAACAAACAAGTCCCCCTTTTCTTTTCGAGCACTAAAACAAGAAGGTAACTCATGTATGTTGTTATCATTCGATGTCGAATGCAGCTTCAAATCGATTGAGGGCAGAGAAAAAAGTGAAAGTGACCTGAACCAGTGTTTCACCACAGTTTTTACTACTGAAAACATGCTCAATCACAGTTTAGGCGAGAATCTCACAGAGGTGGATCCGTTTCATATCAGAATATTCATGAAGTCCAATTTGTTTTGCATTTGTGTGAGCATTTCGGAGTGTATGTTGTTACAGTCTAACGACATGATGAATAACAGAGAAGTCCTTTTGATTGATACGATGCAAGGGACATTACAAACATCGGCCATTCCCAATTACTCATCAAGAATGATCCTAGGGTAGAAATATTTATATTGAATTGGCTGGTGGTAGAAGTTAGGTGTCGTTAAAAGAGAGAAACATAATGTACTCAACTCTATGCCTTCAAATATCAACAAAGCATATCCCAGGAGAAGGATTCGCACCAAAAGCCTGTTGATCCGGTTCCATTTTCATTGATTCTCTATTGAAACCTTATCAGATTTAATATACAGCCCGAGGAAAACAAGAAGGTCCCATAAAGGTGGGTCTGTTTCAAATTAGATTGTTCACGAAGTAGTTTGCTTTGCAAATTAGGGAGCATTTCTGCGTGTAAAATTAGTACAGACTGCTTTGCACTTTAGGTCAGTCATATGACATGGTGGCCTTACAGAAAAGTATCCTTATTTTAATTGTTTTATATGATAGTATGATTTTTATTTTTATTTTATATTTATCCTAGCACGGGTCTGGTATCAGGACTGTTATTAATAATAAAGGGATATTGGTAGTATACTGTTATAGATAGAGATTTAATCATAGTGAGTACATTAGTTTTGTTAATACTTAAATATGAATAATATTTAGAATATCAGTCCCCTTATTAATGAAATGTGCTAATGAACTTATTAAGCTAGAACTTTGTATTAAAATCTCTTTTACCAATTTAATTGGGGCATTGTATGGGACTTCAATTTTATTTGATATCCTTTCCCTTACTAATTTACAATAATTTGGTAATAGATTCATAAATGAAGAAAGAAAAAACTTGATAGAGCTAGAGCATAGATTTCTTAATTGGCATATATAAAACTATTTAGAACTTAAGTCTTTTTATCAACAAAGCAAGAGATAATGCACTATTTTTTTCCAATCTTTTCAACACATCACTTTCAAGTATCCAAACAAAATTTTAATATATTTTCTTTTGTAATTTCTTTCCAACATTCCACAAAAGAATTCAACAACATTTCCAATAAATTTTAGAGTAAGAAATACTATCATTTCAATGCAACTTTCCTTCAACATTTTGTTACAACATTTTCTACTTCATGTGGAAACAAATTTACAATAATGGAAGCTAAAGAAAACAAAGCAATATTACATTTTTCCTCCACTCAAGGTGGGTAAATACATGGTGTTTTTACATTGACAACAACAAGGTTCCAATGCTCCAAATATCAACAAGGTGGCTCCTCCATAGTTTGCTTGATTCACAACAAAATAAGGGGAGAGGCAACGCTCTCCTCCCAACCAAATACCCAATGGAGAAGAGAAGCCATCTTCTCCATTGGCCCCCGAGCCCCAACCACATCACAATGGGGGAGAATCCAACTCATGGCAACTACAAGCTTCCACATAACAAACATAACATTTCACATGCATTCCATATTCCTTCAAGACAAGAGAATCAACAACACAACAAGGGGGAAAAACAATCACAACAACAAGTCACAAGGCTTACCAAGAAAGCCACAAGAGTAAGACATATGGGGAAGCCACTTATACCTCCCAATGGGAATGGGTGCCACCTAAAAGCCTCCAATGCAAACACAATACCCCTAACAACTCTTATGCCTCCCTCAAGTACCCCTTATCCCTCCATTCACTCTTATGCCTCCCTCAACTCTTATGGCTCCCTCAAAGTAAAACAAGAAGAAATGCAAGAATTTCTCTTACAAGGTGGGCACCCAACCCAAGCTCCCTCCTCAAGCGATCTCTTATGCCTCCCTCAATTAAGCTCCCCATAGTCTCCTCTCACTCCCAACTTAGGCATTCTACCCATTCCCAACAAGCCTTTCAAACAACAACATTCAACACAACACAAAAAAAGAATACATTCATATGACAAAAGAAACATAATGCAAGCAAAGGGGAAGCTCCTACCTTTCCATGGTAGAGTTTTCTCCAAGTATGAAGTCTCAAATCCCTTCAAGAATCAAGCAAGCATCCACAAGCTCCAACAAAGTTCTCACAAGTATCCACAAGCTCCAAAAATTCACAAGCTTCTTCTAAATCCTCTCCTCCCAAAATACACAAGACTAAAAAAATGAAACTTCCAACCCCCAAAACAAACAAGAGGCTCAAATAAATAGAGAAAAGAGAGGGAGGGATGATGTGGCTCCAAGTAGGATGCCACCTCCTTTTCCCTCCACTCCACATCATTTGGTCAACATCAAATTCCAATGCACCATTAATAAGTGGTTGAAAGAAAGGCAAGCAACTTGCACACTCCAACTAAGCCCACTCCCTCAAAGGACAAAATTAAATTTGAAAGAAAGTGCAATTAATATTTTTACCCTTTTATCCCCCCAAAACACCTAAAAGACCCTAAATTTGGCCTTCCAACCCATAGGTAGGGTTGGCATGGGGTTTTAAGAGGTGTGGGACAAGTTTGACTTGTCCCACAAGCTTTGAAATTTGGCCTCCAAGGCCAAATTCGAGTTTCCCATGTGGGGTAGAGTGTGTTACACTCAAACTCAAACACACATCAATCCACACAAAATCCAAAGTAAATCAAGGTTAATAAATGAACTCTCTTAGGTCACATCTTTTAATTAGTTTAGGAAAATCTCAAATTAACTTAATTAACCCACTACAACCCATGGCTAACAAAGGGTAAACTCCAATCCAAGAATTATGAATAATAACATAAGTAAAAATTTCACTTACTAAGAGCAACACATACTAACATAGTAAAAAGGGAAAAATTAAACAAAACAACACATGATCCCTAGGTCACAATTTTCCCTTTACCAGATAATTCTAACACACACACAATTACTTGTTGCCATGGTGACCTTAGCTGGATTCTTCTCAAATTCCGATGTGGTTGGTCTCCACTCCCCAGTATTGTTGTGAATATAATATACCTGCAGAACAGAAAATACCTCCTTCGGCCTGTTGGCCGCATTAAAACATTCATGCCAAATATACAATATAATCTAAAATAATCAACACCTGATTCACTATCATCTATGCAAGTACGATATCACTTAACACTTTCTAGCACATTCTTATTCCACATTTCATTTATATCAAAACGATCATCACATTAGTCAAATTATCAAGTTCTACTCAATATGATTAAATATATCCCATGTCAGAATTAAGATAAATATCCCTGTCAAAAGTATACAATTATCATCATCAAATGTCACCAAGAAACCATATGCATCATATAAAGATCAAATCAATAATAATCCCATGTCAATGATATCTACTAGCATGTTAAAACAAGAGGTCATAATAATCCATAGTGAAGTAATCGGTCTCGAAAAAACAAAAAACAAAACGAAGTCGAAGGGAAGTGGGCAACTACACAAACCCCTATCTCTCTAACAAATTTCCTCACAAACCTTATCCCTTCGACCTAATCATTACCACATGGAACTAAGCGCTTAACATTCCTCGTATACCCTAATTTTTTTTGGAGGGTCATAGTCCACCGCCCATATAAAATGGCTTCACATCCACATAAAACAAAATTTCCTTTTGTCTTTATGTTCGATGGTTAGAAGTTAAGTGAAATAGTTGTAATGGTCATGAGGTTTCCCACATTTCTTTCAGGCAATTTGGTAAACAGTCCACATGCCCTATTTATAATTCCACATTTTGTAGGCATATCTACCAGGAACTTGCAACTAAAACATCTGACAAACCCAAGTGAGAATAGTCAAGCAACAATGTTCCACATTACTAGACCAATAGGGGAATTACAAATTTTGCAAGGCTCTAGACTCCCCATTGAAATTGGATGAAGATGGAAAAACAGAGGATTTCATGCGAGAGAAAGGGTGAAAGAAACAAAACCTTGCGAGACATATGTGGGAAAGCAAGAAAATAGCACTTCCATTCCTTGATTAAAACAACTTCTCAAAATATATGATGAATAAAGGAAAACGTGTTGTCGAGGTTATATTATACATGGTATAGGAAATTAGATGGAGGAGAAGTTGAATCAAAACAGCTAGGCGTTGGATGCTAATACAGTGCTCCCATTCCTCAATCTTTACTTCTTGTTTAGCATAAAATCAACAACCAACAACATGCACATCATAAAATCATTTTTTTTGTTTTCCTCCTTCTCGCGCATGGCAACAAAACAACAACAGTAGAATATTTTTTTCCTTTCATAAACTCTTGAGCCCACCTCGATATGGGATCCACATCCGTATCAATCAATTTGTGTAAATAAAAGAATGAGGAGATAGATTTATCTCCATTTGCATGCTTATTAAACCCATAAAGTGACTTCTAGCATAACCCCTCTCACCGCAACTTTCCAATAACTTTTAAATTATAATGTTGACTTGGTTTCCAACGTGGTTTCAGCCTTGGAAAACAAGTAAAGTGATCTAATTATTATGCTAGGAATGTGATAGGATGTAAAAGACATTAAAGTCTGTCATGCCCTTCTAGAAATCCCTCTACACGCCATAATACACCCCAGTTTTCAATCCAACCAACCTACCACAACTAAATCATATGTCTCGATCTAATTAGCACCTTCCCCCATTAATTCCCTACCAACTCCACCCAATTCCACTAATGCACTTCTTCATTTTTATTTTTTTATAAAAATATTTGGTTTGGGTTTTATGTTGGGCACTAAATTTCCTTCCCCTTATAAGAGCATCATCCTTGATGTGATGCACCACTAGGGAAGAGAAGGGGGGATGCACAAATGAGAAGGATAAAAATTACAAGTTCCTTCTAGGGATAAAATCTTATCGCTAGAACATGATCCCAAGAAATAAAGAAATTTCTATCAATTTCTTAATGTTCTATGAAGATTGGTAGTTAGTTATAATTTAATTTATTAACAAATTGATATTTTCCTTTACAGTGCTTTTTAATCTCAATCTCTTAATATTTCATTGTTTTAAGATTTAAGTTTGTTTATCTTTGTGGGTTCCTAATAGAATTGACATCAAAATACCACAAAAAGGCCAAATAAAACACTAATGGTTCACAAGACATAACTTCACATACTTTCATGACTGTATCACATCACAAGACCTCTAATTCCACTATGGAAAGACAAACACGTAGTCCACATAACCAAGAATTTCCAACAATTATGTCACAGGCATAGATCCAACACACACAAGTGTGAGTAACAAACCATGAATCATGATGTTGATACAAATACAACTAGTATAACATGACCCAAATACCATGAATGTACCCACTTAGTGCCAAGAAAATATACAATAGTCCATACCAACAAAGGGGGCGTCAAGCCTCAAACATAACAATGTCTAACAAGACTCACATGAGTACACATAACTCACTATACCAACTCCACACATCACAAGACATGAAAAAATCTCCTATATCTCCTAAAGAATAAAAAAACAACTCCATATACCTCCCAAGCATCACAAAACAAATACATATACCTCCCAAGAATCACAGGACAACTCCATGTACCTCCCAAAACATCAATCACACCAACATAAATCTCTTATGCCTCCCTCAAGTCTCTTATGTCTCCCTCAAGTCTCTTATGCCTCCCTCAAGTCTCTTATGCCTCCTCAAGAAAATAAAATAAAGATAAATTTTCCTTTTCGCTCCCCAAAAGAGGTCAGTCACCCTATGGCCATAAGCACATAGAGTCTAGATACCTCTAACCCAAGTGACATAATAACTCGTGGTTCAACAACCCACTAGTTATCTGTAACTCCTTAGGGCGTACCCCTATACAACAAAGTGGGTCCATAGGTTCCACCACTCCATGGTGAATCCCATGACCCTATTCCAACACATTACTACATTAGAACCATCATAAAGTGGCAAAAATCCCAATCCTTGGGCTAGGCTATAAAAAAATTGAAACTTAAAAATAATATTTAAATCTAAGCAAAACAAATGGCCAAATAGTCATCGTTAGTGCAAAAGAAAATCTACATCTTAGTGCAACAACCAAATAAAATGCCCAAAATATAAGAACATATCAATCAAGAAAACTATTGGTTCTAGTAAGAAAAGGGAAAGTGTTTAATTTATGAATAAAATACATGTAGCGAAATAACACATCGCAATAACTATATGGCATTATATGGCCACCAAAGGGGTACTCAACGAGTTGCTAGCACTTAGAAATCGTGCCTCAACTTGTAAAATAACATATCAAGTAATAGAACTATCATCATCTCTCGTTTGAATCAACCTCTACCACTTCCATAAGGCTCAACATAGTCATAACTAAACTTAGGTTGAATCCATACAATAACCATATCGGGATAGAGAAAGGAGTACAAGTCGCCATCTCTCCGAGCTTAAGGTGTCCACAAAACACAATATGCATGACACCCATTGAGCAAGTGTCACACATACCAAATGAACAAAAGTGGGTTTTCAGCCTATGTGAGGCTCCACTTCCTATCTTGTACTCAGCTCGAGTGAATGGTCAATGGTACACATTTTCTCACTCCAAACATACACATTTTACCGATTTTGCTTAAGGTCGGTTAGTGTAGGGTCCACAAAATAACATATAACTACATCACTAACACAATGCCGATTCACTCACATTAACCATAGTGTCTTATGCATGGTATATATATATGGTATAACACAATCATTACTTTTATGGGTTACGATACATCACATTACCACATTATGCACCCAAAGTGCAATCAATGTACATTAGGGATCGTAGACTTTCCTTATGCCCTAAATCATGACATGAACCATCACATTTTACATGAATTATACGTATGAGGAACACAATGTATAACCTTACAACATATAGTCAATTCCAATTACAACATGGTGACACACACGATTTATCACAACATGGTGACGACATCACGATAAAATCCAATTCACTTTACAACAATTTTTTCATGCAATACCTCAATACACCTTCATATCACATAATGCCAAAATGCTCCAATACTCCGCAATCCACAATAACATTCTTTTTCACACACAATAAGGTGGTACATCACACATGAATTCCTCATTGAATCAACAAAAAAGAGAGTGAATACTCTCATCACAAGCACATAACCATGATAAAAATACGCACTAAGTGACATGCACCACATGTGATTCGATAAGGTCACAATTACAACATTGTTCACATCATGCTTATATCAAATTACTCTTCCAATATCCACCACCATCATGCAACACCATCACAACTCCAATCTTCCCCGAGGTTTGAGAGCATGAACCTCCACTTTGATACCAAATGTAACGCCCACATTTTACACACACAAAAACAACAGTAAAAATACCAGATAATTTTTTTGACTTACATTGCTCACTTCACAATGCCACAAGGGCTCCATGTAAAGAAAACTCAAAGATGCATACGACACTTACAAGTCATCGAATCACATAGACACATGACAACACCATAGACATGTCGATGCCACACTTTTCCCAATGAATGAATACTAGCAATGACCCAACCACAAGAAAAGGACTCAAGGATTGGAAAATCCACAACACATCATTTCTTTAATTGCATCTTAGTTACGATTAACATTCCAAGAACATTATTGTGCAAGGATAATTTTCTCCTTTTTCCACCTATAGATTCTTAAGTTCATTCCACATTTAATTTATAGTTCGACCATTTTAAGTTGGATTTTTATCCTTTATGGAAAATTCCATAACTTACATACTTATTTGGCATAATTCAAATTACATATAAAGTACTTAATTATCTTGTTCTTATGTTAAGAATATGCTTCTCAAACGTTTATTCAATGTCTACATTTTACCCTTGCAACTCAAGTGAATCTGACTTGATGTCCAAAAAGCAATATTAGGATTTAAGGGGGTGGTTTAGATTTAAGATACCTTTTTCCCATAAACATTATTCGATCATAGTATCTTTATTTCTTGATTCAACATTCCCACAACAAGAAATTGTATTTAGATTTTTTTATATATATTTTGTTTTTCTTATTTTGATCTCACTAAGGGAAACTCATATTCTTTATAACAGTGAAAATGTTTAATTGATTTATAAGGACTCCAAGAGTGGCATTATTCCTAACCTCAAATCTCATTTTTTTCTCTTAAATTCTTTACTTTTACATCGCATTATGGTCTCATTATTAAGATTTTTTTGTAATAGGAGTTATGGAAGTAATTTTCTAAAATCTTGAAGACGTATATGATTGGAAGCCTTGTAACTACACATAAAACCCAAGTTAACCTCCTAATCAACTGAGGTTTAGATTAATTTCAAATGCACCTAAGGATCTATGCCTCAACTATATATGAGTTTAAGGCGAGAGGACATATTTATGCTAAACCACCTTCAAGAAAAGTCCAAGGTGTTATGTTGATAGAAACCAAGGTAACACATTTAGCTGAGAGGAACTAAAGAGTTCATTAACAAGAGTTTAAGTCATAGAACAACTATTTCACTCTCTCCATTTGCGTTGTCTAGGGGTCTCACAAGGAATTTATTCGATGACAAGAAAATCCTAGATCTAACTTTGTAAGGCTTATTAGTCCACTAGGATACCAAGGGATTAATAGTTCTACTTACTCCATAAATGGTTTGGTTACACCACATAGTCGTTGCTTCAAACAAGGACTCTTAAAGTGACTTCCAAGGTGGTCTTCACCACTCAACACGGTGTCGGACCTGAAGAGAAGACATTCTCCTCGCGGTTACCAAACCTAGAAGGAAACCATATACTTCAGATAAATTTGGACCATGTCGTTCCTAAAATATGGGTTCACGAAAATGTCGCTAAACATAATGATTATGATGGTAAAATCAATCTAGGGGTTTTATTTACCTAAACTAGGAGGTTCCATCGAGTGCAAAGTTTAAGTTCATTCTACGGTTTCAATCTCTTCTATGGTAAGAAGGATCACACATGAAGACATGTTATGCACTGAATCTTATACAAGGGTTGAGTGTTTCGATTAAATCTCTTTATTACATTTACAAGGTAAGAATACAACACACTAATTAATTAATCATTTATTGAACACTGAAAATGCACTACAAGATATTAACTTCAAATTCATTTACCATATATATATCAAACCTTTTTACCATATGTAACTATGAATCAAATTGAACCTATGATTAAATGCACATTTCCTAGATATCCCTAAAACTAGCATCCCATACATATTAGCAAATTTCAAATATAACATTTCTGTAGCATGAGACTACATTATACATATATTCATTTTACAATGACCTATAAAATTTACAATAATAAATAATGAATTACACATCACCTTTTTGCCATCATTCTTGCATCCTGCAAAACCATATGAGCATGAAATCAGCGATAAATCGCTGGCATGGAATCCACCCTAATCTAACATAATTAATGTCTTTAGTTTCCCATTTACATATAATAATAATTATAATTTGTATTTGAAAGAAAAGGTTTAGAAAACATGTATTCATTTCATTTCATTTCGTAACCAAGGAGAGAGAAAGAGAAAGGAAGAGAGAGAAACACCATTTTGTCAAAAGTTTTGTTTCACACAACAAGTTACACTATAGAGTTTCAAACAATTATTTACATGTGTCAAAAGTTTCCACAATGGTTTGGCATCCGAAAAGGGTCCTACCACTCTCTTTTTACATTTTCCTACGATTTACAAAAATGTTCAAATCAAGCTCGGAGTCTAAGAAACCAATTTCAAAAGTTGTCTTCCAATGAGAAAACACACCATGGTTAAATTTATACGTGCCAAATTATATACCAAGAGTTCATAGGAACTTAAATAATTCAGAGCTAGTGAATGCTTTACAATTAGCGGCTAATTTTATGGGGCCATCAGTCATAAAAGAGCTAGTTGTTAATGATAAAAAAGATCTCGAGGGCTTAGAAAAACCAATTCCAAATTGACATTCGATAGATGAATGCGCAATGAAAAACTTCTTACAAGTTCCCCTATATATTGAGAATTCATCAGAGTCGATAGGACTGAGAACTAGAAAATAATTTTCAAATGGCGACATGTTTTCTGGAGCGACAAGTCATAATTGGTCCAGTTTGACCTCGTCAAACTGTGACCGGAGGCCTGTAAAATGCCTTTGCCAAACTAACCTAAAATGTGATTTTTCCGAAACCGAATGTTTCAGGTAATTGTCTAGTAAAAGTACTAGAGGTTTACAAAGGTAGATAATAATTTCTCTATCCAGGTTTCAAATGGAATTTCAAACGAAAGCCAACTTTTTAGATTTAGCAGCTTCCTACCGCTACAAAATAGTGTAACAAGGCTCCTATAAGGGCATAAAAAAGGTCACAAATGTTCATTCGGGGTCGATCCAAGGATTGAAATGACACCTCACATAACAAGGTACATGAAGGAAGCTTAACCTCCCTTTTCTAGAGTTACGAAGGTTACTTTGTGAGTCCCCAGAAATTGTAATTTATCTAATTAAACCAAGAGATGGTCAACATATTTACTGGGAAGTCAACCTCAACTTTTTGATAAAACAATACTGTAGTGATCTAGTTTGGTTAGGTAGTTTTTGAATCACCACAAAATGAGGGTTGAATTTCATGGTTGACTACAAAATGGTTATTTTGATTGTGTGAGTTACGATACGACATTTTATTTTTTTGTAACAAGTAATTATAAAAAAATTAAATATATGATAATCCTAAGCTCTTAAAATTATTGTTAGTGTGAAATCACAAAGCACCCCAAATTTCTTGGTTGTGAGTGGGGCATTCGGTGTGATTGCACAACATTAGACAATCTCTCAAGGTGTGGGACTTGAAAAACTTGAGATGGACCTCTAGAGAAGGCTAGTTCCTGCTTCCTAATCTACCTGCCACAAGCTACTCAAGTGCAGAAGAATCTAAATAATCCTAATCTAACTGTTCCAAGGGGACAGGGAGAGAGAGACAGGGGTAAATGAGAGCCTACATCAATTGGTGATACACCGAAAAGGAAGTGGTGAGATACTCTGCCGAGGAGAATGAAACAAAGAAAAGGGGATTAGGGAGGTCGAGACAGAAGTGACACAGACCTAGATCCAAATCTGCCATCAAAACTCCACGAAGGACAAAATATTACACAGGAGAAAACAAAAGATAGAGAGCCACAAGGAAACAACAAAACAACGCCAAGGGTTGAAAAACACCACAAAACAAGATTTTATTACTCTATAAGGTGCACAGATTATTACATGGGTGCTCATAGGAACAAATATGCTATCCGGGCATAGGAGAAGTCTTATAGCTCAAATGAGTCGGAAATAACTTTAAGAGAGTTTCCCCACATCCCAAAATGTGTCCCCATCTCAAATGAGAAGTGCTTACAATATATAGATAATGAAAACTAGAGGGATAGAAAAGAAACTCAAATATTTCCCTAAAGTCCAACAACCAACCATCAATTCCATTGCGGATCCACCCACAATATGTCAAAATTGCCTAATATGTATATACGACGTGTTGAAGAAGGAAGAATGACAGATCAAATCAAATCAGATCTGGTAGTTGAAGCAATCAAATTCTACATTAATGGCCTAAAATATGTTTTCCAATTTTTCACCCACCTAACCTCATCAAAATTAAATTTTCAGGATCCCATGGTGTAGACGAGGTTGAGATCTTTCCAAAATTCTTCTCCCACCCAAATATGAGCTTCCAATCAAAAGATATGGCTGTCTAAAGATTAAGGTCATGGGCGCACAATATTTAAAAGAGTCTATCCGTACAAGGTCCATGTGGCAGCCTCACACATCTCTAAGATTTTGCCCCTACCTTTAACTCTTGAAACCTCACCGGAAGAGACGTGGCACTTCCATGGTCTCCTTTGTATTCCTATTTATTTTCCCGAGTCCTTCCTGTTGGCGAAGGCACTTTGTGTCGACCTAAGACACGTGGGGCCTCACTCATTTTAAAACTGCCCCTAGATTTTACCTTTGAAGTTGTGCCATTGAGAAACATAGAGGCCTCTGCTTGATTTTGGACTTTTCAATGGTTGAATTTACTTCTTTGAAATCTGGGACATGTGATGGGTTGACTCTCATTAGGGGGATGCCTTTTGGGAGTGCATTTGAAATTACGACAATGAGACATGTGGCTCTCTCTGCGACCTTTCTCAGTTTCTTTGTGTTTTGGCTAAGTCCCTTTTTCTTGGTGGGGCCATAAGTCGACCCTGACACTTGGAGGATTCACGCTTGATTGAAACCTGCTTTGAATTTTACTTTTGAAGTAGCATCGTGCTGACATTTGGCTCCTACTCGTTGGCCTACCTCTGCTTTGACTATTCAATCCTTGACTCTATCTCTTTTGCTTGGCGGGGCATAAGTCTAACCTAGACATGTGGAGGCTTGACGCTTGTTTGAAAACCCAATTTGAATTTTACTTTTGAAGTAGAGTCATGCTGACACTTGGCTCCTTCCACTAGCTTGCATCTACTTTCACTATTTAACTCCAGGACTCTGTATTTTTTTGGACCTAGGACATGTGGTGAGCTTACACTCATTTGGGGACTACCTCTAGAATTTCCTTTTGAACTTGCACCAATGGGGCACGTGGTGAATTCCACTTACCTTTTAAACTTAGCCAATTTGAGCCTGCTCCCTTTTTAGTCCCTAGAAACATGGAAGTGTGGCACGTGTTTGAGTTTCTACCTTTGGGCCCAGCCTTGGTGTTGTGCCTATGATACACGTGGAGGCTTCTACTTGTCCTAAGACTTTTAACTGTTGATTGTCTCCTTTTGGTTTTGGGACATGTGGAAAATTTGCGCTCATTTAGGGTCTGCTCTTTGGATGTGTCTTTTTGAAATGCACCGAGCTAACACATGGCACCTTTCGTGAGTCTACAATTTGGCCTTGAGTCGGCTCGTATGCAAACTAAGGCCGTTTACTTCAATTCTTCCCATTTTATTTCTTACCGAGCTCTGGGTTCCTTTTGGCATCGTTTGATCCTTCGCAGACCCTGCTCCTCCATTATAGAGTCCCATTGTTACCTGATTGTTAGATTTGAATGTGATTTCTCAAGATAGAGCCGACCCTTAGGTTTTCTTCTGTGCGGGGTCGTGTTTGACCAATTTTACCCAGGGGTAAAATTGGGATAATAATTTGGTGACACACGGGAAATCTACCTGCTAGATGAAGAAGCCAATAGCCTTGAAGAATCCATTGGGCATGGAGTCAAGAATGGTAGCCTGATACTAATTATTTTTACTTTGAAAATTATCCCTGATTACCTGCATCTTTGTTGACACTTGAACTCACCCTACTAGGGCTTTACCTATTCCCGAGAATGGACTATCTCGAATCTGATTTTAGTTGCTCTGTATTTGTGTTTTATTTGAAACTAACAACTATTACAGGAAACTATGGGTCTCTCTATCATGAATATTGAAGGGCCTAGCCTTTGCACCTCTAGAGCAATATGAACAAAACTTATGTACAAAGATAAAAATCATACATGCCTCAAATGAGACATGTAGAGTGTGCACAAGAACCTGCTGCTAAAAGTGAAATCTAAACCTACTCCTATACTAACCTTAACACAGAGAAGCTAAACAAAGCCTTCCAAAGGTAGGGAGAAATAAATTCCCTTCCTCAAGAAGGGCAACCATGCAAATGATTTGACACTAAATATGGCTATTTCCATGAGTGAAAAATGACTATAAGCCGGTCCTCCACCAAAATCATCAAGGTATTAACATTAATGGAAAATACCTCCTCAAGCTGATTTACATTGGACTCTTGGAGGTGTTGATATTGACCCTTTATGCTTTGATACTCAACCTCATGCTCTCACGAAGTGGGCATGACTAGTTTTGGATTCTCCCTTAGCTCCATTGAAGCCAAGTATCGATAGGGCATGGTCGATCCTTTGAATTTTCCTCTTTCTCTAAATTTCAACTCCAGAATGGAGTTTTCTTACTGAATTTCTTGGATGGATGGTGTGGGAGGGATGGTGAAATCTTATTTCCTTTTCCCTTCCTTCTCCTTGGAGGAAAATGGAAGATCATGGTCTTCCAAGCTTGGTTCTAGAGGGATTCATGAAGTGTAGGTACATTGCGGTTGAATGTTCTCCTTCATGCAGCATGATCATGTGCTTAGAAGGTGGATGATGGAGAAGAAAATGATGTGATCTCCTCGCACTCCTCTCCATTAAAGTAATCTTCCAAGTCTGATAGATAATCTGCCTCCTTGTTAATCTATTGTTCTCAACCTCCTCCATGGTGTCCTCCTAATCTGCAACTTACTCACCATGGTTCCTCTCATCCTCAAACATGAAGTTTGGAAGCTCAAACTCTTCGTTGACATTAGAAATTGAAGGGGGTGTAGTGGGAGGAAGAACTAAAGGTTCTTCTATAATCTACTCTGCACTTGGAACCTCTGAAACTATATGGTCCTCCACATCCGAAATGTAATCCTCTTCTTTTGGATTTGGAGTAGCTCCTTCTTCCCCTACTTGTGTTGTAGCTAGAGCTTCCACCACTTATGGATTGACCTCAACCTCCTCCATAGGTTTAACCAACAAGGGAATCTTTGTAAACTCAAATCTAGTAGCCCAACCCTTGATTTTCTATCATTTCTTTTTGTTGGGTTACTCTACTTACTATTCTCCTTATCTGGTTTTAGAACATCTCACGACATGGACTTGGGAGAGCAGGAGGAGTGGTGGGTGGGGTCTCCACTAGTTGTTTGTTTCTTTTTGGTGGAGGGGAAGGCATTGCTTTTGGCTCTTGTGGAGGGGACTCGGATTTGGAAGGGAAAAGGGCAAAAGAATTGAGACGGGATAGAAGATCAAGATATGGAGAAGAGAAATCAACACTTGGGGTAGAAACTAAGGGCTTGACTCTTGACACTACCTAAATGATAAGGCTTGAGAAAGAGAAAATGAAGGACAAGGAGCTGGTGATTAACTTACCCATTGAAAAAGTTATCTCATACTTTGCTCATATGCCTCAATATCCTTAATCCAGTGTGTAAGTTGAGGTAACACTTCAACCATGAAGTTAATATTCTCTTGAGGGCATTAATGTCTTGGAAAAGGGAAGGTCCATGGAAAAGGTTCCCCAAACCAATCCTAAATGCATTCATCTATGCTATATCCACTGGACTGCACCATGCTAGCCTCCATCCCTTGAATGTTCTCAAGAAGATCAACATTCTCCATGTAGTTGTCACCATTATATGCGTCCCCTTGTTCTTGATAAGCTCCATAGCCAAAATGGATTTGACACCGCTTGTATGGATAAGCATCGTGGTTTTGAATTTGATCATAATGATGATCTGGAGGAGTTGAGGAATGCATTGGAGGTGGACTACACTGTTGATTGCTGCAAGTGTGAGTTCCACAAAGGAAATGAATTCATGATTACACAACTTCATGGAATGGAAGAAAATGGGAGATATGGAAAGAAAAGTGTGTGGAAATGGATGGGAGAAGGTCTATAACTTCAGAGATGGGTTGTTGACTAGATGGAGTTGCAATATGTGCTTTACATGTGCCGCAAAAGGCCGAATCTTACCATGAACACACCAAATTGCTAAGATGAAGTGGTAAGCTGCTTGGACTGTCCCCAATAGGCATGCCAAAATTATTAGTGCGGTCACATGGTGCCTTATGATTTTTGTTCTAATGAGAGACCTTGGAAAGATGAGAAAAATCTAACCTTAGTGTCCCACCGGGCATGCCAAAACTGTTAGTGTAAATTTAAATCACCCTTGAATGGCCTAGTTGTGAGTGGGGAATTCGGTGTGATTACACAACATTAGACCATCTCTCAAGCTGTGGGACTTGCAAAAATTTAGATGGACCTCCAGAGAAGGTTGGTTCCTACTTCCTAATTTACCTTACAAGCTACTTGAGTGCGAGTAGAATCTAACTAATTCTAATTTAACTATTCCAAGGGACAAGGAAAGAGAGAGGGGTAAAGAGATCCTACACTAAGTGGTGATACACCGAAAAAGGAATGGTGAGATGCTTTTTGAGGGAGGATGAAATAGGGAAAATGGGATTGAGGGAGGTTAGACAAAAGTGATACAGACCCAAATCCAAATCCACCATCACAAATCCATGAAGCATGACATCTTACACCTGTAAACGTGAAATACATACATAGGGAGAAAACATGAGATAAAGAGGCACGAGAGAAAAAAATAATGCCAAGGTTTGAAAAATTCCATAAAACAGGATTTTATTGCTCTATAAGGTGTAAATACTATTACGTGATTGCTTAGAGGCACAAATACACTCTCTAGGCATAGGAGAAGGCTTATAGCTCAAATGGAGTCGGGAAATGCCTTTGATAGAGTTTTCACACATCCCAAAATGTCTACCCCTTCTCAAATGAGAAGTTCTTAGAATATACAAATGATGAAAACCGGAGGGAAAGAAAAGAAACTTAACTTTGTCTCTAAAGTGAAACCACCAACCATCAATGCTGCTATGGATCCACCCACAATCTATCAAGTCTACCTGCTATATCTTTTTGGCATGTCGAAGAAGAAAGAACAATGGATCAAATCAAATCTATCTGGTAGCTGAAGCAATCAGATTCTGCATTAATAGCATGAAATATGTTTTCCCATTTTCACCCACCTAACCAAATCATAATTAAATTTTCGGGCTCCCATGGTGTAGATGAGGTGAGGATCTTTCCAAAAGTTTTCTCTAGCCCAAATCCAAGCTTCTAGTCAAAATATATGGCATATGAAGATTAGGGTTGCGAGTGCATAATATTTAAAAGAGTCTATCCATACCGGGTCCATGTGGCAGCCTCGCACACCTTGAAGATCTAGTCACTACCTTTTGTTCTTGAAATCATGCCGGATGACGTATGGCGACTTCCTCAAACTCCTCTCGTGTTCCTTTGTATTTTTCCTGAGTCCTTCCTATTGGCGGAGACAATGTGTCTGACCCAAGACATGTGGGGGCATCGAAGTCATTTGAAAACTGCCCCTAGATTTTACCTTTGAAGTTACGAGGTCGAGACATGTAGAGGCCTCTGCTTGCTTTTGGAATTTTCAATGGATGACTTTACTTCTTTGAACTCGGGACACGTGGAAAGTTTTCACTCATTTGGGAGCTACCTTTTGGGGTGCACCTTTGAAATTACACCGATGAGACACATGGCTCTTTCCGCGGCCTTGCTCAATTTCTTTGTGTTTTGGATAAGTCCCTTTTGCTTGGCGGGGCTATAAGTCTGACCCTGGACACTTGGAGGCTTTGCACTTGTTTAGAAAAATGCTCTGAATTTTATTTTGAAGTAGTGTCATCTTTGAAACTTTGGTTCTTCTATTTTCCTACCTCTTATTTTACTATTCAACCCCTAACTCTGTTCCTTTTGGTTGGTGAGGCCATAAGTCTGACCTTAGACACATGGAGGCTTCGCTCTTGTTTTGAAACCTGCTCTAAATTTTACTTTTGAAGTAGCATCGTGATGACACTTGGATCCTTATGTTGGCCTTCCTCTGCTTTTTGAATATTCAACCCCTTACTCTGTTCTTTTTGGACTGGGACATGTGGTGAGCACATGTGCTCATTTGGGGACTACCTATAGATTTTCCTTTTGAACTTACACCGATTGGACACATTGTAGCTTCTACTTACCTTTTTACTTGTCCAATTTGAGCTTGGCTCCTTTTTGGTCCCTAGACATGTGGAAGCCTTGGCACACATTTGATTTTCCACCTGGGCACAACCTTGGTGTTAGGCTAATGAGACACATGGATGCTTCCGCTGTCTTGAGACTTTTTAACTACCAACTATCTCCTTTTGGAATTGGGACACGTGGAATCTTAGCACTAATTTAGGGGTTGCTCTTTAGATGCATCTTTTGGAAATACATCGGTGACACATGGCACCTTCTGCGAGTCATTGTTTGGCCCGAGTTGACTCATATGTAGCTAAGTCTGTTTACTTTGAGTCTTCCCATTTTATTTCTTGTCGAGCTCTGGGTTCCTTTTGGCTTTGTTTGATCCTTCACAAACCCTTCTCCTCCATTGTAGAGTCTCGTTATTACCTGATTTTTGGATTTGAATGTGAGTTCTCAGGATAGAGCCGACCCTTAGGTTTTCTTCTCGTGGGGATCATTTTTGACCAATTTTACTCGGGAAAAATTTGGATAACAATTATATTTCATTGTAAAAGAAACATTGAAGTATGAGGATTATGAAAGATAAGGAGATATGAACCATGATTGGAGGAACAACAAAGCTGATCAAAGCCACATGATTCAATTTGACATCACACTTTGGAATTTCATCAAAAATTTCACAAGCATCGATCTATGCTCCATGATGACACAAAAAATTCTTTATCCCTTGAAAATTTCAATCAGGGATATGTTTCCATACCACTTAATCTAGATTCTTGATCAACAACTCGAGATTTATTTCACCGACATGGAAAAGGTTATACACCCATTGTTGTAGAGCTATAAAATAGAAATTATCCATTATCCTTTTATTGAATACAAAATTCTATTTCCAACATTGGATGTCAAACCTTATAACCCATTACAATAATATTTTGTCCACCAAAATGCCTCTAACAAAAGCCACATAAACCCCTATCTCTCTAAAAAAATTTCTCGCCAATATTATCCCTCTAACATACTCATTACCACATGGAACTAAGATCTTAACTTCCTCGTATACCCTAGCAAAAATTTGGAGGGGCATAGTCCACTGCCCATAAAAAATGGATTCACTATTCATGAACTACATCAAACAAAATTTAATTTTGTCTTTATGATCAAATGGTTGTACATTAAGTGAAACAATTGCAATGGTCATGAGGTTGCCCACATTTCTTTCGGAAATTTGGAAAACAGTCCACATGTCTTGCGTATAATTCCACATTATATAGACATATCAGCTAGGGAACTTGTAACTAAAACATCGACAAACCCGTGAGAATAGTTAAGCAACAATGTTCCATATTATTGAATTATAAATATTGCGGGGATCTTGACTCCCCATTGAAATTAGATGAAGATGGACAAATAAAGGATTTCATGTAGAGAAAGGGTGAAAGAAACAAAAACTTGGAGACATATGTGGGACAACGGAAAATGGAACTTCCAATGCCTTGATTAAAGCAACAACTACTCAAAATAGATGGAAAATAAAGGAAAACGTGTTGTAGAGGTTATATTGTACATGGCACAGGCGATTAGATGTAGGATAATTGGAATCAAAAATAGCTAGGCGTTGGATCCTAATACAGTGCTCCCATTCCTCAATCTTTGCTTCTTGTTTAGCATATAACCAACAACATGCAGCTCATAAAATCAATTTTTTTTGTTTTCCTCCTACATGCATGGAAAAAAACACACAATAGGTAGAAGATGAATTTCCTTTCTTAAACCCTTGAGCCCTCCTCAGATATGGATCCACATCTAAATCAATCAATTTGTGTAAATAAAAGAATGAGGAGACAAATTTATCTCCATGTGCATGCTTATTTAACCCATAAAGTGACTTCCAGCACAACCCCCTCTCACTGCTCCATCCCACCCTTGCTGCAACTTTCCAATTACTATTAAATTACAATGTTGACTTGGTTTTCAGTGTGGTTTTATCCTTGGGAAACAAGTAAAGTGATCTAATTATTATGCAAGGAATGTGACAGGTTGTAAAAGACATTAAATGCTTCCATGCCTTGCCAAAAATCCCTCTACATGCGAGAATACATCCCCGACACGTCAAACCAACCCAAATACCACAACTAACTCACAAGTATTAATATAATTAGCACATGACCTCGTCAATTCCCTGCCAACTACACCTAATTCCACCAACGCACGTCTTCATTTTTTTTAAAAATATTTTGTTTGGGTTTTATGTTGGGCACTACGGTTTCTTTCTAGATTTGGTAATCGTGTGTTGGGTAAGTAGAATGTCTTCTCTTTAGGTCCGACACTATGTTGAGTGGTGAATACCACCTTGGAAGTCACCTTATGAGTCCTTGTTCGAAGCAACGACTATGCGGTGTAACCTTACCATCTGTGGAGTAGGTAGAGCTATTACTCCCTTAGTATCCTATTGGATTACCAGGTCTTACGAAATTAGATCTAGAAATTAACTTCATCAACGAATGAAATCCCTGTTGGATCCAGACGATATAGATGGAGGTCATGAAATAGTTTTTCTAGGTCTTAAACTCTTTTTAATGAACTCCTTAGTTCCTCTCAACTAAATGTGTTACCTTGGTTTCTATCAACATAACACCTTGGTATTTTCTTGAAGGTGGTTTAGCATAAATATGTCCTCTCGCCTTAAACTCATATATAGTTGAGGCATAGATCCTTAGGTGCAATTGGAATTAATCTAAACCTCAGTTGATTAGGAGGTTAACTTGGGGTTCGTGTGTAGTTTCAAGGCTTCCAATCATATACGTCTTCAAGATGTTAGACAAATACTTCCGTAACTCCTATTACAAAACAATGCTAATAATGAGACCATAATGTGATGTAAAAGTAAAGCATATAAGAGAAAAAAATGAGATTTGAGGTTAGGAATAATGCCACTCTTGGAGTCCTTATAACTCAATTAAACATTTTCATGTGTTATAAAGAATATGAGTTTCCCTTGGTGAGATCAAACTTCGAGAAAAACAAAAGATATATATATATCAAATCTAAATAAAATTTCTTATTGTGGGAATGTTGAATCGAGAAATAAAGATATCGTGATCAAAGAATGTTTATGGGGAAAAGGTATCTTGAATCTAAACCACCCCCCTTAAATCCTAATATTGCTTTCTAGACATCAAGTCAGATTCACTTGAGTTGCAAGGGTAAAATGTAGACATTGAATAAACATTTGAGAAACATATTCTTAACATGGGAACAAGATAATTACGTACATTTTATGCAATTTGAATTATTCCAAATAAGTATGTAAGTTATGGAATTTTCCGAAAGGATAAAATATAACTTAAATGGTCAAGCGTAAATTAAATGTGGAATGAACTTAAAAATATGTAGGTGGAAAAAGTAGAAAATTATCCTTGCAAAATAATGTTCTTGGAATGTTAATTGTAACTAAGATGCAATTAAAGAAATGACGTGTTATGGGTTTTCCAATCCTTGAGTCCTTTTCTTGTGGCTGGGAAATTCCTAGTATTCATTCATTGGGAAAAGTGTGGCATCAAAATGTCTATGGTTTTTTCATGTGTCTATGTGAGTCGATGAATTTTAATTGTCGTGAAGTGAAGTGAGAAATGTAAGTCAAAAATAATTATCCTGGTATTTTTACTTTTGTTGTGTTTGTGTGTGTACGATGTGGGCATGACACCCCTCACATACCAAAATCCTCGTAAGTTGACCACTGAACTTGGAGTTGACTACGAATTCTCCAAGTCATCTCATGTAAGCTTTACCCTTTCAAGTTTCAGGGATTTCATGCTTTCCGGAAGTTTAGTTTGACCTTTGCATTTGGGTGTGAGAAAATCCTGATATCCGAAACTTCAAACTTCGGGCCTCCTCAAAATGCTAGCTCACTCATTCCTACAAGCTATTCCACACATTATCATTCCCTAATGTTGAGCTCACCTATTAAATGTGCCTTGCTTATGAGTGTGATGGCTCGGTTCTCACCGAAACAAGTCGACCCCCATTTTCATCTCGTTAGGGTTGAATTGGCCTCGATCGACTTCATTCAACCATCCTTTCACAACACACACTTCCTTTTCTATTTCATGCCTTGGGTCCTCGATTTTTCCATTGGCGACAAATTGGTTGAGTTTCTTGTTGATGCAAAATCACAACACCCTTGAATCTCTACGAAACTTGATGGGTTGAGACTCTCGGTGTGATAGCATAACATGGAGAATCTCTCAAAGTATGGGAATTTGAAATAAAGAAATATATCCGGATGAAGATCGATTCCTATACCATTGTTCGAAAGTGCACACAAATTTTTATAGAGGATCTATTCTAAAACCTACTTTAGCTTGCCAAGGAGACAGGGTTAAGAAGATGCAAGAAATTAAACCTAAATTAATATAAGTGATGCACCAGTGAGAATCTTGAACACCTACTTTGCAATAAACACAAACCATAAAAATTTCAATATAATCGCCATGCACAAATAACCTTTCTTTACAATGAGAGATTAGAAAAGAGACAATGAATGCAAGAGAGGGTTAAAAATTATCCAAATACATGCATTATCTCTCCAAAAGTTGATACCATGCATTACAATGTCCAAGTGACACAAACTTGCATTAAAATTCGAATGGGAGGCTTGAATTCCATGAATTCACTTATGGACAAGAGAAGAAGGGAGGGTGCCAGCGAAATGTCCAACCCTTTACAATGAGCCAAGCTCTTACCTTTATAGATGAAGTGAAGAGAGGAGAAGGAAAGGAGGCGGGAAATATGATTTGGAAGCTCAACCACCAGCCATCAATGCTAACAAATCCACCCACAATCTATCAAGTTTGGCTCTCCATGTCTGTTTAGCGTGTTGAAGAAGGAAGAATGGTGGATCAAATAAAATCTGATCTAGTTGTTGAAGCAATCAGATCATACATTAATGGTAGGAAAGATGTTTTCCTATTTTCACCCACCTAACCTTATAAAAATTAAAGTTTCAGGCTTCCTAGGTGTAGAGGAGGTCGATACCTTTCCAATGGTACCAAATTTGTTGAATTTAGAGCACTGGATCAAAAGATATACCCATTTGAATATTTGAATCAAATCCGTACAAAAATGGTAAAAAACCAATTTTACAAAATGGATATGCGGGTTTGAAATTCACTTTGGTACCTTGTTTGAAAAACACAAATTTATAAAAACCTCCACAGGGCCTGAAATTCACTTTGGCCAAAAAGCCTCTAAGTGTTGTCATTAGCAATCCGGTACTATGATAATTCTTCACCGGGAACTCCTCGTGCTATGATTATTTACTAATGCACAGCCTTTAGTTTGGTGGATGTAATCTGGAAACAAAACAACAACATAACACAAGAATACCATTGACTATGATAAGACAGAATGACGAAAAATCTGAAATATCAAAATAAATTATAATATTAACATGAAACTGTTACAATCTCACCCATGAGATTCTTCAACAAGACTATGGGAGAAACTTTACAATTACACCTCTCGATGGCTTCTTCAACACACCTTTAACTGATGGCTTCCTTCGCACACTTCCTACAATATTTCTCACTACTTCTTTCTATGCTAAATGAGGGGGGTGGCCTCTCTATTTATAGAACTTCCAGGCTTATCCATCCTATCTCTAAGATAGGATAAGAAATCCACTCTGACGAATCATATTCCATACCTTAACTCTTATCTGTACATGTAAGCTTATCTGTTAAGATAAGATAAACCTTATCATTTTACATGGGTTCCACATTTTTAGAATTTTTACAAATAAAATACACAAAATATTTATGACCTCACTCCTTGTCCTTATTACCAATATAATATTTCTAATTCCTAATCATGTAGACCCTACTTCTCTAATTACCCAAACTTTGACATTTTAACATTATCGGACCACTTACGACAAATATTTACTTTTTACAACATTCCTATTGTACTTTGATTTATTACAGTACTCCACATTATTGGTGGCACCGTCTTGTGGCGCATTATCTTCTATCGGACGCTACTACTAATTACACTTAACAACATCCTATTCCTAATACATATATTAATGAAATGGAAATTTTGGAGGAAAATTTTAGTGTCGACATCTTCCCCCTTCCTAGCTTCTACTCCGTCCTCGGAGTAGACTATTCTGGTGCTTGGAAAATCTTCAACTTGTCGTGGTTGACCCATTTCGTAATGGGAGTGCCATCCAATTCCTCCAGTCGGTACGTACCATTTTCATGCACAACTGCTATTTTGTAGGGCCCCATCCATTTTGGAAGAAATTTTCTCTGTCTTCTTTTTTTGTATCTGGAATCATATACTAGAACCAAGTCATTTACTTGAAATGGAGACCACCGGATCTTTTGATCAAAGTACTCCTTCTGCTTCATTTTCTTCTTATGGCTTGTATCCTTTTCTATTTCCCTCATTTCCTCTAGCAAATGAAGATGTACCAACCTTTCTTTTACTGAATCACTTTCATCCATCCTTTCATTTTTCATAACTCTCACAGTGGGAATATCAAACTCAATAGGAAGAACTGGATCAATGCCATAGGCCAACTGAAATGGGGAGTATCCTGTTGCTGACTTTGATGTTGCCCTATATGCCCACAATGTTGCATGAATCCTTTTATCCCATTTATGTACCTGCAAGGCTGCATCTTTTGCTAGAATTTGACACAACACAAAATTTGTTCGTTCCACCTGTCCATTTGTGCTTGGCTTGTATGTTGTTGCCTTCATGTGCTTGATAGAAAACTTATTGACTAGGGCTTCTACCACCTCATTAATGAAGTGGCTTCCTTGATCATTACAATTTCTAATGGACAACCAAATCTGGTGACAATGCGTTCATATATGAACCTTGCCACTTCATCCATGGAAGTTGCTTTTCAATGGCCTAGCTTGAACCCACTTGGTTAAATAATGCGTGGCAACTACAATATACTTATTTTGACGTGATGTAGTTGGAAGTGGACCTCTGATGTCTATTCCCCATTTTTCAAGGGACCAAGGGAATAATAGGACATAATGGAGCTGATGAAGTCTTATGGTTACCATGTGTTTGACAAATATCACATGTCTTACAATAATTATAACAATCTTTAAAAAGAGTGGGCGGTGATAACTGCATCCAAGATCCTTCTTCTTTATAAGTTGTCCAGAGAAGTGCCCTCCACATGTACCATTGTGGAATTCTTCTAGAAGCTCTTTTCCTTGATCACGTCCAACTGCCCTCTTGTACTGTCCATCAGGTCCTATTCGAAATAATGCTCCATGCAGAATAGAGTATGGACGACTGGCTTGAGTAATCTTTCTCTTAGTCTTTGCATTGGCACCATCCTAAACTTGAATTCATTCGGATAATTCCAAATATCTATGTATTCACTAGGGATTGTGTCGAGGAGAACAATGCTGCATCGGGAAAATCATCATCATCACAAGATGATCCTAAACCATCATAGGCTCGAGAGAGTGCATCTGCATTGACATGCTTCTTTCCTGGCCTATCTATAATATCAAATTCAAATTCTTGTAGCAAAATTATCCATCTTGCTATCCTCCCTGATGGGTTAGGCTTATTGACAATATATTTCAGAGCACGATGATCCGTTCTGACTATAAATTTCTGCCCTAGCAAGTAATTTCTAAACTTCTTTACAGCAAAAATGATAGCCAGAGCCTCTTTTTCAGTTACAGTATAGTTTACCTCAGCACTGCTCATTTGTCTGCTCCCAAAGTAAATTGGATGTTCATTCCCATTTTCATCCTTTTGGCTCAAAGTACTACCTAGTGCTGCATCTGAGGCATCAGTGTACACAATGAATGGCTTGCTCCAATCTGGATTCTTCAAAACAGGTGAAGACACCAGGGCTTCCTTCAGTTGTCCAAAAGCTTCATGCGCCTTGTTTCCTGGTTCATAAGCAACATCCTTCTTCAAGAACTGGGTTAGTGGTTATGTAATCTTTGAGAAATTCTTGATGAACCTTCTATAGTAACCCACATGGCCTAAAAATGATCTCAACTTACTTCTATTTATAGGAAATGGTAAATCTTTGATTTTGAAAATTTATCGAGGATCGTACAATACCATCTCTGGATACAACATGCCCTAACAAAACGCCTTTAGAACATCCAAAGACACACTTTGTAGGGTTTAGTGAGGCTTGTGCTTCATCTAACCTTTGAAATCTTGTCTCCATCCAGTGCGGTGGTCCAACTTGCTCCCATAGATGCAAAAATCATCCGAAATACTCGATGAAGGTCCCGATGTAGGGTTCGAACACCCTATTCATTAAATCGTGGAATGTTCTTTGGAGCATTACACAACCCAAAAGGCATAACTCTATAAGCAAAGCGTTCCCCAAGGAGTGGTGAGCGTGGTCTTGACTGATCTTTCTCTTTATACGAACTTGGTTGTAGCCGCTATATCCATCAGCAAAACTATAGCACTCCTGGCCAGCTACTTCGTCCAAGATCTGATCTGAAAATGGAAGAGGGTAATGATCCTTCTTTGTTGCCTTATTGAGCTTCCTATAATCAACACAAATGCGTAGCTTCCCATTCTTTTTTATTGAGATCACAATGGGAGAAACCCATTCTGAATTCTCCACAGAAAATATGAATCCTGCATCAAGCAACTTATCTATTTCTTCTTTTACAGTCTTGGAAAAATTAGGATTCATTCTATATGGCATTTGCTTTATGGGCTTAGCACCATCTACCAGCTCAATACAATGTTCTACCCAACTTACTTGGCGGAGTTCCTTGTAATCAAAAGTGAATAGGTGTATGTACCTTCGAAAGAGCTGGAGGTAGGATTCCTTCTCACTCTCCATCACAGCATCACCAATCTTTATTTGTTGGAGACGATCATCAACTTCTTCTTCAGATAATTTTATGGGGTCATGAGTTGGTGTGGTGGCGGGATATCCATGGTGAAACATCCACCTCGCTTTCTTCATCTTCAGTGTCCACTTCACTGGTACTAGAGTAATCAGAGGATGTCCAATCATCAGTTTCATCACTTGAATCCACAGGTTCTACTTTATGATGTCGAGGGATCATGTTTATCTTCACCCTCTCTCTACCACGTCCAAGTGTCATGAAACCTTCATTCCAGTAGTTTCTTGCATGAACTCTCCTTAGCCATGGTCTTCCCAGCAGCATTGGGTACGTAACAGTACCATTTTCATCACACGAAAGTCTACCACACATACCACACCCATAACAGATATTGCCACATTTGAAATTACACCTTCTGGTTTAGTTTTTCCCTTATTTAATGACCTTAACATAAGTGTTGAAGGGCGATCAATTTTTAACCCCAACATATTCATTACAGACTCGGTCATTACATTAACTGCAGCACCTCCATCAACTAAGACATCATGAATTGAAATACCATTACATAATACCTCAGCTTGTGGAGCATAGGGATGCCTCTGCCTCTGCCTCAGCAGGGGACCTCAACCTCCTTCCTTCTTCGAGCATTGAGTCCACCTCGCAACTCCCGCCTCTTCTCAGAAGACATAGCCAAGAGTTGACCATATGTAATATTTGCAGGCCTTTTGGATAGATCTTCCAAGATGGAGTATGGTCCTTGCCCCTGTGAAATCAGAAAATCCTGCACACCCAACTTTCTTCTCCTATGTTTCTTACTAGTTTCTTCTTTCATCTTCTTAGGATCATTTCCATCTTGATTATCTTTTTCTTTCTTTCTTTTTGTTACAAACACATCTACTTCATTATTTCTGCTCTTATCTACTACATCAAAAGAATTCACAGGTGCTTTTCCTTTATCATTATCTCCCTTACTAGATGTAGAAGCTCTATCTGGACAATTATACTTATAATGACCCTTTTTATAACAACCATAACAAACAACTTCAGAAATATTTCTCTTTGGACCTCTATCTCCTCCCTGAGAACTAAATTCCTTTCCTTGAAGAAGATTAATAGTTAACTGACCCATCTTTTTGAGCAGATCTTCATACTCAGTAGATGTATTAGGAGAAATATTTGTGCTCACCGGGAGTGGTTGTGGATTCAGGACCAAAGGTGCTGGTGTAGGCTCTACTTTAGCAACAATTTCTTTGGGCTCCTCTTCCATGCTTTCTTCTTGCCTTCTTACAATCTCCTTTGCTTGTTCAATGGTGGCTGGGCGGTCATACTTCACTCGTTGTCTGATCTCTGGCTTCATCCCAAGAATGAAGTGCTTACAGAGGAGATTATCCACGCCATTCATCAACCCATCCGCTAGTCCTTCCTTCCGGATATGGGCATCGAGCTTCCTCCTTAGCTCTAGAACACGAGCATGATAATCCCTTATCTTCTCCTTCTCTCCTTGGGATAGCTTTGTGATCTCGATCATGAGATCTGCATATTTACATTGTTCACCAAATTCTTGAAAACTTTCGGTTAATAAATCCCATGAATTTTTCACATTATCACCTAGTGTTTCAAACCACCTAAGTGTTGAACCATCCAAAAGGTAGGAAAAAAATTCAGTCCATTGTTCCCTTCTTATAAGGCCATTACAAATACAAGATCGTTTAAACTCTTGAATGAAAGAAGAAGCATCTTCATTAGATTGAGCTGAAAAAAAAGCAGGAATCTTTCCCATTTTCAAAAGTAACCACCGTGAAATACCAACCCACAAGTACAATTAACAAGACTTATGTGCACAAATAATTGGAATCACTATACTAGAAAGTGACTTTACACCTTTCTACGGTAAAATAAAATAGAAATGACCACGGTAAACTATGGTAAAACTTGACTTACTACGGTAAAACGACTTTCTTGTGGTAAACACTATTCACGATAAAAGTGAAGTTCTTGCGGTAAATACTATTCATGGTAAAAAGTGACCTTTGCTTGGTAATTACTATTCCCGTAAAAAGGACTAAATACTATTCCCAGCAAAAATGACTTTACCATGGTAACTACTATTCACGGTAAAAATGACTTTACCATGGTAACTACTATGCCACGATAAAAACAAGGTTACCCTCGATTGATTTTTGACTTAGTGGGAATATCTCTCCGGAAAAAATCCACCAACGAGGAATGGTCCGGCAATGGAACCAAAATGTCATCGCAATCCGAAGGCACTATGATAATTCTTCACCGGGAACTCCTCGTCTTATGATTATTTACTAATGCCATGACCTTTAGTTTGGTGGATGTAATCACGGAAACAAAACAACAACATAACACAAGAATACCATTGACTATGATAAGACGAATGATGAAAAAAATCTGAAATATCAAAATAAATTATAATATTAACATGAAATTATTCTGATCTCACCCATGAGATTCTTCAACAAGACTATGGGAGAAACTTTACAATTACACCTCTCGATGGCTTCTTGACACACCTTTAATCGATGGCTTCCTTTCGCACACTTCCTACAATATTTCTCACTACTTCTTTCTATGCTAAATGAGGGGGTGGCCTCTCTATTTATAGAACTTCAGGCTTATCCATCCTATCTCTAAGATAGGATAAGAAATCACTACGACGAATCATATTCCATACCTTAACTCTTATCTGTACATGTAAGCTTATCTGTTAAGATAAGATAAACCTTATCATTTTACATGGGTTCCACATTTTTAGAATTTTTACAAATAAAATACACAAAATATTTATGACCTCACTCCTTGTCCTTATTACCAATATAATATTTCTAATTCCTAATCATGTAGACCCTACTTCTCTAATTACCCAAACTTTGACATTTTAACATTATCGGACCACTTACGACAAATATTTACTTTTTACAACATTCCTATTGTACTTTGACTGTTACCGTACTCCACATTATTGGCGGCACCGTACTGACGGCGCCGTTATCTTCTATCGGATGCTACTACTAATTACACTTAACAACATCCTATTCCTAATACATATATTAATGAAATGGAAATTTTGGAGGAAAATTTTAGTGTCGACAGGCCCAAAATTGAAATTGTGCTTTTTGCAAAAGTTGCAAAAATTCTAAAGTTTCCTTGACGACCCACTTCCTTGTAGATGAAAAAAGGCCTAACACGTGGCTCATCTGGGGATCAATGGAGGTGCGGATTAATTTTATACTCTATTCCTTTTAAAAAATCCAAAAATTCAAAATGCCTCCAAATATCCGCCTTCCCTCTTTGACTTGAAACATGGCCATATGTCCCTTTGCATGGGCCTTAGGCATTTTTTTCTCCATTTGGTGCAAAGATCCTCTGTGGGATCACGTGCCCTTAATTGTAAATCATTCCCTTTTGTGAAAAGTTGAAAAAGTTCCAAAATGCCCCGTAGACCCGTTGGCCTAAATTTACACTTGGGAAAAATTTCCTCCACGTCCCCGCATATTCACTTAGCAAAAGAAAACATCCCGGGTTTGCGGAACCCATAATTATAATTGGTGTCTTTTGAGAAAATTACAAATTTCCAACATATCTCCCACCACTCCACTAGTCCACAATCTTTCCATGGAAAAGTCTTCACCAGTCCGCTTGGCCCGCTTTTAGCAAAAAAATCCGTCGAAGGTCCGCTGACCCGTAACTTGCAAAATATGAAGAGTTAGAAGGACTTCTTTACATTTTTGGAAAGGGGAAGAAATTTCCTATCTGATGAAGATGTTTTTAGGAAACCTTAAGTGCTTAAAATATATAAAAATTAGAATGAATCACTAAAGGGAGGAAAAAGGGGGCAGTTAACAAAAAATAAGCATGAGCTTATTTTGGATAACAATTTGGCGACTCATAGGGGACATCTGCGTGCTAGGTGGAAAGATCAGTTTCTTGTAGCAATCCATTAGGCATGGAGTCTACCTGGTAATTTTAAATCTGTTCTAGAACTTCCTTTCACTGCATGCACTCTTATCTTTGCAAGAGAATCTTGGATTCAAGATTTGTGAGAGTAGAGAGTTGTCTGAAACCTGGAAAATTCTCTCTCATTTGATTTTCTACAAACATGATCTATTGGAGTGTAATGAAAACATCTAGACCTACTCCAATATGGATACTCTACATATTTAATTTCTTGTGGCCACAAGTCTCTTCCATGAGTGAGATGAATTGTATACAAGCATACACCAGAAGCAATAGAGCATGTGCACCAACACTTAGGGAAATTGAAACCTAAACTATAACAAGACAATGTGCATACACACTTGGAGAAATTGAAAACCTAGGCTAATATTTACAAGGGTGAGAAATTATCCTTTTTTAGTAGTGTTTGAGGTAGATCCCATTGACTAGAATATATAATTCTTCACCATCCAATGTAGACAATTGGAAGGCATTGCTACTTTTACATCCTATGACCATGTAGGGGCCACTCCAAATGGCATCAAACTTGGAATGCCTTCCTAGTTTTTCCCAATCTACATCCCACTTTAGAACTAAGTCCCCCTCTTGAAAGTTCCTTGTTCTTTCTTTCTTATCAAACCATCTTTTGACTAAGGCCTGATCTTTTCCATGGTCTACACTACATGTTCTCTTGTTTCTTCTAGTTCCATTAACTCTACATACCTGATTTCAATGGGTTCAAACTCAGACAACTACAGTTGCTTCATGAGTTCCAATGTGGGAAGCTCTAATGATATAGGCAACACTTCCTCTTTCCCATAGACCAGCTTGTAGGGAGAATTACCTATAGATCTCTTGGGTGTGATCCTATCAACCCATAGAGCTGATTTGAGCTTTGTGTGCCAAGTTATTTGATTTTCATCAAGAGTCCTTTTGATAATTCTTAGTAGGTTCTTGTTTGTGGACTCTGCTTGGCCATTACCTTGAGGGTAATAGTTTGATGAAGTGTTGAGGTATACACCATTCTTGACAGCCCATTCAATGATCCTTGTACTAAGGAATTCCAATGCATTATCTGATATGATAGTGGTAGGGAATCCAAACCTAGTGACTATCCCTTCATAGAAATCCAAGATATTGGATTCATTTTCCTCCTTAAGTGTCATTGCTTTAGTCCACTTGGTGAAATATTCTGTTGCTATAAGTATCCACTTGTGGCCTTGACTTGAATTTTTGTTAATCACTCTAATGAAGTCGATACCCATTGCATGAATGGCTGATCTACTGAAATTAGATGAAGGGGTAGGGCTGTTAAATTTTCCTTCCTTGTCAAGAATGCACACTTCTTGCATTCCTTGATCCATGAGTAGAAATCACTAAATGTCGTAGGGAAATAGTAACCAAATTTCATGATTTTGAGAGATGTTACTCAAGGAGCAAAGTGGCCTCCTGCTTCTCCATCATGGAACTCATGTAACACCCTCTCAATTTTGCATGTCCTAATGCACCTCAATAGAACACTATTGATGTCCTTCTTGAATAAGAAACCACTAATAAACATATATGGGATGGCTTGTAATATGAAGTATCTCCTCTTTACTTTGTTCCATTCTAGAGGGAAAAAAACTATTTGGAGATAATGCACCAAGGCTTGAGTCCAACATGGAATGGGTGCATCATTAGATGGTTGTTATTGATCATTTTGTAGTAGCAGGATAACCTATTCTTCTCCTTTTGAATCATCATGCGGTTTATAAGTGAGATGCTCACACAAACCTTTACCATGAACCAACTTGATCACTTTTATTTCAATTTCATATTCCATTACACCGTGATCCAACCTTATCTCTTCTCATTTAAGTCCTTGTTTAGGAAGAAGTCTTTAACACTAGCATGAGACACTAATAGTTAAATCTTTTTTTTTTGAGAAAAAGTGTCTAAACTTCTTCAAAATCCTAATGACAACAATGACATTATTTTCAATAAAATAATACCTTACTTCATAATCTTCCAGCTCTAATCAAGAATGTTATGGGATGCTCCGACCCTTCTCTATTCAAATTGTACCAAGATAGCTAAGATTGTGCTTGATCCTCCAAAATCATACGACATGAAATCCTTTGAGAATTATGGGTTGATAAGAGTTGGACCACTGTGATATTACATGCTTGATAGCCTTAAAAATATATTTTCCTTTTGTTGTCCATTTAAATGCAAGACTCTTCTTCAACATCATTGTTGAAGGCTTTATAAGAGTGGCAAAAATAGGCATAAATACGTGAATAAATTTTATTCTTCCCAAGAAGATTTGGAGAGTTTCTTATGTTTTGGAAATGGAAGTGTTTGGATGGATTCAACTCTTTCAGGGATCAATTGTTAACCCTTCTCTTGAGACAATGTGGCCCAACAATTTTCCCTCATGTGCCAAGAATACACACTTATTTGGATTCAATGACACCCCAAACCTTCTACATATTTGAAATACTTGCTTGAGGTGAAAGAAGTGGCCTGCTGCATTCTTTGAGAAGATGGTGATATCATCTAGATACACTAGCACTATCTTGTTGATCAATCCTTTGAATTCCATATCCATAGCTTGCTGAAATGTTGCTCCGGCATTTGACAGTCCAAATGGCATCTTCTTATAAGCATATGTACCCTATTTAGTGGTGAAGGATGTCTTGAACTGATCTTCTTCTTTCATCATTATCTGATTATAGCCTGAGTATCCATCTAATAATAAAATCCTTTCAAAGCACCAACTATAACCTTGTAAGATTTGATCCATCGATGGAAGTGGGTAGTGATCTTTGATTGATGCTTTGTTTAGATCTCGAAAATCTACACACAGTCTGATTTCTCCATTTCTTTTCCTAACGAGGCACCAAGTTTGTAACCCAACTTGAATAATTGATAGGGAAGATGATGTTGGCCTCAATTAGCTTGTTAAACTATTTTCTCATGAGAGGTTCAATGTGAGGGTTTACTGGCCTTTGCTTCTATCTGAAAGGCTTGGATTTAGGTTTTAATTCAATTGTATGCTCAGCCAATCTTGGGTTGAAACCTCTTAAATCCTTATAAGTCCATGCAAAAACATCTAGGAATTCTTGAAAAAGTTGAACAAATTCAGATTTTTCTTGTGGAGTACTTACTTTTCCAATTTGCAATGTCTTTCCTTCATCTACTTGAAATGAGATCCATGTCTTCACCCTTTACTGAATGTTTTCTTTCTCCTTAGGAACTGATCATTTGAGTTGAATATTGACTCCAAGGTTACAAGAACTTTTGGTGATTTGTTAGATCTCAATTGCACCACTTGGTCATCATCTTGCTATTCTAATTTTTCTTTGTTTATGGAGGAGAAATCAGCTTCTTCTTGTAGAATATTGACAATTTTTTTATCATTATCGAACACCTAAAAGCTTGTGTTATTATCTAGAACAAGCTGGCCTTATAGCCACCTTGATATGGGGGTGATAATTATCACTTTTATGCTTTCTATAACATCAAATGTTGCTCCAATTGCTGCCAAATCTGTTCTGCTACATAATTCTTTTTCACCGGGTATGGACACAATGTTGAAAGCTTCAAATTCCTCAATGAGGTCCCATACCTGGTTTTATAGCTCTTGAGTAGGTCATTCTTTGTAGCATGTTTTCCTCTGACTTGGTTCACAATCAGCTCACTATCGCCAAATATTTGTAGATTCTTAATGCCTCTCCTCCTGGCCCAATGAAGTCCATGAACTAAAGCCTCATACTCAGTTATGTTGTTTGAACAAAAAAGCTGGAAATGAAAAGATGAGCAATATTTTGTGCCTTGAGGTGAAACAGGCATAGATCCTCCTCCTACTGCAACTTGTCTACTTCTTGATCCATCAAAGAATAACTGCCATACCTCATTATCATCCTTTTGGTTTTGTTTACTGATGCTAGGGAGAGGATGATTATCTTCACGTAAATAATAAATCCTAGTTCATATTCCTCCATTTTGTTGTAAGAATCAAAATCATGCCTTTTTTTTTCCCATTCATCAAGGGTCAAGTCTGGAATACATCCAATCTTGGTATCACTTCATAGGTGCTTGGATAATCCTCTTGATCAAGCGATGAACAATTTACATTGATTAGGAATTGGTGTATGAGGCTCAATATGGAAGTTTGCAATAGGCTCAGATCTGATTGTAGACTTAGCTCCATACCTTGTTCTGAACAACATGTGTGACCAATCAGTAGACAAATAACCTCCAATTTTGGTAGTGAAGTCTCTTGACAAGCACAATGTAAAGAGTGGTGGCAAGTCTATGGTGATACATCTTGAAAGATGGTCACATTGGGGCATGCATGCAATGTGAGGCTCAAATCTTTGATTACTCCAACTATTGTTATTGATGTCCCATCCATTTTCACCACACCTTTGGAAATGACTTCATATTGAAAACCCAACTAATCAGCTATTTATTTTGGCATCATAGAGCTACCTACTCCAATACCAATCATGCAATTGTGCACCAATTTATCTCCAATGATCAATGAGATATAAAATTGTGGGGACTTCAAATTTTTACCTTGTTGTCCTCCATGGTTTCCTTTAGGCTGAGCTGCATTGGTAAGCACTTTCTCTTTCTGATTAGGTGATTGATTTGATCTTGACCAATTTTCCATAGCATCTTACAATAGGTCTCTTTGTCTTGGGATAGCCAATGAATCCCACATTGATATGTTTACATTTTCCTCTTCATCTTCTCAATGATGTTGAATGGAGATGAGTTATCTCTCTGTTTCCCTTTTCCTTGCATATTCTTCTCTTGCACATAGGTTGTTACAATTGGCACTTGAGCTAGTGTAGCGAGTGGCTTGGGTTTCCCCTACACATTGGGAGCTACACTTTGATTGATAACACCTTGTGGAGTAATGGAGGGTTGTGGATCACTTAAATTTTATGACTTTCCTTCTCCAATGTTCCTCCTCTTGGACCATGTATTGCTTGCTACACTTTGAGAAGGTGCTTGATTCATACCACAAAAGTCTTCATCCTACCAATTTACAAGTGTGGTCTCATTTGGAGTTACTGTACGTACCCAAAATTGTAAGGTACTGTACTTCCAGAACAACGTGACAAGTTCCCCAACGATGATACAGGTCTCCTCGCAAGGTGTTCGGGATCCATAAGAGCTTTCCAAGTATGCGTTAACATCCCGCATGCCCCGCTTAGCCCCCGCGTGCCTTATTTTTTCCTTTTTTCCTCTTCCTTTTGCCTTTTTCTCTTTAGTTACGAAACCGCTGCCCTAAACAGGCGGCGGTCTATAACCGCCCCACCTGCTCGGGCGGCGGTCCTTTATGGTTTTCAGAAGACTATTTTTACACGACTCATAAATTCAATGATTTACCCGCCTTATTTTACTTCCATGGGCTTGCATTTATGGTTACGGTTCCTGGAATAGTGTTTTTCCTTTGTTTATTGTTTGAGAGTTCGGTTTGGTTTTGATCTTTGGGTGAATATAATTCCTATAAATAGATTGCTTGTGCTCAAGAAAATGGCCTCTCGCCTTTTCCCCTCATTCACTTCTCATCCTCTCATCTTAGTAGTTCAAGTACTTTTATTAGGATAGAATGTTTAGTTTCTTTCAATACATGCCTAGTTAGCATTGTTTTACGCTTAGTAAGCCACATATCCAGCTTGTGCAAGTGCGGTCATTACTTGAGCCCTCAAGTTTTCCTTTGAACTTCTCTATGCAATAGATTTAGCTTTGAGTTTTGCTTAGAGTTTTAGTTTAGATTATTACATGCTTAGTTAACATTGTTCAAACTATTGGTAAGCCACGAGATCCGGCTTGTGCAAATAGTGTTGTTGTTTTATCCAATCCATTGGAGTAGAATAGCTTAGAAATCCATTAAATTTGTAGGTTTTTCTCCTCAAACAAGATAGTTTTAGGTTTTGGATGCTTTATGTTGCATGACTCATGATAGATCCCTCTAGGAATTGCATAAGCCAAGCTCTTTACTCTTGTGCTATCCCTCTCCTACTTGCATTATATTCGGTGTGTATTACGAGCTGCCTTTATCCCAATATCTACTTCATTGATGCTAGCATTACACACTTTTACGGATCCATGTGAACACGAAAGAATGAGGAGATCACACTGAGGGGACAAGATCACACACACCATCGGATTCGCCACTGTTCTGCAGAATCTAGGTTCTAGATTTCAAAGTTCTAGTTAGAATCATATCAAATAGAGTAGTTAATTACTTTATTTCGGTAAAATTTATGTTCTTGATATTTCCAGGGAAGTCTGTGGGGATTGATAGTTTCTGAGAAACTATGATTCACTCCTCACTTCTGAGGTAGGATTGAGAATCTTGTAAGTAGATTAGGAAAGTTATTTCATTATTTAGAATAAATCTACAAATTACACAGACAAATAGCTACACTCGGTTATTTTGTTTGTTTTAAATTATTAGCTTAGCTGTCAATTCTAAATATTTTAAATAGCTGCTTTCTTAAATTCATATAGTTCGTCAGAAAATACAAAAATAGAGAAATCATATATGCTATAGATATATTGCAAATAGTTAACTTTCATTTTATTACAGTTCGTTTATATTGTTACTTTTGCATGACCATCATGGGACCTAGAGAGCCCAGGGAATACGTATTTGAGCCAATCGTGCCTCAGCCCAATCTCATCATGGAAATAACCGATATAGATCAAAATCTTAGGATCTAAGTCTTCCGAACAATGGTAAGCTTGCAACAAATCAATTCCCAGTTGAGAGGATTGAACAGAGAAGACGACCAAGCACACATGTTTTGGTCAAACCAACTAAACTATAGATTACCCTAGGCAAACATTCACATGACTGTAGAAGGGTTCGAAAGAGAACAAACCTTTGGCTGTGATCCTTTGGTCCCACAGCCAGGTGTAGGAGATACCATCACGGACATAGATACCAGTTTAAGGATCCAAGTTACATGAATGCACATGAGATATTACGAGAAAATCAAACGGTTATTAGTCTTGAATATAGAAGGCCGAGAAAGCGTACGATTCATGGATATCGGGGATTAGGACTTGATTTCGTACATGACCATAGCAGGTCCACAACAACCGCGAATCTACGGTTGTGACCCCCAAATCCCACAGCCTAACAAATCTATAAGTCAATCAGATATAGACACTGGCCTACGTACACTAGTATTCTAGTCTACTCCACTTCCACCCACCATCATTGAACAATTATCCTTCTAGACACACAGCAATAACAAAACTAGAGAGTTCTGGACTAGGCCAGAGAACCGTCCATAGAATCGATTATATTTATCATCCACCATATGACCTTATCTGGGGATGTACACGAAACTATCCCAGGTCATTTTCCACGTATTCCACAACCCATAGATCGAATCACGCCAGAGATCGATATTGATTGGAGCCTTCGAGCAGTCATCCTTGCCGATCGATCTATTACACCAGTCCAAGTTAGAAGGGCTTTCTTTGCCTTAGATTCGCAAATTCCATTAGTGCGTGTCGAAGACATTAGACTACCTAACTAGTTTTTCTACATCCCATGCATATTCCATCCCCACCGGCTGTCTCAGCATGACCTCGGGAGGTCGGGTACACAGAAGAGTTACGTGTAGATTCCCACGCTCGCTTGTCACTTTTTCGGCGTGTACAAAATTGGTGAACCCGACATGAAACAAACAACTGTTTCACCTTCTGTACCTCATTAACTTTCATCTTCGCTCCTTCCCATTATTCTGCGGTATTCATATACCCCCCGAATATGTCGGAATTTGATGCATATGGCAAACCACTCTTGGGTCTTGAGGCATACTACGCCCAACAGAATAGACAATCATCACCCTCACTCTCGGTATGGGGTGACAACTACTCAACTAATCAGTTGTCAACACAAACTCCAAGAATCAGATATAATTCATCTTTTCAAACTGAGGAGTTAGATCAAACCCTCGAAACGCAACAAACAGAGCCTTCAGGCTTGAATAATATGACATTCACCGGAGAATCTGGATCATCTCCTCAGGTATTGCTTAGACCACAAATTAGTAAACAATCATATTCATACCAAGGTCTAGATGATGAATATTCAGTACGTTATGTCGGGAATGACCAACATTCTCGAAGTATGTATCCACTGTAGGAGGTTTACAACCACAACTCGAGGTCTCTTTTCAAGAAAATACCTCTCGGAGAAACTTAGCAAGATAGCGATCGGTTCATAGAAGGATATCACATGCCTATACAACATCAGAATATACAACAAACGCCACAAAGACAAAATATCATGGCTTCACCAAATGAAGTCATTTCAACTCTAATAGAAAAGGTTAGAGGGTTAGAACTTGCCCAAGCAAGTCAAAATCCACATTCATGCAAGCGGAAATTCCAATCCTCCGCCATCCTAGCCAAATAGATCTCCTCATAGGATTGGGCACGTTAGGCATGACTCCTCGGTATTCACAACAAACGCCAACTAGACCCATCATCTCTAACACTATTCCTACCCGCCTAGTACTGAACAATCCATTCTTGGGCCGACAAGACCGTCATACTTAAACATGTACTCCAAATCACCACAAGGGGATATGTTCTCCTCTCCCGGCATGTTTGCTTAAATGTAGGGACTTCCTATGCCCCCGCGATGCATACGTTCGCGCCATATCAACAACCCATCCCATCACCACTCCCTCGTGAACCACCATCAATGGTCGAAACATATGCGATAGGGACTTATTCGAAATATTTGAAAGAGCCCTTAGATTTCACTATACGAAGCGTCATGCTTCCAAGACCTCTTCCCGATTTGTCCAAATATAAAGGTGAGGGAGACCCGAATGCACATATCAAATCTTACGCTAGAGCCATTCGAGAGCTACTCCCATGGGATGGGGTTGTTCTTAAGATATTTCCAAAAACTTTGGAAGGCATCGCTCTGGATTGGTATTATAGAATTCTGAAGCCTCCATCCATTCATTTAAACAGCTTGTATCGAGTTCATTAAGGCATTCGACATGAACAAACTGTTGAGAACAAGTTCTTACACATCAACAAGAACATAACGAATTTTTCACCCATTTCATCCAATGATGGCGTATGAGTCCTTTATTCCTCGGCAAGCGCTCCGAACATGGATCAAATGGAACTATGTGATTTATTCCTTCATTCACTTAGTAGAGAAGTAAAGGAAGAAGTTCAAAAGTTCCCATTTCACACTTACGATGAAGTACTTGACAACACTCTTCGAATAGATCAAGAAACGATAGATAGTGGTCGCAAAACATATGGAGCAAATGGGAAGTTAATCACTCCCAATCGAACACTACAAATTATCCCACAAACATCAATCAAGGACCCAAAATCCTTACAAAAATCAGGGTGTAACAATGATGGAGTAACCGACCAGCCCAAGAAGGTAAATGTTGTCAATACTCCATCACAAACAAAAATCAACGAAACAACAACTTTACCCCGATAGTTAATACAATGGATTTTAACCATCCACAACAACAACAACAACAATAATGGAAAAATCCCATACAAGGGCCAAGCCAAAACTCATATGGTTATCAAAACCAAATCCGAAACAACAAATGCAAAACTTTAATCCTAATAGGTAACAATTTGATTAGAGTTTTAGGCCACAATATATGCCAAACCAAAAAAGCAAGAATTACAATCCTAACTCATATTGTGGTTTCCACAAAATTTGGGGCCACGACACTAGAATGTGCCGTGACTACAATAAGTTCATATAACACTTGCCAAATGAACAAAAAAACAATCTGTTTATGGATATGTTTTTAGCAGATCCTACGTCACCAATAGCAAATACTTTCTCGAGGCGGTTTCCCCTCAAAGCGCACCCTAAAATCTTTAGTGATCCACTCCCAAATCATGATAACAACAGACTAAATCCAACCGGGACGAACAAGGGTATAATGACGAGAAACAATGATCGTGAAGCCTCGACTTATTGAATCCATTAGTTACACCGCAACTAGGAAATCAACCACGACGTAAGGTAGTTGGATTAGTAGAGTTAGGCGTTGAATTACCTATTGAAGCTATAACAAGAACACGAGAATATTTCTCTCAACCAAACCCAAGTCACCTGCCAGAAATGGATAACATCCAACAAATCGTAGCAAAACCCGTAGGTGCCTATGATTTAATTAATGATCTAACGAAAACCTTCTCACACATTTCATTTTTGGACTTACTAAAGAACTCTCCTACTCACAGGGCTGCTCTTTTAGAAGCATTAGGTTTAGGTCATTTAATCAACATCACTCCACCTCCCGAAACACAGGTAAATCATGTGGACTTTGATGTTCATCCTCCAGGACAGGCGGATAAGGATGTCAAATTCATATTCGAGATAAACAAAATGCTTTGACAGATCTCTTGAGATCGCACGTCGGGGTGATCCGGCTTTACATCTACAAATATGGGTTTATAACAACTATGTAAAGCATGCAATGGTAGATGATGGGGCAGCGGTTAACATAGTCCCCTTCTCTTTTCTTCAAAAACTAGGATATGGGGAAACAAACTGTTCCACCACTTGAAATACATTGAGAGGCTATGATAGCCTTAAAGCCACTTTGATAGGAACCATAATACTACCGGTCACCTTAGGACCCAAGACAATCCTGACTGAGTTTTATATTATAGATTGGGAAACTAATTATAATATGATCCTCGACCGACCATGGATACACCGAATGAAGGTGATCCCTTCTACTTTATTCCAAGAAGTAAGATTCCTGCATCTAGGAAAGGTATTTGTAGCCAAAGGCGATCCAAAACCTTTCGATATACACCTAGCCGACTTAAAGAAAAGACCATGTGTGCACTCGAATTTGAACTTCCAACAAACCAACTTAACAAACCCATTGACACAAAACTAGAGGAGAAGTTGGTGCCCACAATGGATCTTGAAACTATCAAAGATAACCAAAACAACACCAACCAAAGATAAGGTTAACACTACGAAACAGTATCATTAGAGACTACCGCAAAATCGTTGAGTTAATAGAACAAGATTTACCAATGTTCTTACCATTTGATTCAAGAGGCATAGGATATTCCCTAGGGATTGGTTCTCTTCCAAGAAGATCTTTGCATGGTGGAAGTAGAGTGTGAAAACACAAGTAGATACCCCAACATCCATACTCGGCTAAGTATTGAACTCTCCATTTTGATGGGGCTAGGTGTCATTATGGAGCGGGGGAAGGTATAATTCTTACTTCACCCGAAGAGAAAGTCCTACCATTTGCCTTTAAACTAAATTTGGAATGCACAAACAACGATGTTGAATATGAAGCCCTCCTCCTTGGCCTCACCTTAGCCAAGAGAATTGGTGTTGACAATATCAGAGTCTTAGGAGACTCGCAATTAGTGGCAAACCAAGTTTCTGAAGTATATGAAACTAAAGCCGAACACTTGCAGCTTTACAAGAATGCCGTATTAGACTTAAGTAAGGCATTTAACTTCATATCCATTGAAGCAATCCCGCGAGAGAAAAATCTTCTCACCGATTCAATAGCAACTTCAGCATCACGTTTTACTCCAAGCAATGAGTTAGAAGATACTCATTTCACAGTGTCCATTCGTAATGAACCATTGATAAGAATAATGACAAATCCCCTTTCAAGTGGAAGTGAATCTACCACCCCAGACCATGTTGATAATGATATGGCCACTTTGGAATACTTAAACGCCTATGCGGCATTACATCTCTCCTATCATATGCTAGATTTGTCCTTAATTCCACATTCATCTTCCTATTTCGGAAATCCCATGATGAGTTTTCCCTCACAAATAGAACCTAGCATATACGCAGTAGAAAATGGGGATGATTTGGATTTACCCCCAGCACCGCCTGAGTTTGAAGAGGGTAACGCCTCTTTGATCGAAGAAACAATCGATGTCAACATCGGAATGGAAGATGAACCAAGAATTTTAAAACTAGGATCTTTGTTAACCCCAGAAGAAGTAGAAACACATACTCGGATCCTCAAGGAACATCAGAAGGTGTTTGCATTTAATTATAAGGAGATGACAGGCATCGTACACCCACATCGTGCTACACAACCTCATCACTAAATCTGATGCAAAGCCAGTTAAACAAAAATCGAGACCCATGAAACCCAAGGTAGCTCTCATGGTAAAGGAGGAGATAATAAAACTCCCCCAAGTAGGATTTATAAAACCATTCGACTACTCCCAATGGGTGTCTAATATCGTCCCCATTCTCAAGAAGAATGGGAAGATACGCATCTGCATAGATTTTCGAGACATCAACAAAGCATGTCCTAAGGACGACTTCCCATTGCCATCTATTGATGTCATTGTTGATGATGCAATTTGGGTTTGACCTTTTGTCTCTCATGGATGGATTCTCGGATACAATCAAATAAGAATATCTCGAGCAAGATCAAGCTAAAACTCCGTTTATAACTCCTTGGGGAACCTATTGCTATGTTGTTATGCCATTCGGTCTCAAAAACGCTGGTGCTACGTACCAGTGGGCTATGACATATATATTTCATGATCTAATTCATAAAATCATGGAATCTTACGTAGATGACTTGTTGGCTAAGGCCAAGAAGCATTGTGACCATCCGGAAGTACTCCACATCATTCTTTCACGCCTAATAGAATACGGAGTCATGATAAACCCAGAGAAATGCGTCTTTGGTGTAACGGGAGGGAAGCTCCTAGGTTATATCATATCGTCACGAGGAATAGATGTTGACCCAACCAAAATTTGGGCTGTCCTCGAAATGGTTCCACCTTCGGATGAATCTGGAATCAGGTCATTTCTCGGAAAGCTGGGTGCAATCCGAAGATTCATCCGACTTGAGCTTTGCCATTCATCCAATCAACAATTTACTCAAGAAAGATCATAGCATTGATTGGACCGAAGACTGCAATGAAGCTTTTGACGTAGTTAAGCATTTCTTGTTGTCACCACCTACGCTAATGCCACCTGAGCTAGATCGCCCATTAATTCTATATTCACGAGCTACCAATGTCTCATTGCTAGCCTCGCATGTTGGCCCAAGAAGACAATGACAAGAGAGAACGTGTGATTTATTTCATTAGCTGAGCATTGCTCGACTATGAAACACGCTATACACAAGCAGAACGAGAATGCCTTGCCATCGTCTTTGCAACCAAACGCCTAAGACATTATATGTTAAATCAAGAAACAAGGGTCATGGTAAAAACGGACCACTTACGAACTTTCCTCACACAAGGGTCCTTGTCTAAAAAGGCTGGACGTTTTATAACCTTAATGGGAGAATTTGAATTAACGTTTGTAAATCAGAAGTCAGTTAAGGGACAAATCATTGTGGATTGGTTAGCTAATAACCCATTAGATGGAGGTGATCTAGTAGATCCGGATTTTCCGGATGAGTGCGTATACTACATCAAAAACTGACCCTCTATCTCTGAGTGTCCCTGGTACGCTGATATCATTAACTATATCATGGACCATACATATCCAGAAGGAGCTACACCACAACAAAGAAGGTGGTTACGCATTATCGTAGCTAAATACGTCATTATAGAGCAAGTTCTCTATCGAAAGGCATTCGATGGAATGCTCCTAAGATGTGTTGACACAAAAGAATCTAAGAAGATTCTCCATGAATATCATAGCGTAATATGTGGAGGCCACTTCAAAGGCCACTCCACCGCTCGAAAAATACATCGAATGGTCTATTTCGGCCCACTCTAGAACATGACGCAATACAGAGTTTGTACATAGTGTCCACAAGGGAATCAATGACATAACCACAACATCACACACATATCCATCTCACATGAGAAACACATACATCAAAAGACCACTACCAAACATCACAATAACTCAACATATATCCTAAAACATCAACCATACAAAAATATCATAAGCCTCCCTCAAACTCTTATGCCTCCTCAAGTCTCTTATGCCTCCCTCAAACTCTTATGCCTCCCTCAAGTCTCTTACACCTCCCTCAAACTCTTATGCCTCCCTCAAGCCTCTTATGCCTCCCTCAAGTCTCTTATGCCTCCCTCAAGGAGGCCGGTTGACCCTATGGTCCAAGATACATAGAGTTCAACACTCCTAACCCAAGTGACATAATAACGCATGGTTCAACAACCCGCTAGTTATTTGTAACTCCTTGGGGCATACCCCATATAACGAAGTGGGTCCATAGGTCAAACCATTCCATGGTGCATCCCATAACCCTATTCCACACATCACGACAATAGAACCAGCACAACAATCCAATCAAAGTGCCAAGTGGAAAAGTACAAGCCTTGGGAAAGGTGGTAAAAATTCAAAATTTAAAAGAAGACCCAAAATCAAGCAAAATAAATGGCCAAATAGCCATAGTTAGTATCAAAATCCCCATGTTAGTGCCACAAACCAAGGAAATGCCAAAATTGTAAAGCATTGCAATCAAGAAAAGTTGCTAGTCCTTACAAAATAAGGTAAAAAGCTCAATTTACAATAAAACCAACTTATAATAATGTCACATTACGATAACTATGTGGCATTATCTAGCCACCAAAGGGGTACTCAACGAGTTGCTAGAATGATGTCTCAGGATGAACTAATGATGTCTCAAGGATGAACTCAATTGACCTTCTTCCTTTAACTTTATCCAAGGTACCTTGTAATTTTCTCTTAAGTTGTTGAACGTGAACCCATGTTGTCATATGGGCATGAACAAGTTCTAGTAGCGTAAGTGTTAATAGATGGCCTTGTGAAATTAAATTACCCCTTTCTCTAAATAAATGAATTAAGCAAATGAATGTCTTAATAGAGAAGATTAAAGATGTTTACTCAATTTAAAAAGAATAAACTTAGCTTGGTAAGTTGAATTATACGAATCATATCTTGAGCCTCCTTGAAAACTTAAGATAAGAATTACAAGATGTATTTTTAAAATAAATAACCCTCAAGAATATCTCATTGTGGATGGCCATAACTCGTAAGTGTGTTCTCGTGGTTGGACTTCTATGTTGTCTTGTCCAAAAGAAAAGTAAATTGTCCTTGAAAGGTGTGAACTTTTCCGTACTTCCGTTATGGCCATCCCTATATCAAGTGGTTCACGAGTTATTTGTATCCTCTGTCACGACATGTTGTGTCATGTTATGTGTCGAAGCAAGTAAAAAAAAAAAAATTATCCTATCTTTTATTGTGTTGTTCGTGTGTGAGAATTTTTGGGTTGTTACACTTGGTATCAGAGCATAGGTTCATGCTCTCGAACCTCTGGGCCAGCTTGGAGTGGTGGTGGTGTTACATGATGATACTGCATGATGATGATGATGTTGCATGATGGTGGTAGATATTGGAAGAGTAATGTGCTTTAAGCGTGATGTGATCCATGTCGTAATTGTGATATTGTGAACGCACATGATGTGTATGTCACTTTGTGCGTGTTTGTGATCATGTTGATATGTTGGGGATGGGAGTATTCTCTCTCCTTCTTGTGGATTCTATGAAGAGTTCACGTGTGAATTACTGGTTGTGGCATGTGAAAAGAATTCTAATGTGGATGATGGAGTGTTGGAACATTGTGACATATTGTGATATGTAGGTGTATCAATGTGTTGTGATGTTAAGTGAAATGAGTTGTATCATGATGTTTTACCATGTTTTAAAGAAATGCGTGTATCACCTTGTTATGAAGCAATTAATGTTATGTTGTGATGTTATTATGTTCATCGTATGTATGATTTGTGTAATATGTAATGATTCATGTTGTGATATAGGGGCATACAGTGAGCCTATGAACCCTATTGTGTAGTGATTGCACTTTGGGTGCAGAATGTGGTAAAGTGATGTATTACACCCTGAGGATGTATGATTGTGATCTACCCTGTATACATACCATACAAGAGACGTTATGGTAGCTATGTGTGTACCACCATGGTGTTAGTGATGTAGTTATATGTTATGTTGTGAGCCTTACACTAACCGAACCTGAGGGAAATCGGTAAACTGTGTATGTATGGAGTGAGAAAATGTGTACCATTGACCAGTCACTTGAGCCGAGTACGAGATAGGAAGTGGAGCCTTACATAGGCTGAAAACCCACTTTTGTTTGTTTGGTATGTGTGGCACTTGCTCAACGGGTGTCATGCATATTGTGTTTCGCGGACACCTTAGGCTCAGTAGATGGTGACTTGTACCTTCTTTCTCTCTCCTGATATGGTTGTCATATAGATTCAACCTATGTTATTTTGACTATGTTGAGCCTTGTTGAAGTTGTGGCGAGATGATTCTGATTGAGATGATGACAGTTGTATTATTGATATGTATTTTACGAGCTGAGGCTCGATGTTCCGAGTGCTAGCAACTCGTTGAGTACCCCTTTGGTGGCTAGATAAGGCCACACAGTTATCGTAATGTGACATTATTATAAGTTGATTTTATTCGTAAATTGAGCTTTTTACCTTATTTTGTAAGGACCGCAACTTTTCTTGATTGCAATGGTTTACAATTTTGGGCATTTCCTTGGTTTGTGGCACTAACATGGGGATTTTTATACTAACTATGGCTATTTGGCCATTTATTTTGCTTGAATTTGGGTCTTCTTTTAAATTTGGAATTTTTACCACCTTTCCCAAGGCTTGTACTTTGCCACTTGGCACTTTGATTGGATTGTTGTGCTGGTTCTATTATCGTGATGTGTGGAATAAGGTCATGGGATGCACCATGGAATGGTTGGACCTATGGACCCACTTCATTGTATGGGGGTATGCCCCAAGGAGTTACAGATAACTAGTGGGTTGTTGAACCATGCGTTATTATGTCACTTGGGTTAGGAGTGTTCAAACTCTATGTGTCTTGGACCATAGGGTCAACCGGCCTCCTTGAGGGAGGCATAAGAGTTTGAGGGAGGCATAAGAGACTTGAGGGAGGCATAAGAGACTTGAGGGAGGCATAAGAGTTTGAGGGAGGCATATGATATTTGTGTGTATGGTTGATGTTCTGGGATATATGTCGAGTTATTGTGATGTTTGGTAGTGGTCTTTTGATGTATGTGTTACTCATGTCATATGGATATGTGTTGTGATGTTGTGGATATGTCACTGATTCCCTTGTGGACAATATGTACCTATAGCTTTTGTTTGGAGTTATGTGAATTTTTCATCTGTGGAATTGAGGGAATGTCTAGAAATTGTAGTACTCTTTTGTTTGAATATTTAATATGTCAATCATTGATGTGTGTCGAGTACTATGTTATGTGGACTGTTCCTATACCATTCCGTATTTGAGTAACCTTTTTGTGGTGTAATACAATCTTGAAGTATATACTTGTGTGCTTGTGAATCCGTAGGGTCTTGTGAACCTGTTAGGGTGTTGTGTTAGTAGTTCATGTTGGGCACCCATAATAAGGAATAAATCAAAACTCTTCAATGATGATATTTTTTTAAAAGAAACTAAAACTAGAAATAATGATAATGGAAAGAGACTAATGAAATGATGAACAAGAAAGAACTGCCAATCTTCACAGAACATTGAAAGTTAAAATTTCTACCAAATGTTCCTAAGGCTACCTTGTGACCGTGCTTTAATCAACTAAAATTTTAAACCATAGGGTGTACTTTCTCCTTTACCTATTCTTGGTTGCGAACCATTTACTTTCCTCTGTGTAATGTCACATCGAGGATGATGCTTTCTTAAGGGGAGGAGAATGTAATGCCCCGTTCATCATCATTGTGCCTTTGCTTCTGCGACGACCGTGCTTCTTAGAGTTGAACGTTGTTGCGTTTCTTTTGAAACGTTAGTGTTTTCACCTGTCGAGTTTAACGGTTGGTTGCTAGTATTATGATTAATAATTTTATGTCAAATAAACTAAGCCTTTTCAGGCATCCACGCATACTTATTTCATAATTATGGAAGCGTGCCTTCAACCACCGACCTGCCTTTATGGTTCATATTCCTTCTGTTGGCATGAGGTGGAGGGTTTCCTTGTTTTCTAGCAAGAGGGGTGCGTGGTAGAGTGTATGGCCTCCTGCCATATTCTTTTTTTATTTCTTTTGGTGCCTTGTTTGGCATATGTTTGGTGAGGATTAATGAAACAAATTTTATTACCCACCCACCGTATGTCTTCCTCCCTGCTGGCCGCTTAGCTTTCAAATCGGATTTTTATTTTGATCTTCCTTGTGTTTGTCTTTTACCTGCCATTGCATTAAAGACCCCTGCATCCTTGCTTGGCGTGTTGAAATCTCTTTCTTGCTGGTGGCTGCACTTCCTCCTTCATTTATTATTTCTGATTTGCAAATCTTCTTTGTCTTCCATGGTCTGCGTGCTTTACTCTGTCCTGGACGCGTGAGTTTGTGTGGTGAAGGATTTGTGTGGTCTCATGAACTATTTTTTTATCTGGGCTCTTGCCTTGTTGCTGGCCGCGTGGGATTGCAGATGGAGATTGGTTCCTTATGGAGGAGGGGCGTGGAAACAAGCCAGTGAAGTAGGCATGTTACCTCCACTTTCCTTGGGTGCTGCGAGGTGTATTCTTGTCGGAGATCCGCAAGAAATAGCCTCACAATGACTTTTAGCCAGCAGCGGGCATGTTGCAGTAAGGTAGAAGTTTTTTTAGCGCCTCCAACAAGTAGGTCGTCCAACTATGTTTTTATCTCATGCGATAAGATCGACTTCATCCTCAAATTCGGGATTCTCCTTCAAGGTATTTTTTTATCAAAATCGATTAAGTGACAGTAAGAGTGTTACTAGGAGACCTGATGAAATTTATTTGCAAAGATTCTCTACTGAGACCTTGCTTGTTCTACGATGTAACTCATGGAAGAGGATCTCATAGGGGTGGATCTATTTCATATCAGAATATTCATGAAGCACATTTTGCTTTGCAATTATATGAGCTTCTTCAACGAGTCACTGAGTTGGCAGGCATAAAGGTTTCTGTTGGAATTATCACACCTTCAAGCTACAGCTGAAATGTTTGCACCGAGAGTTTGATGTTGTCCTCAAATCTGATGAAGGAAAAGGTTTATATATCATTACGGTAGATGCCTTTCAGAGCCAGGAGTGATGTAATCATTATGTCTTGTGTCCGAGCTTCAAATCATGGGGTTGGCTTTGTAGCTGATATTCACCGCATGAATGTGGCACTAGCACGAGCTCACAGAGCACTTTGGGTTAAGGGAAAAGTAGCTGCATTGAAGCAATCTAGTGACTGGTCAGCCTTAATTGAGGATGCTAAGTCTAGGGACTATTTTATGGATATGGAGTCTGTACCAAGAGATTTTTTTGGTTATTAAAGCCATCTTCTTTTGCTTCGTCTCAGACTAGGGCTGCTCCTAATATGAGAGCACCAAGGTTAGGAGGTCCAAATCAGAAACAATCAGATGCATATTGAGATGGTGTTTTAAACAAGGCTCAAAGAGGAAAGTTATACGTTGGATACTTTGTGTCTGTCAAGTGGTTCTTTGCATTACTCTTTGGTTTTGGTACAGGGTTTGCAACATTTTTTATCAATATGGCAGTTGAGAATTTCTGTGGCTGGAAATTTGCTGCTACATTTGCTTATTAAACATATGCCCTGGTTTTTCTTGTGGTGACCTGCTCACGCCAATTATTGGCTGGCTGCGTGAGGATTTGGTGGAGAATATAGTTGGGTTTGTGGGCAAAAGGAAAAGGGGGTCTATAGTTATAGAAACAGATACAGATCTTCTTTGGATATGGCAGTCATGACGATGGTTGTGTGGGTTTTCTATGGTGGTTGTGATGCTCTTCAGAGCAGAGTGCTTCTATCTTCCTGGAGTTTCTCCCGAGGATTCCAAGAAGGCATGTTTCAATCACCCCTTTCCTATGCCAAGCATGGCCGTTAACAGGGTATGGATCTTCAGCAGTGAGGAAGAGAAGTCACGCGTCAGTTGTGTTCTTTTTGCCCGCCCCGGGTGACGTGGTTGTTGGTTGGAAGAATTCTAATCAGGCATGTTAACTATACTCCTTGTAATAGTTTTCTACCTTCTTTCAGTATCTTGAAATGAATATTCTTTCCCCTTGAATGGCGCCTAGACAAAATGTTTTTGTGGTTGTTTAAATCACTGCTTGAATGTGTTGGCCGTTCCTTTAAATCTCGTTCCAATTTCACTGGTTTTGCTTGGAATGTTCTTTTCCTCTCTTATAGCTTACTCTATTTATATTTGTCTAAATGGGCTACTACAATATTGAGTGATGCAATCTAGTTCGTAGGGAAGGAAACATTTTAGAGTTTCGTTTGCTTATATGACTCTCTTTTAAAAGAATTATGTGATGGTATTTATAATTGAAGGCTTACTTTATGGAAGGTTAAGCCTTCATATCTCTATTTGCTTGAATAAATACGTATTTCCTATTTAGGGCTCTCCTATTTTGCTAAAGGTACATTAATAGTGACATTGTGTTCTAAACTTGTTTAAGCCTGTGGGCATTCCTTACTTTTTGTTTAATTAGAAAATGGCATTAGGGTTTTGCTTTAGAACTATACATGGTTGACTTTTGTACCCAGTTCTAGAGGATGAATAACCTGACATCTATTTTGGCCTCTACGTGTTGAGAAAATTACTATACCTACTTCCTGGTTCAAACTCTTGTTTGATTAAAGTAAGGGGGAAACATTGTAAGTTTAATTGAATGAAATCTCTACAATTTTTATTAAGGGTCACGAGCAAGCTATTAATAGCTGGACTGAAACAAAAGTTGTAGGTGAATCCATGGTATTGGACTCGTGAACTCGTTTCCTGTTAGATGACAGCTGATTACAGTGATAATATAATAGGTGGCTATTATATTCATCTGTTTGATATTTGCTAGACATTTCCTTGATAAGCCCACATGGATTGGGTAAAATTTTCATCTTCTATACCATTGGCAAGGAGCTCATAGAACTTCTAGGCCTGACTGCACTACGTAACCTTCCCGATGGATATATGTGTTCGTTCTTATTTTTTTGTTCTTTCACTCATGGTAAGGTCTTTTGAGTCTGGGGCATCGCTAGTGTATTACCCACCGTGTATCGAATCCCTTTGTTTTCGAACTCGAATATCTTATTCTTCGAACTTGGTTACTAAAAGTCCCATTTTGTGGCTTTGTTAAGGAAATCAATTTTTATTTTTATTTTAAAATACTTATTGACATTGTCGGAAATATATAAAAATTATTAACGAATTTTGGGTTTAGCCTTCCCTTATATTATGTAGAGAAGTTTACGATTAGGATAAGGTTTGTTGGTAGAATAATGGCCCCTTTTGTGTCTCATTTGTATGCTTTTGGAAGAGTGGATTTGTTTTGTTAACTAGTACTACGTTTAAGAAATCCTATAAGGAGGTAGTGGTAAACTCCTTGGTTAAAACTGAAACTATAGTTGTGTTTCTTTTAAGGGCGTCGAACCCATATTACTATGAAGCCCCTCTGGGAGAATTGGATAACGTCATTTTGCTTCGCGCCTACGATCATAATTAGTATGTTTTGTCTTCTCTTGGACCCCTTTAGTTGGATGGAGTAAGTTTTGGATTCCAATAACGTAATCCATAGGATTACATGAAGGAGATATCAACACTCTTGACCTTCTTGTTCCTAACCCATAAGGTCTTGCCTTGTTTTATGTGATTTTGTTCTTACTGGTATTTTGACATTCTCCTTGCTGGATGGTTTAGATTTCTTTCTCATGCGAATAATTTTGGAGTTGTGGGTTGTGTTTTAATCCATTTTTGAATTAGAACATTTCTTTCTTGATATTGTTAAATGTTAGCTTACTATTGTTGCAATGTGTAGCCTTAACATGCTCTGGCTTCGCGAACTAATTCTAGCTAGTATTTATGCAGATGGATTATGCAGTAGATTAAAGGAAAGAGTTGTAAAGGTTTCATCAGTGACAACTTATGAAGTTCTTTGTAAAAGTGTTCTATGTGTTGTAAATTGTGTAACATTTCTTGCAAAGAGTTTATATGACCTCTTGCCTGGAATTGTTTGGAGAATTACGTGAAGAAGTTGTTTTGTATTTTTTTGTAATTTGGCTGGTAACTCTTCTTAGTGAGAAATAATATTCAATCTTTTCATTGGCATAAGCATTGTAAAACTTGGATCTTGAGAATTAAGTGTTAATTTAAATCTTTCTAAGACCTTGTATTGATGTGTTATATGTAAGTTTTAATGGGGTGGCTTTTCCTTACAGAAGTTACCTAAAAGTTTTATTCAAAGAAATATGTTGTGGTTTAGATCCCTTGAAAACAAACAATGCCTTAAGTAATCAAGAGTGAGACTATCCTTGCAAAGTGTTTTTATATAACGTGTTATCCCTAACTGAACTAGTAAACACTACTCTTTTTGGTGAACGCTTAAAACAAGCTTAAAGGAAAACAATGGTTAGTTTCTAATAAGATTTAACAAGTAAGAGAAGAAAATTTAGAAACCACTCAATTTATCTCTCAGCCTATTTAAAAGTAAGTAGCTTCCTCTTGATAAGATCTTTTGGTGAAGCCTAAGTAAGAGCATTAATGATTACGTATAAAACTCAAGCTCCAATTAAACCTCAGTAAGAACTAATGATGTCTCAAGGATGAACTCAATTGACCTTCTTCCTTTAACTTTATCGAGGTACCTTGTAATTTTCTCTTAAGTTGTTGAATGTGAACCCATGTTGTCATATGGGCATGAAAAGTTCTAGTAGCATAAGTGTTAATAGATCACCTTCTGAAATTAAATTACCCTTTCTCTAAATAAATGAATTAAGCAAATGAATGTCATAATAGAGAGAGATTAAAGATGTTTACTCAATGTAAAAAGAATAAACTTAGCTTGGTAAGTTGAAATATATGAATCATATCTTGAGCCTCCTTGAAAACGTAAGATAAGAATTACAAGATGTATTTTTAAAATAAATAACCCTCAAGAATATCTCATTGTGGATGGCCATAATCGTAAGTGTGTTCTTCAGTGGTTGGACTTCTATGTTGTCTTGTCCAAAAGAAAAGTAAATTGTCCTTGAAAGGTGTGAACTTTTCCATGCTGCCTTTATGGCAATCCTTGTATAAAGTTGTTCACAGAGTTAGTTGTATCCTTTGTGATGACATGTTGTGTCATGTTATGTGTGGAAGCAAGTCAAAAAAAAAAATTATCCTGTCTTTTACTGTGTTGTTCGTGTGTGAGAATTTTTGGGTTGTTACACTTGGTATCAGAGCATAGGTTCATGCTCTCGAACCTCTGGGCCAGCTTGGAGTGGTGGTGGTGTTACATGATGATACTGCATGATGATGATGATGTTGCATGATGGTGGTAGATATTGGAAGAGTAATGTGCTTTAAGCGTGATGTGATCCATGTCGTAATTGTGATATTGTGAACGCACATGATGTGTATGTCACTTTGTGCGTGTTTGTGATCATGTTGATATGTTGGGGATGGGAGTATTCTCTCTCCTTTTTGATGAGGGTAGATATATTTAAATAGGAGAAATATATTCGGATCCAGTCAGTTAATGCTCATTCCTATCAAATGACAGAAAAACGCCCGAAGGCCCCAAATTGCTGCCCGCACTCAGAAGGCCATAACTTTTGCATTTCTCAATGAAATCGCACAAAATTGGTACCGTTGGAATCGTGGTTTCGAGCCCAATGTACAGAAATCAAGAAATTATGGATTTGATGAGAGATTGATCTATATTTTTAACAAAACGTGGCCGGGTTCGAAAAAGTTTTATTTGGTAGTTGGGAGTGCAATTAAGAGGCATTGTCATCATTCTTTCTCTGCCCAGCACATTCGATAGTATGGGGATCCTTTTACAAGTAATATACAATCATTTCACTCAATTTAATGCCTCTTACAGGTAGTTGAAGGATAGATTTCAGGATTTCCATTTTCCCTTCTCTTCTCCTTCTCATTTTTTCTATAAATTGGAGTGTTGGGCTCATTGTAAAAAGAGAGTTTTTGGGTAGCAAAGCTCTACCAAAATTGCTTTGTGAAGCCAGTGTGTTGCAAGCCCTTGTAGTGGACTCCTTGCATGGTGATCCAGGCCCTTATCTTGTAATAGATTGAACTGTGCATATCATGAAGCAATAAAATACCAGTTTGTGGATGTATCTTCCCTGCTGTGTTTTCTTGCATTCTTCTTGCCCCTTTAATCTTTCTATAAGAATATTGTGTCTATTTATTATGTTCTTGCAGGGATTCATTATCATTGTGTATGCTTGGAATATTGTTGTGAATGCATTTTGCTAGATTATGGTGAATTGTCATCACCTCTTCTAGTGTGTATTATTTGCCTCATATTTCACACATTTGGAGACTACTCTCACACCCTCCTTTTCTCGGTGTATTGCCACTTTAGTGTAGGCTTTCATTTTGTGCATTCTCTCTCCCTGGTCCCTTGGAAATTTATATTAGAACAGTTAGCTTATCTTGCATTAGAGTAGATTGTGGCAGGTAGTTTAGGAGCAAGAACCAGCTTTCTCTGGAGGTTTATCTCAAGTAGCAAGTCCCACAACTTGGAGATAGTAACCATGTTATCCAATCACACCGTGAGTTCAAGTATATGCACTTGTATAAACATAAGGGTGCTTTGTGATTCGTGATAACAGTGTCTTTTGAGTCCTGGGCATCGCTCTTTGTATTACCCACCGTGTATTGAATCCCTTTGTTTTCGAACTCGAATATCTTATTCTTCAAACTTGGTTACTAAAAGTCCCATTTTGTGGCTTTGTTAAGGAAATCAATTTTTATTTTTTTTATTGACATTGTCGGAAATATATATAAAAATTATTAACGAATTTTGGGTTTAGCCTTCCCTTATATTATGTAGAGAAGTTTACGATTAGGATAAGGTTTGTTGGTAGAATAATGGCCCCTTTTGTGTCTCATTTGTATGCTTTTGGAAGAGTGGATTTGTTTTGTTAACTAGTACTACGTTTAAGAAATCCTATAAGGAGGTAGTGGTAAACTCCTTGGTTAAAACTGAAACTATAGTTGTTTTCTTTTAAGGGCGTCGAACCCATATTACTATGAAGCCCCCCAGGAGAATTGGATAACGTCGTTTTGCTTCACGCCTACGATCATAATTAGTATGTTTTGTCTTCTCTTGGACCCCTTTAGTTGGATGGAGTAAGTTTTGGATTCCAATCACGTAATCCATAGGATTACATGAAGGAGATATCAACACTCTTGACCTTCTTGTTCCTAACCCATAAGGTCTTGCCTTGTTTTATGTGATTTTGTTCTTACTGGTATTTTGACTTTCTCCTTGTTGGATGGTTTAGATTTCTTTCTCATGCGAATAATTTTGGAGTTGTGGGTTGTGTTTTAATCCATTTTTGAATTACAACATTTCTTTCTTGATATTGTTAAATGTTAGCTTGCTTTGCAATGTGTAGCCTTAACATGCTCAGTTCTCGAACTGATTCTAGCTAGTATTTGTGCAGATGGATTATGCAAGTAGATTAAAGGAAAGAGTTGTAAAGGTTTCATCAATGCAACTTATGAAGTTCTTTGTAAAAGTGTTCGTGTTGTAAATTATATAACATTGCTTGCAAAGAGTTTATATGACCTCTTGCCTGGAATTGTTCGGAGAATTACGTGAAGAAGTTGTTTTGTCTTTTTTGTAATTTGGCTGGTAACTCTTCTTAGTGAGAAATAATATTCAATCTTTTCATTGGCATAAGCATTGTAAAACTTGATCTTGATAATTAAGTGTTAATTTAAATCTTTCTAAGACCTTGTATTGATGTGTTATATGTAAGTTTTAATGGGGTGGCTTTTCCTTACAGAAGTTACCTAAAAGTTTTATTCAAAGAAATATGTTGTGGAGGAGATCCCCTTGAAAACAAACAATGCCTTAAGTAATCAATAGTGAGACTATCCTTGCAAAGTGATTTTATATAACGTGTTATCCCTAACTGAACTAGTAAACACTACTCTTTTGGTGAACGCTTAAAACAAGCTTAAAGGAAAACAATGGTTAGTTTCTAATAAGATTTAACAAGTAAGAGAAGAAAATTTAGAAACCACTCAATTTATCTCTCAGCCTATTTAAAAGTAAGTAGCTTCCTCTTGATAAGCTCTTTCGGTGAAGCCTAAGTAAGAGCATTAATAATTACGTATAAAACCTCAAGCTCCAATTAAACCTCAGTAAGAACTAATGATGTCTCAAGGATGAACTCAATTGACCTTCTTCCTTTAACTTTATCCAAGGTACCTTGTAATTTTTTCTTAAGTTGTTGAACGTGAACCCATGTTGTCATATGGGCATGAACAAGTTCTATAACAGAATCATAATAGATGGCCTTGTGAAATTAAATTACCCCTTTCTCTAAATAAATGAATTAAGAAAATGAATGTCATAATAGAGAAGATTAAAGATGTTTACTCAGTGTAAAAAGAATAAACTTAGCTTGGTAAGTTGAATTATACGAATCATATCTTGAGCCTCCTTGAAAACGTAAGATAAGAATTGCAAGATGTATTTTTAAAATAAATAACCCTCAAGAATATCTCATTGTGGATGGCCCTAACTATAAGTGTGTTCTGTGGTTGGACTTCTATGTTGTCTTGTCCAAAAGAAAAGTAAATTGTCCTTGAAAGGTGTGAACTTTTCCATGCTGCCTTTATGGCCATCCTTGTATCAAGTTGTTCACAGAGTTAGTTGTATCCTTTGTGACGACATGTTGTGTCGTGTTATGTGTCGAAGCAAGTCAAAAAATTTTATCCTGTCTTTTACTGTGTTGTTCGTGTGTGAGAATTTTTGGGTTGTTACACTTGGTATCGAGCATAGGTTCAGCTCTCGAAACCTCCTGGGCCAGCTTGGAGTTGTGGTGGTTGTACATGATGATACTACATGATGATGATGATGTTGCATGATGGTGGCAGATATTGGAAGAGTAATGTCCTTTAAGCGTGATGTGATCCATGTCGTAATTGTGATATTGTGAACGCACATGAGGTGTATGTCACTTTGTGCATGTTTGTGATCATGTTGATATGTTGGGGATGGGAGTATTCTCTCTCCTTCTTGTGGATTCTCAGTGAAGAGTTCACGTGTGAATTACTATTTGTGGCATGTGAAAAGAATTCTAATGTGGATGACGGAGTGTTGGAACATTGTGACATATTGTGATATGTAGGTGTATCAATGTGTTGTATGACTAGATTGATGTTAAGCGAAATGAGTTGTATCATGATGTTTTACCATGTTTTAAAGAAATGCGTGTATCACCTTGTTATGAAGCAATTAATGTTATGTTGTGATGTTATTATGTTCATCGTATGTATAAATTGTGTAATATGTAATGATTCATGTTGTGATATAGGGGCATACAGTGAGCCTATGAACCCTATTGTGTAGTGATTGCACTTTGGGTGCAGAATGTGGTAAAGTGATGTATTACGCCCTGAGGATGTATGATTGTGATCTACCCTGTATACATACCATACAAGAGACGTTATGGTAGCTATGTGTGTACCACCATGGTGTTAGTGATGTAGTTATATGTTATGTTGTGAGCCTTACACTAACCGACCCTGAGGGAAATCGGTAAATTGTGTATGTATGGAGTGAGAAAATGTGTACCGTTGACCAGTCACTCGAGCCGAGTACGAGATAGGAAGTGGAGCCTTACATAGGCTGAAAACCCACTTTTGTTCATTTGGTATGTGTGGCACTTGCTCAACGGGTGTCATGCATATTGTGTTTTGCAGACACCTTAGGCTCAGTAGATGGTGACTTGTACTTTCTTTCTCTCTCCTGATATGGTTGTCATATAGATTCAACCTATGTTATTTTGACTATGTTGAGCCTTGTTGAAGTTGTGGCGAGATGATTCTGATTGAGATGATGACAGTTGTATTATTGATATGTATTTTACGAGTGAGGCTCGATGTTCCGAAAGTGCTAGAACTCGTTTAGTACCCTTTGGTGGCTAGATAATGCCACACGCTTATCATAATGTGACATTATTATAAGTTGATTTTATTTGTAAATTGATCTTTTACGTTATTTTGTAAGGACCAAGAACTTTTCTTAATTGCAATGCTTTACAATTTTGTGAATTTCCTTGGTTTGTGGCACTAACATGGGGATTTTGATACTAACTATGGCTATTTGGCCATTTATTTTGCTTGATTTTGGGTCTTCTTTTAAATTTTGAATTTTTACCACCTTTCCCAAGGCTTGTACTTTGCCACTTGGCACTTTGATTGGATTGTTGTGCTGGTTCTATTGTCATGATGTGTGGAATAGGGTCATGGGATGCACCATGGAATGGTTGGACCTATGGACCCACTTTGTTGTATGGGGGTACGCCCCAAGGAGTTACAGATAACTAGCGGGTTGTTGAACCACGCGTTATTATGTCACTTGGGTTAGGAGTGTTCGAACTCTATGTATCTTGGACCATAGGGTCAATTGGCCTCCTTAAGGGAGGCATAAGAGATTTGAGGAGGCATAACAGTTTAAGGGAGGCATAATAGACTTGAGGGAGGCATAAGAGTTTGAGGGAGTCATAAGAGACTTGAGGGAGGCATAAGAGTTTGAGGGAGGCATAAGAGACTTGAGGGAGGCATAAGAGTTTGAGGGAGGCATAAGAGACTTGAGGGAGGCATAAGAGTTTGAGGGAGGCATATGATATTTGTGTGTATGGTTGATGTTTTGGGATATATGTTGAGTTATTGTGATGTTTGGTAGTGGTCTTTTGATGTATGTGTTACTCATGTCATATGGATATGTGTTGTGATGTTGTGGATATGTCACTGATTCCCTTGTGGACACTATGTACCTATAGCTTTTGTTTGGAGTTATGTGAAATTTTCATCTGTGGAATTGAGGGAATGTCTGGAAATTGTAGTACTCTTTTGTTTGAGTATTTAATATGTCAGTCATTGATGTGTGTCGAGTACTATGTTATGTGGACTGTGCCTATTCCATTCCGTATTTGAGTAACCTTTTTGTGGTGTAATACAATCTTGAAGTATATACTTGTGTGCTTGTGAATCCGTAGGGTCTTGTGAACCTGATAGGGTGTTGTGTTAGCAGTTCATGTTGGGCACCCACAATAAGGAATAAATCAAAACTCTTCAATGATGATATTTTTTTAAAAGAAACTAAAACTAGAAATAATGATAATGGAAAGAGACTAATGAAATGATGAACAAGAAAGAACTGCCAATCTTCACAGAACATTGAAAGTTAAAATTTCTACCAAATGTTCCTAAGGCTACCTTGTGACCGTGCTTTAATCAACTAAAATTTTAAACCATAGGGTGTACTTTCTCCTTTACCTGTTCTTGGTTGCGAACCATTTACTTTCCTCTGTGTAATGTCGCATCGAGGACGATGCTTTCTTAAGGGGAGGAGAATGTAATGCCCCGTTCATCATTGCGCCTTTGCTTCTGCGACGACCATGCTTCTTAGAGTTGAACGTTGTTGCGTTTCTTTTGAAACGTTAGTGTTTTCACCCTGTCAAGTTTAACGGTTGGTTGCTAGTATTATGATTAATAATTTTATGTCAAACAAACTAAGCTTTTCAGGCATCCACGCATACTTATTTCATAATTATGGAAGCATGCCTTCAACCACCGACCTGCCTTTATGGTTCATATTCCTTTTGTTGGCATGAGGTGGAGGGTTTCCTTGTTTTCTAGCAAGAGGGGTGCGTGGTAGAGTGTATGGCCTCCTGCCATATTCTTTTTTTTATTTCTTTTGGTGCCTTGTTTGGCATATGTTTGGTGAGGATTAATGAAACAAATTTTATTACCCACCCACCGTATGTCTTCCTCCTCGCTTTCATTTGCTTAGCTTTCAAATCGGATTTTTATTTTGATCTTCCTTGTGTTTGTCTTTTACCTGCCATTGCATTAAAGACCCCTGCATCCTTTCTTGGCGTGTTGAAACTTTCTTGTTGGTGGCTTCACTTCCTACTTCATTTATTATTTCTGATTTGCAAATCTTCTTCTGTCTTCCGTGGTCTGCGTGCTTTACTCTGTCCTGGACACGTGAGTTTGTGTGGTGAAGGATTTGTGTGGTCTCATGAACTATTTTTTTTATCTGGGCTCTTGCCTTGTTGCTGGCCATGTGGGATTGCAGATGGAGACTGGTTCCTTGTGGAGGAGGGGTGTGGAAACAAGCCAGTGAAGTAGGCATGTTACCTCTAGTTTCCTTGGGTGCTGCGAGGTGTATTCTTGTCTCGAGATCTGCAGAAACTTGACTGCAATGCTTTTTTAGCAAGGCGGCGAGGCACGTTGCGAAGGTAGAAGTTTTTAGCACCTCCAATGAAGCGGGTCATACAACTATGTTGTTATCTATTCATGATTTCGACTGAACCTCAAATTCAGGATTCTCCTTCAAGGTATTTTTTATCAAAATCGATTAAGTGACAAGAATAAGAGTGTTACCAGAGACTGATTTAATTTTATTTGCAAAGATTCTCTAATGAGATCTTGCTTGTTCTACGATGTAACTCATGGAAGAGGATCTTCTAGGGTTGGATCTGTTTCATATCAGAATATTCATGAAGCACATTTTGCTTTGCAATTATATGAGCTTCTTCAACGAGTCATTGAGTTGGTAGGCATAAAGGTTTCTTGTTAGAATTATCACACCTTCAAGCTACTGACTGAAATGTTTGCACCGAGAGTTTGATGGTGTCCTCAAATCCGATGAAGGAAAAGGTTTATATATCATTACGGTAGATGCCTTTCAGAGCCAGGAGCGATGTAATCATTATGTCTTGTGTCCGAGCTTCAAATCATGGGGTTGGCTTTGTAGCTGATATTCACCGCATGAATGTGGCATTAGCACGAGCTCGCAGAGCACTTTGGGTTAAGGGAAAAGCAGCTGCATTGAAGCAATCTAGTGACTGGTCAGCCTTAATCGAGGATGCTAAGTCTAGGGACTGTTTTATGGATATGGAGTCTGTACCAAGAGATTTTTTTGGTTATTAAAGCCATCTTCTTTTGCTTCGTCTCAGACTAGGGCTGCTCCTAATATGAGAGCACCAAGGTTAGGAGGTCCAAATCAGAAACAATCAGATGCATATTGAGATGGCGTTTTAAACCAGGCTCAAAGAGGAAAGTTATACGTTGGATACTTTGTGTCTATCAAGTGGTTCTTTGCATTACTCTTTGGTATTGGTACAGGGTTTGCAGCATTTTTTATCAATATGGCAGTTGAGAATTTCTGTGGCTGGAAATTTGCTGCTACATTTGCTTATTAAACGTATGCCCTGGTTTTTCTTGTGGTGACCTGCTCACGCCAATTATTGGTTTAAAAATGTTGCTTGAGGATTTGGTGGAGACTATAGTTGGGTTTGTGGGCAAAAGGAAAAGGGGGTCTATAGTTATAGAAACAGATTCAGATCTTCTTTGGATATGGCAGTCATGACGATGGTTGTGTGGGTTTTCTATGGTGGTTGTGATGCTCTTCAGAGCAGAGTGCTTCTATCTTCCCGGAGTTGCTCCCGAGGATTCCAAGAAGGCATGTTTCAATCACCCCTTTCCTATGCCAAGCATGGCCGTTAACAGGGTATGGATCTTCAGCAGGCTGAGGAAGAGAAGTTGCGCAGGTTGTGTTGCTATTGCCCGAGCCCTGGTCGACGTGGTTGTTGGTTGGAAGAATTCTAATCAGGCATGTTAACTATACTCCTTGTAATAGTTTTCTACCTTCTTTCAGTATCTTGAAATGAATATTCTTTCCCCTTGAATGGTGCCTAGACAAAATGTTTTCGTGGTTGTTTAAATCGCTGCCTGAATGTGTTGGCCGTTCCTTTAAATCTCGTTCCAATTATGCGCTGGTTTTGCTTGGAATGTTATTTTCCTCTCTTATAGCTTACTCTATTTATATTTTTCTAAATGGGCTACTGCAATATTGAGTGATGCAATCTAGTTCGTAGGGAAGGAAACATTTTAGAGTTTCGTTTGCTTATATGACTCTCTTTTAAAAGAATTCTGTGATGGTATTTATAATTGGAGGCTTACTATATGGAAGGTTAAGCCTTCATATCTCTATTTGGTTGAATAAATACTTATTTCCTATTTAGGGCTCTCTGTTTTTGCTAAAGCTACATTAATAGTGACAATGTGTTCTAAAACTTCTTTAAGCCTGTGGGTATTCATTACTTTTTGTTTAATTAGAAAATGGCATTAGGGTTTTGCTCTAGAACCGTACATGTTTGACTTTTGTACCCAGTTCAGAGGATGAATAACTCCGACATATATTTTGGCCTCTACGTGTTGAGAGAATTACTATACCTACTTCCTGGTTCAAACTCTTGTTTGATTAAAGTAAGGGGAAACATTGTAAGTTTAATTGAATGAAATCTCTACAATTTTTATTAAGGGTCGCGAGCAAGCTATTAATAGTTGGACTGAAACAAAAGTTGTAGGTGAATCCATGGTATTGGACTCGTGAACTCGTTTCCTGTTAGATGACAGCTGATTACAGTGATAATATAATAGGTGGCTATTATATTCATCTGTTTGATATTTGCTAGACATTTCCTTGATAAGCCCACATGGATCGGGTAAAATTTCCATCTTCTATACCATTGGCAAGGAGCTCATAGAACTTCTAGGCCTGACTACACTGCGTAACCTTCCTGATGGATATGTGTGTTGGTTCTTTTTTTTTGTGCTTGCACTCGTGGTAAGGTCTTTTGAGTCTGGGGCATCGCTGGTGTATTACCCACCGTGTATCGAATCCCTTTGTTTTCGAACTCGAATATCTTATTCTTCGAACTTGGTTACTAAAAGTCCCATTTTGTGGCTTTGTTAAGGAAATCAATTTTTATTTTTATTTTAAAATACTTATTGACATTGTCGGAAATATATAAAAATTATTAACGACTTTTGGGTTTAGCCTTCCCTTATATTATGTAGAGAAGTTTACGATTAGGATAAGGTTTGTTGGTAGAATAATGGCCCTTTTTGTGTCTCATTTGTATGCTTTTGGAAGAGTGGATTTGTTTTGTTAACTAGTACTACATTTAAGAAATCCTATAAGGAGGTAGTGGTAAACTCCTTGGTTAAAACTGAAACTATAGTTGTTTTCTTTTAAGGGCGTCGAACCCATATTACTATGAAGCCCCTTGGGAGAATTGGATAACGTCATTTTGCTTCGCGCCTACGATCATAATTAGTATGTTTTGTCTTCTCTTGGACCCCTTTAGTTGGATGGAGTAAGTTTTGGATTCCAATCACGTAATCCATAGGATTACATGAAGGAGATATCAACGCTCTTGACCTTCTTGTTCCTAACCCATAAGGTCTCTTGCCTTGTTTTATGTGATTTTGTTCTTACTTGGTATTTAGACTTTCTCCTTGTTGTATGGTTTAGATTTCTTTTTCATGCGAATAATTTTGTAGTTTTGGTTGTGTTTTAATCCATTTCTGAATTAGAACATTCCTTTCTTGATATTGTTAAATGTTAGCTTACTGTTGTAATGTGTAGCCTTAACATGCTCAGTTCTCGCGAACTGATTCTAGCTAGTATTTGTGCAGATGGATTATGCGAGTAGATTAAAGGAAAGAGTTGTAAAGGTTTCATCAGTGCAACTTATGAAGTTCTTTGTAAAAGTGTTCTATGTGTTGTAAATTGTGTAACATTGCTTGCAAAGAGTTTATATGACCTCTTGCCTGGAATTGTTCGGAGAATTACGTGAAGAAGTTGTTTTGTCTTTTTTTTTGTAATTTGGCTGGTAACTCTTCTTAGTGAGAAATAATATTCAATCTTTTCATTGGCATGAGCATTGTAAAACTCTGATCTTGAGAATTAAGTGTTAATTTAAATCTTTCTAAGACCTTGTATTGATGTGTTATATGTAAGTTTTAATGTGTTATTCAAAGAAATATGTTGTGGAGGAGATCCCCTTGAAAACAAACAATGCCTTAAGTAATCAATAGTGAGACTATCCTTGCAAAGTGATTTTATATAACGTGTTATCCCTAACTGAACTAGTAAACACTACTCTTTTTGGTGAACGCTTAAAACAAGCTTAAAGGAAAACAATGGTTAGTTTCTAATAAGATTTAACAAGTAAGAGAAGAAAATTTAGAAACCACTCAATTTATCTCTCAGCCTATTTAAAAGTAAGTAGCTTCCTCTTGATAAGCTCTTTCGGTGAAGCCTAAGTAAGAGCGTTAATGATTACGTATAAAACCTCAAGCTCCAATTAAACCTCAGTAAGAACTAATGATGTCTCAAGGATGAACTCAATTGACCTTCTTCCTTTAACTTTATCCAAGGTACCTTGTAATTTTCTCTTAAGTTGTTGAACGTGAACCCATGTTGTCATATGGGCATGAACAAGTTCTAGTAGCGTAAGTGTTAATAGATGGCCTTGTGAAATTAAATTACCCCTTTCTCTAAATAAACGAATTAAGCAAATAAATGTCATAATAGAGAAGATTAAAGATGATTACTCAGTGTAAAAAGAATAAACTTATCTTGGTAAGTTGAATTATACGAATCATATCTTCACCTCCTTGAAAACGTAAGCTAAGAATTGCAAGATGTATTTTTAAAATAAATAAACCTCAAGAATATCTCATTGTGGATGGCCCTAATCGTAAGTGTGTTACGTGGTTGGACTTCTATGTTGTCTTGTCCAAAATAAAAGTAAATTGTCCTTGAAAGGTGTGAACTTTTCCATGCTGCCTTTATGGCCATCCTTGTATCAAGTTGTTCACAGAGTTGGTTGTTTCGTTTGTGATGACATGTTGTGTCGTGTTATGTGTCGAAGCAAGTCAAAAAAATTTATCCTGTCTTTTACCGTGTTGTTCGTGTGTGAGAATTTTTGGGTTGTTACACCTAGAGATAATTGTGCTAACATGTAACTTTCAACTCGACCCGTTTCTTCAATCGTAAAACTGAGCTAAGTAGTGTAAGTAAATTAATGAACCCTAAAGGTTAAGTACCCTTGTAACATCCTTGTATCGTAACCTTCTCTTTTAACCTAACAAAAAAATTAGTCACATTTTCGGGTTAAGTGTTTGGTTGAAGCGAGTTCTAGAACGTTGTTTTTGTGGGCGTTACAAAAGAGTCCTAAATGTTGACCCATTTTGTATGGCTTCATATCTCACTTTTGAAGCTATTGGATGCTATTTTTAAAAATAAAATAAAATATTATGTTATATTTCATTCTATTTTCATGGAACACTTCCTCAAAATATAAAATAGGCCTACATATTAACCTATTTCATGTTTAACTTTTGAAGTTATTTTATACAAATTAAAAAAAAAAAACAATAATAATACCTTTACAACAATTCAAAAATTTAACTACGAGACACATTACACACTTGTTTGTAACTTGTTATAATTTATTGTAATATGTGTCTATATAAAATTTGTAAGAAACATGGTAATAAACATTCCTAAAGATAGTGCAATAAAAAAATTTATCCACAAAGAAATTTATTAATAAATCATTATAATTCCTTACTCTCTATTAAACATTAACACTCTTAAAATTATAATCTATCATAAAACTATCACAATTAATGAGTTGTAAGAAAGAATTGTAGTGTTATGCACTTTTCCCATGGAATTTATGCTATAGTGTAAGTGATTAATGACAATTATTTTATTTCACTTTATTTGAGGTTCATTTGATTTTATAATTCAATTTGATATTTCATCTTATTTAAGAGTCATTTTTAAATTTCAACCCTCTTAAATATGTATAAAGTAATTTTTATAAGTTATCACTTTATTTTTATATTTTAAATATTTATATATTATTTAATTAAGTATCGTAATATGGTCTCGTATTTAAAAATAATAATTAAAATTCACCCATACATAGATAAATCTTAACTAACTATTAAAATAATAATAATAATAAATATGTAAACAAGACTTAAAAAATTAATGTAAACAATAAAAACTTTGGTAGATGTTAAATTCATAACTCAACCTCCAAACAAATAACACACCAACAAAGTAGTTCCTAACAATATAAAATAAAAACTAATATATGAAAAACTATACGGCAACAAACATATAACTTAGAATATAAACAACTCAGAACAAATACATTGAAGTTTGTCCTGTATTAAAGTATCTGCAAGTAAACTTGTTATGGCATGCGGATATCATATATTAAATATAGTGAATAACGGATAATAGAATCATAGAAGATCATATTCACTATTAAGTAGTCCATTAAAAATCATGACTGCTCACCACCGCATTTAAACGGGCTCATTTTTTTGGTTCACAACTTTGGAAACTTTTTTAAGTGTGTATTGACATCATGTATCTTCACTTTGTAATTTTGTTAGTATAATTTATTTTAATATAGTTAAAATAGAAAATTAGATTAGGTTTTTGACCAAAAAAATTCATTTAGGGCACTCTTCAATGTTTTGTGTCAAAAGGATTAGTATATGTATGAAGGTACATTTTGATAGCTTCAATGTAAACTAATTTTTATTATAATATTTTTAAAAAATATTATTTATATTCAATGATTAAATAAGACTGAAAAAGTATTAAAAAATAATTGTTTATTAAAAAAAAATATTAGAGTTTTGGATAGATATAATTTTGTCAATTAAATGTGTAAATAGGTATGACACAAATATAAAATAAAAGAAAATATTAAGGGAAATGTAACGCCACAAAAATGACGCGACGACGACGAGCCAAGAGCTTGCTTCCGAAAACATATAACCCGAAAATCGACTAAATTTTTTTATTTTTTATTTTTTTTTGGGTATGCCAAAGATACTGAGACTCGAAACTACAAAAGTCACGATAATGCTTCAAGGTCAATGATGTTTAAATTTATCTCATTCGACGTTTCACAAAAGATAAGAAGGGTCGTCTTTCGAGTTAATTAGTCTAATGTCTGATAATATCATAATAACAATATTTCTAGATGTTAACCTTAGAGTATGATATAATTTATTATGAAATGAATACACTAACCACTCAATTTTTATTTTTATTTTATTATCCATTTATATTACGTTATCTCATGATTTAATACATTATAATATATATATATATATATGTATATATATATATATATGTATATATATATATATGTATATATATATATATGTATATATATATATATATGTATATATATATATATGTATATATATATATATGTATATATATATATATGTATATATATATATATATATATATATATATATATATATATATATATAAAGGAATTATACATTAAGATATATACTTTGACACTAATTTATTTTATTACATTGTATGACTTTATATGTTTAGATATACATAATACCTTATTTATATCTAGTATGATATTATATGAAAATTATGTTATATGTCATACCACTATTATATTATATAGTATTTAACACTTAAACTAACCTAAATAGTTATCCGTATTTTCTTTAACGTAGGATAAACATATAAAAAAAAAAAAGGACAAGAGTCTTGTCAAGCATAGCATTTCAAACTTATGCTTAAATATTATGGTTGGGGGTGGTGGGTGGCTCAACCAACATCTGCCAAAAACATTAACCCCTCCCTCCTTATGCGTGCAAGCCACACAAAAGCCGAGCCACCTGTTTATTTATTTTTCAATTATTACACTAAGATTTTTCAAAACATAATCTTCACACGATCGGCCTGCTGCTTTGGGTTCTCGTCTTGGCCGCATGAGTTCATTGCGGTGGTTGTAGATGGAGTCGGTCCAATTATGCAGGCTACCGGTTACCCAACCATGGCCACGCGTGGGAGAGGAGGTAGAGATACGATTCACAGTGCATGGGACAATCGCGACATGAAGGGAAACCATCTGGCCGCGCTTAGAACAAGCGGGTTGTCCAACTATGTTGTTATCTCTTCAAGCATTGATCGTATCCTCAAATTCGAATTCTCCTTCGAGTTATTTTTATCAAAATCGATTGAGGGACAGTGAGAGTGTTACCCGGAGGCCAGATGAAATTTATTACAAATATCTTCATTGAGACCTTGCCTGTCTTGCGAGGTGGCTCATGGAAGAGAGTCTCACAGCGGTGGATCTGTTTACATCGGGACAGATTGTAGAGCTAGGTTCTTTTGGCGTGCACACCATAAAAAAGAAGAAAGTAGCTGTAGATTCGTTTTAGGCTTAGCTTAACAAATGCTTGAGTTTTTTTTTTCAATCTTCCTAAATACGAGTTTTCTAAATTAGTCTTTACCTCTGAATATCTGCAAAGGATAATCCACGACCAGAGATATGTTACATCATAGGATAAAGTCAAAAGCTTGTAATCAAGAGGGCGTGACAACATTGTTTCTTAGAAGTTGTTCTGTACTTTAAGACAAACTATCTTTGTCACGAGATGAGAAAAAACTTTGTAAACATCTCCATGGGAACGTTGCCTTGGTAGTTGAGGATGTGGCTGACCAATCACCTTAGAGATTTGCATACATGTGTTCATTGCTATATTGACAGATCATTTGATCATGGGAAGTGTATTAAACCTTCCAAGACTCGGTCCTAATCCTTTTTGGTCCTATAATCAACTGAAAACCAAAATGATTTAACTCATGGAAGAAAATCTCATAAAGGTGGATCTGTTCCAAATCAGAATATTCATGAAGCACGATTTGTTTTGCAATTATTTGAAATGGGAAGTGCATTAGTTGCTTATACCTACGTAGGTTTAATTGCATGTATAACTTAATATTATTTCTTGGCTGTAGTTTTAATAATATACTTTGTTAATACAAATAAATATTAATGGTATATTGTTATAATTAGAAAATAAAAATAGTAAATACATTAGTTGTAATATTACTTAGATATGAATTATATTGAAAATATTAGTTTCCTTATTATGTATTAAGGAGGATTGGGTAATAAACTTAATAAGTTTAAAGTCTTTGCATTAAAATTTCCTTCCACACAATTCAATAAACATTGCATGGGATTTCAAATAGGTTGATTTCATTTCCTTTAATAATTTGCCAATAATTTTACAATGAATTCTTAAATGAAGATAAACATAATGGAGCTAGGACATAAATTACTTCGTTAGCATAATGAAAACTATCTAAAAACTTAAGTCATTCCATTAACAATACAAGAATAGAAATACACTAATATTCCAATTTTTCAATACATCTTTTTAAGTAACAAAGTGAAATTCAATACATATATATTTTTTTGTAAATTTCCTAACATTCCACAAAAGAGTCCAACAATGTTTCCATTAAGTTTTAAAGCAAGATCTACTTATCATGTCAACAAGATCATCATACTCATGTGAGGTTCCAAGCCAGGTTAAAGGAGAATAAATAGATTGTCTTTCTTTCAACTTTTAATTCCATCCACATTACAACCTTACTAATGAAGTTCAAAACAACTTTCCTTCAACATCTTGTTACAACATTTTCTACTTAATGTGGGAACAAAATTTACAATGATGGAAGCTAAAATACAAAGCAATATTACATTTTTCCTCCACTCAAGGTGGGTAAAAATACATGGTGGTTTCACATTGTCATCAACAAGGTTCCAATGCTCCAAATATCAACAAGGTGGCTCCTCCATAGTTTGCTTGATTCACAACAAAATAAGGGGAGAGGCAACGCTCTCCTCCCAACCAAGATACCCAATGGAGAAGAGAAGCCATCCACTCCATTAGCCCCCGAGCCCCAACCACATCACAATGGGAGAAAATCCAACTCATGGCAACTACTAGCTTCCACATAACTAAACATAACATTTCACATTCATTCCATAATCCTTCAAAACAAGATCTACAACACAACAAGAGGGAAAACAATCACAACAACAAGTCACAAGGCTTATCAAGAAAGCCATAAGAGTAAGACCTATGGGGAGGCCACTTATGCCTCCCAATGGGAATGGGTGCCACTTAAAAGCCTCCAATACAAAACACAATACCCCTAACAACTCTTATGCCTCCCTCAAGTACCCCTTATCCCTCCATCCACTCTTATGCCTCCCTCAACTCTTATGGCTTCCTCAAAGTAAAAACAAGAAGAAATGCAAGCATTTCTCTTACTAGGTGGGCACCCAACCCAAACTCCCTCCTCAAGAAGATGATCTCTTATGCCTCCCTCAATTAAACTCCCCATAGTCTCCTCCCACTCCCAACTTAGGCATTCTACCCATTCCCAACAAGCATTGCAAACAACAATATTCAACACAACATATGTACTCATTCATATAACAAAAGAAGAAAACATAACATAAACAAGGTGAAGCTCCTACCTTTCCATGGTAGAGCTTGTTCCAAGTATGAAGTCTCAAATCCCTCCCAAGATTAAGAGCATCCACAAGCTCCAACAAAATTTCTCAAGTATCAACAAGCTCCAAAAATCCACAAAGTCTTTCAAAATCCTCTCCTCTCCAAAATACAAAAGACTAAAAATGAAACTTCCAACCCCAAAACAAACAAGAGGATCAAATAAATAGAGAAAAGAGAGGGAGGGATGATGTGGCTCCAAGTAGGATGCACCTCATTTTCCCTCCACTCCACATCATTTGGTCAACTTCATATTCCAATGCACCATTAATAAGTGGTTGAAAGAAAAGAAAGCACCTTACACACTCCAACTAAGCCCACTCCCTCAAAGGAAAAAAATTAAATTTTGAAAGAAAGTGTAATTAATATTTTACCCTTTTTATCCCCCAAAACACTTAAAAGACCCTAAATTTGGCCTTCCAACCCATAGGTAGGGTTGGCATAGGGTTTTAAGAGGTGTGGGACAAGTTTGACTTGTCCCAAAGCTTTGAAATTTGGCCTCTAAGGCCAAATTCGAGTTTCCCATGTGGGGTAGAGTGTGCTACACTCAAAACTCAAACACACATCAATCCACACAAAATCCAAAGTAAATCAAGCCTAATAAATGAACTCTCTTTGGTCATATCCCTTAATTATTTTAGGACAAATTCAAATTAGTTTAATTAAGACACTACAACCCATGACTAATAAAGGGGTAAACACCAATCCAAAGAATATGAATAATAACACAAGTAAAATTTCACTTACTAAGAGCAACACATACTAACATAATAAAAAGAGAAAATAAAACAAAACAACACATAACCCCTAGGTCACAATTTTCCCTTAACCAGATAATTCTAACACACACACAATTACTTGTTGCCATGGTGACCTTAGCTGGATCCTTCTCGAATTCCGATGTGGTTGGTCTCCACTCCCCAATATTGTTGTGAATATAATATACTGCGGCAGAAAATACCTCCTTCGGCTTTGTTGGCGCATTAAAACATTCATGCCAAATATACAATATAATCTAAAATAAACGACACATGATTTACTATCATTTATGCAAGTACGATATCACTTACACTTTCTAGCACATTTCTATTCCACATTTCATTTATGTCAAAACCTTCATCACATTAGTCAAATTATCAAGTTCTACTCAATATGATTAAATATATCACATGTTATAATTAAGATAAATAACCCTCATCAAAAGTATACAAATATCGCCATCAAATGTCCACCAGTAAACCATATGCATCATATAAAGATCAAATCAATAACACTCCAATGTCTATGATATCTACTAGCATGCTAAATCAAGAAGCCATAATAAATCCATAGTGAAGTAATCAGTCTCGAAAACAACAAAACAAAATGAGGTCAAAGGGAAGTGGGCACTACAGAAAAATCAAATAATTCAAAGAGAAAACGAAGTTTGGGTTATTTCTTGGATTCACTACAGATTATTTATTAATAATCATTGAGCCATAAACATTAAATAGGGATAACCATAATTCTTATAAGCCACAAGCGATAAGTCTAATCACCCACAAACATTAGTTTTAAGTGTTTCTAATTTATAAACTTCTCTCAAACAATCTTTTCATTTCATCATGCAAAGTTTGTGATTTAATAAAACGAATTGCCATATAAACAAAGATAGAACAGGGAACACATCAATAATAAATGCAGAGCACAAAGGATTGTATATCATAATTATTTTGCCAAAAGCAGAATCGATTAGAGCGTATCACATTGGAAACAACGTGGAGTCCATCAACTCTGTTTTATTCTGTTAGAGACGGTGAAAACATACTAATCAGCAGGACTCAGGAATAAAGCCAATTTTATTGTTCGGGTTGTCAAAAGCCACTCTCAGCCCCTGCTGCCGGACATTTCAATCATGTTTACAACGGCGTAATTAGAGGGTAAAAAGAGGAAGCACACCCGGTTCAAATCCACTCGACGTAGGGTTCCCACTACAGGCACCTCCAAGTAGACCTTTCCTGTAAAATGGAGAGTAATTGTTGGAATTCTAACAGAATTTAGACAAGATAATTGATAGCAGGGACTGAACTCTTCCAATGGCTTGGCAGGTACAACAACAGGTGCAGTTTTCTTCATCTTTTACTCAAAGGAATATTTCAAAGCATCATATACATGTTGGACAAATCGAGACAACATCACGGAAGCGTCAATGTAAGTGATTATTGGAAGTCCACCGAGAGCCTGCATTGTCACATTCAGGCACTCATCCCCCACGCTGATATCTTTCACCGACACAATGTATACATTCGGGAAAAAACTTGCAACGCTCTGGATTGGGGTGAAGGATTTTATCGAAGAGGGAATCGAACCTTTCCCCAACCTCAGAGACCCTGTTGCGCGCAGAGAGAGGTAATTGGGAAGACAGTAGGAGAACTATCCGCCATACTTATGCGAAACAAGGGAAATTGTTCCTCTCCCCAACCCCAAAAGCCCAGATGTTCTATCCGTTCTAGCATGGGTGAAACTTTTGGCGTAGACAAGGTAGAAACCCTCAAATGTATTGGAACCCTGTCGCAGGGTATCAGTGATATAAACTCCTTGGGACCCTTCAAGAAGACCTTTAGTGTCGGCGTAGGAGCAGAAACCCAACTTGTTACACCTCGACGATATATCCCTAGGGTTTGCTCTAATGGGAGGGCATTTTGAACTACTGCAACGCACCAGTTTAAAAGTTGAGGAATTTGAGGGGACGTACATGGGGTAATTCACTCTGGAACTGCATCCATTACAAGGGAAGCACTGGACCCAAGAAAGAGGACTGAAGGTGTCGACGCCCAACAATTTTTCATGGCTTGGTGTCCCAATCACACTCGTTACCACATATTCTAGCCCATCTCTTTCTCTTCGATACTTAATGGGAACATTGAATTTACATCTCCTTAGACTACCATTAACAACATGATTATCTCTCTCTAACCCTTTTAACAACAAATTTCTCCAACTTAAACCAGAGTCTGGGTTGTGATGAGTAAGAACCAGATCAGCGTCTCCTTTTCTACTATCTTGTGGTGACACAACCTCAACTTGTCTCCTTACGGAATTCAAAACACTCTCCTCTTCTATTTGGAATGTATCGATTCCGACTGTGTAATATTTTTCCTCTGAAGAAGTGCATTCTGCGGTGGGAGATTGGATGATACAGTAAAGGCTTAGAAAGCAAAGAGCAACGGTAAAAGCTTGATTATCCATGGCCAGCGTGAACTGGACTTGTGATTGTTGAGTTTTTTTACTCCCATTGCATGCATATATATATATTGAGTGGATTAATAAATAAAAACAGTGTATCTTGTGCCACAAAGTATTAACTCTAACAAAATATATTAAATTCTCCCACGCATTAAATGTAAGTTGCGTGCTCATATGCTATGAAATACTAGCAATCACATGTGTTTCATGAGATGTGAACGCCGAACGGTATATGTTATTTGATTTAGAGGTATAGTTATTATTGATCCACTTAATCTGAAGGTTGTTTCTACATTTCAAACTTGTTATAAATTCGTACATGATTACTTGTGATATCGTTTTCGATAGTTAATCAATTTTATAGTTGATGTTGTTAGTTGTGCATTGGTTGTTCAGTTGGTGTTTTGTTGGAGAAACATTTATTATACAATTGATAATGTGTGTGATTGATAGTTGTAGTGTAGGACTTTAGTTGAACATTACATTGTAATGTTGTATGTGTACATTTAATTATGTTACAGGTTTGTACTTTTAAAGTTGCATACCATATTTCCAAACATAAAATAAATGTAGGTATACGTACACGTAATGAGACATGTATACGTTTGCAGTATTTATATCATGAGTGGTAGCCTTTAGTGGGCAATTTTAGTTTCAATAAACTTGATTACATTTGATATCCCTTGAACGACCTTGCCGCTTTGGATAGAAGAAATGTTGAGTATAGTAGTATTTGAGGTGCTATGAAAGCAGAAGCTAGTATTTACGATGGGTTGAGTGATAGTAGTCTTGCTTCCTCCTTTCTTCTTGCTTCGAGTGCTGGTACGTGCGCCATATTTGAGTATCTCTCGAATGAAAAAGCGGGTGAAATGCACAGATTTGCAAGCGAGGGTACTCTGGAGAAAGTTGTGAATGTCAGACCCTGCCTTTTAGTGGTTCCAATGTCGACGGTTGCTCTATGCAAAGTAAGTCCCTACGACTTGTGGATAGTTAATCCCCAGGCCATTTTAATCGGCAACTGTCTTCGATTCCCTCTGGAAATAGGGGGTATGGGAATATGTAAGGGGTTGGAGGGATCCCAACATGGGCCGTTGTATCTATCAAATTTTACGACAACAAATAAAGGTAATGTTGGTGGTTGCATTGATGTGTCGTAGACAATGTCTGTGATTGTTCCTGTGGCACCATTCACGAGGCCTGCATCAACCCATAGATTTGCAATAAGCATGATTTTTGTTGTTTGCATAGTAAAATTTGTGTTGCAACCATCATCATCTCTGATTTCTGGTCCAATCCACCTGTTACTTTCAACGAATGGATTGGGCGATCAGAACGTTCAATGCCTTCAACATCTGTAGGTTGTGGCATGCCACTTGATCATTTTTTGCAAACAAATGTGGTGCATCCTTAAAAATGTTGAGCTCTCTGCTGAGTTAGGTGTGTGTCTGTGCGAGACATCAAGAGTTCCCAATCCTCAATTAGAGGGGTCGAATCTCGCATGTGGAGCAGTAAATTCTGGAATGAAACCTGTGCATTGGTTGTTCCTTGTTGCTGAAATATTGTTCGCAATGTAATGGAAGATTGAAATCCCTTCCAAAGGGTTGCTCCGTAGGAATTACTTGCGTAAAGAGGACTATCCAAAACCGGCGGTAATTGCCCGAGGTCACCAAGGAGGATGACTGATCTGTTCCCAAATTCAGATGTTCTTGAGTGTGGGAAAGCTTCATGAGCCTACTGTCAATTTTTCTTAGCAACTTTGGCCCGATGAAACTCATTTCATCAATAAGAACATATTCTATATGTTTCAACGATTCTTGAAAAGATGATAATGCACTACCTTCAAGGGGTTTTAGTTCTTTGATTGGAATACGCATGGCTGCGTGGATTGTGGATGCGAGATGTTGAATGCTGAAACACTGGTAGGGGTGAGCACAAGTAGAGGAGAGGGAGATATGGTTGATGCTGTGAATGAATTCCGATTTTATTTATCAAAAATGATTTTCCTGTGCCAGTCGTTCCTTGAATTATCAATCTTAGTGGAGGTAGAAGGGATTTGTTTGCTGAATGGTGTAGTATGGTATCAAGAGCTATTTGTTGTTTTGGAGACAAAGGAAGTGTGGAAGATGGTGGTGTGGCATGTATGTTGTTGTTAATTGTGTTTTCCTTCTCTCTCTTGATGAATGATGAACCAGTTATTTGCAAATAATGGGGAACATCGTGTATGGTCCAATTATTGTGTATGTCAAAATCTCGTTTCCCCAACATTTCAAGACTGTCTAGACCCGTGTTGTTTCTGGGGTGAAGTTGTGCAAAGACCTGCCATTCTTGTAATGGTTCTTGTTGAATACTGCATTCGGGCTCTGAGTCAGAACTAACATCTGTAGCAAGTCCTATGTCTGCATGGTAAGGCGTAGAACATGCTACTGGCCCAGTAGTTGTGCTTGTACATGTCCCAAGTGACATTGATGTCATGTGGGGTTGAGCCAAATTCAAACGTGATATTTCTGAAAGGCTTGTATAATAGGAGTTCTGACCAACAGAAAAGGTCATATGACATTGATTCTTGAGCAGGGACATCCACAAATCTCGGGTGGACCCGAACAATTGCTTGTATCGGTCATTTTTTCCATTTATCACCTTTACGGTGCTTGTTGTAGCTCCAATCTCGAGCAACTTGAATAAGTGGTAGGTGTTCCATGGTTGTTGGATGAACTTTATATGCATCTAAGAAAGCGGTTGTTTTTTGTGCATCGGCGTCACTTTCAACGACACATCTCAGAATCTTTTTTCCAACATTTAATGATACGAATGGACGACTGCACATAACAAGTGGAATTTTTTTGCAGCATGTGGCATGTTTCTTGTGCGCTTATGTCATGTTCAACAACGCTTTCTGTGAGCATTTTACGGATCGCGATATGTGCTGGAGAATCTGCGTCTGCATCTCTTGAAACTCTGGATAGCATTTGGTGATATGTTTCTGAACGTTGCTCGGCTTTTGAAGCATATTTTGCAATATACTTAAGAACGGCATGGCGGGAAAGTACCAGTTGGCAATCGACATTTTCTCTCCATATGTATATCATTGTTCGATTGTGGATGTTCAATCTGTCATCGTTTCTGGAAGGGAGGTACTTTATTTTCCTATCACCTTCAATGTGTAAGGAAGAAGTAGGTTGCATGGCCCAAGGAGCGTTGTACCTGCACTGCAGCTGTGATTGCTTTCTACGCAGGCATGTCTGCTCTGAACATTTAGTGTGGCGCTGAACTCGATTAAGTAGTTCTTCAAGGTCCGCATGCGGGGAGGTGGATAGAATTTGTGTTGTATCTAGCAAGCAAGGGTCATCTAGGAGTGACCTGCGAATGAAATCCAAGCGGTTGCAAGCCGGGCGGGGGTTCCAGGTAGACACAAACTTATCAAAGTATTGTTTTGTCACCTCAATAACTGTTGTGTCCTCCCAGTCCAGTTCATCTACCTTTGGTGCATTCTCGAGCCACAATAAACCGTGGACATGTGCAGAGCCTCTATGTTGCCATTCGTACCTGCGAGATGAGGGAACATAAATATTAGATATGTAGTTTGGGAAAAACTTTAAAATAAGTAGATTTGATTACCTGTACCAAAAGTCTACTGCTCCAAGTTCCTTCTGCAATATTTCTTCCCGAAATATTGTGAATCTGTGATGCAGGTATGCTGATACTCGATGAGGGTTAGAGACAATGTTAAGTGTTCTCCAACGTTGGGCGGCTCGAGGATCTGTTGGGCATTCACCAGACATAATATTGTGGAGATCTGGCCATTTAGTGTCTGCAGCACTTAGAGTGAAGAATAAGGTTGGTGTCCCTAATTGTTCCACCATATCTGAAAGCTCGCTTCTACTTTTTTCCCAGAATGAACGTGTCCCTCGAAGGCTCGATCCAAAGTGCATTAAGCTATCTGGGAGGTTGTCTTTGGGGCATTCCAGTAGTTGTCTTCGTAGCTCTCTAATTGTTGGAGGGATTCCAGATTCGGTGTTCTGTTTCATAAAAACTGCTGCCGTGGACTGGCTTCTGTGTCGCATTATGAGGTTTAGAAGGAAGTAACGAAATCTTGGGTGGGAACCGAAACGCCCATCATGGTAACGCATCAAATGAAGTGTGTATTCATGCATTGGAACTTCTTTAATGCGGGGTTGTTGCCACATTGCTTTTCCTGTCGGAAATAAAGTTGGGAAAGCCATTGAGAATAGGCCTTCCGTATTATATTCATTTATTGGCGAAAGCCCAAGCTCTGGCCATGGCATGGTAAATGGAGTGTTACCATCGTGGTTGAGCAAGAACTGTTCGATTTCCTCTTCTTCTGTTCCTGTATTGTGAGGTGTTGGCACGAAAGACGATGAGTGTTCATATGTTTCATCAAAGTGGGTGGGAACACCACTACCATGAGTTGTAGAGCAAGTTTGCATTTGGGGAAGTTCCATTGTGGCTGTGTTGAGAGAGGAGGAAACATTTGACGATTCAGATGGTAGTGAGGAAAGGGCGTCATCGTCGATTAAGACATCTTTGTAATAGGGGTCGTGTTGGATTTTATATTGCAAGGTTGCACAAACACGAGATCTACTGACGTAGAAATCATAATTTTTTAAATTAGATCCTTCCCTTTGTATGAGAACTATGTCCAAATCTCCAAGGCAGCGGGGTAGGGTCTTTGTTATTGAAGTAATGTTTTGTGGGAAGCTTATGGTGTGTCCTGAGTATTTGTATTGCCCGCCACGTACTTGGGTGACTTGCATGAATGGATTAACTCGTGCGATAAACATCTCCTCGATTTGGGTTAAAGATGCAAGAATGATAGGTTGTTTTTCAGGGTCCATGTTGTTCCATGAAGAGAAGCGGTGGCCTTGTTTTTCACTTTTGCATATGTTACACGAGGGAAAGCCTTCGGAAAAAAATGTTTTAATTCCAGGGTAATTTTCTAAACATATTGAGCAAGTTTGGATGTTCGCCAACAAATCTATTCTTTTGCGAAACCGACGTTGGGCTTCTAAATTCAATGAAGAGAGCGGGGATATGGGAAATCTATGTGTATTAGAAGGGGTGGGGTGTTCTGTTTCAGTCATTTGTGGATTGCAAGGTGGAAAGCAGTCTGAAGGAGAGGAGAAACCGGTTGTATATGTGGGATGAATCAAGAGAGGTCGATTGAGACAGTTTCATGTGGCATCCCAGACATTTGGGGCAAAGTGACAGTTGCTAGCAAAGATGGGTTCGTACGGAAGGAAGTGGCATGCTCTTGAAAGGTTTTTTCCATGGAAGTTACATGTGGAATGTTGGTTGGCAATTCTTCAGTAGTTGTATTTGATGGCAAGATTGGAATGTTGGGGGATCGTAGGTTGTTGGTCATTGTAAGTTGAAAGATATTAGAGATTTTCGTTGTTCTATGCTCTAATTTACGACGCCGTTGCTCAGTAGTTATGTGTACTTTATTTTTTGCGTAGTTTTCTCTTCGTTGGGCTCGTTTTGCAGGAGTCGACATGATTGCGAAGTCACAGGATTATGGAGTACCACCTGTTGGATAAAGATCATTTTGGGTTAGCAAGGAACGATACATAGTTTGATGACAAAAAATGTAGAAATACGTGAAAATGTAAAACTAAATTCAATTGTAATGCATGTGGAGTTCCAATGGGAAATACGCATAAGAGGTAACAATTTGAGTTTTGAGAAACTACTTTTTTATTAAGGAAAAGAGTATTAGATATATAGAAACATACAATGTGTTCACATACTACAGAAGGATGTAAATACGTACATAACAAAATTGAATATTTTTTATATTTATTTTCTTAAAAGTACTAACAATCCGCATAATAGAAGGAGACAATAGTATGTCAGTGTATAAGGGAATTCAACAGTTTTCTTTTGAAGCAGGGAAAAAAGTGAAACATAGATATGAAATAAGAAACATAGCAGTGATAGTTCAAAGTATAGAATGGGATGAGTGAGGGTGTAATGTTTGAAGGGACGGGTGGGTTGGAAATCCTTGCGTAAAGGTTATGGAGGAGTTGCACTATTTTCTGCTTTCTTTGAACTGAGGATGACACATTTCAATCTGTTGTTTCCGCAATATGTCTCTTTTTTCAGTGAAAGTGTGAAGCAGTATTCGTTTCCGATGACATTACTTATAATTTCACTAGTCGCATCTTCGTCTATAGTCAATATATGGAGGTCGCTAGCTACAACACCCATGATTAACTCAACTATCTCATCAAAAGCAGTAACTGATTGAAGTTCTCCTGTTGGGTCCTTTAGATCGATTCTGAGTGCATATCTATAATCATAGTTTTGCACTTGTATGTTGCAACTTGAACATAACCATGAACCATTACCATTCTCTTTCACCTTTTTCCTGCATTGTTTGTCACCTTTTTGAAGAGGACATCGAATCAACCCAGCCATGAAGTGTATTTGTTTCTAAAATTTTAGGGTTGACGTAACATTTGGTTCTTGAAACAGTGTCCACTGAGCTTCCATTGAAACTGGAGACGCGGGCAGCTTTCAAGGCGAGGACCGGAAGAGGCGGTATAGAAAGCATGTCTTCAAGTTCGTTGCTTATATCATCTAAGTGATGTCCCCACAATGTGACACTTACACTGAAACCCGACATGTCCTTTAACTGCAGTGTTCTTCTCTTTGTTTCAGACTTGTCATACTAACGAATTGTTGAGCATGGTGACATCGTAACAACAATTCCAATCAAATCAACTGTAGAACCTTCAATGCTTACAGGTAATTCCTTGATTTTGGTGAAGTGAAAGTTATGGGAAGGTATTGTATCTTCATTTGCTATGAGTGGAGATATGGTTGAGGAAGGTTGCAGGAAAATCTCCAAAGCATTGTTCAAATGGTTATAACATAGCTTTGCATCAGCAATCCTTGCAATCCTCCCATTGGAAATTGTATATAGCTTCCCATTCTCAATCTGCTCATAGAATGCTTCCGCGGCCTCATTGAAACAAGTGATGTGGATTTCCCCTCCTTCCTGATCAACAAAATCAAACCCAAACATGGATCCATTTCCCCTTGCATTGTGATATTGGCGAAGGGTTGTTTTTGCTAGGGCATGGCCCTCTACGGACCACATGTGCATAGATGTATTCAAAGCACTTATTTTAGTTGGTGTTCTCGTAAAATATTTGTTAACCCGATTTGCACTTGCATCTGTTTGTGGCAACTGACTGTGTTTGAGAGCATTTGTTGGTAGTCGGATTGGAGCACCGATTACTAAATGTGTTTCAACAACAACATCCATTTCAATGATAAGAACGGTGCTGCAATGGAAAAGAAAAACATGATATAATTAGAACTGAGCAACGGATGGAAAAAATAAACAGAATTAAATTTTAATTGATATAGCGAGTTTATGTACATTGGTAATTGAGCAAGAGATGAAGCTTACAGTTCACTTTTGATCATTCTAACGAGGGATTTGTGTAAGCACACGATGGAGCCTTCTTGTATTGAATTGTCGGTTACACGACTTGCAAATTTGGAGGGTAGAAGTGCTGTCTGAAAATGTATCCCATCTGAAAGGTCAACATGATGTTGGGCTCCCGTGTTGAGAATGGACCTTAGAGAGCTCAAGTGCAGTATCTGAAATGTGGGGTCAACATTGGAACCACCCTCAATCAATTGAGAAATGCCTTCGTGTGTCAAAGTTATTTCCATGGCAACTAAAAGATGCTCGAGATTGTGAGAATTCTGCAAATATATGGTGGAAAATGTAAACTTGTAGGGCAGTCAATCATGAAATGAAGGATTTGTTCAGGAAATCATGCATTTGTCAAGAATCAGAACCTTTAAAGTTGACTTCCTTATTATTTCATATTTTCTAAAAAGTGCAAACATGAAGTCTAACCCTTTAACAATTCAATATGCAAAAAAGTGATATAATGTACAAAGCTTTGGTTGAAAACAACTAAAATTTGTATGGTTGTTTGTCGGCATTTTAAAACTATATGTATTTGTGTGCAAATATTATGAAGTACACATTAAAATTGCGTCGTTGGTTTACATAAAGAAGCGAGCAATTGTATAAAGGAAAGATATAATGAATAACTCATTAAAAATGTGTTGTTGTTGTTGTTGTTTGTTGAAAAGTTAGATTCTGCCCCCATATGTTCCTTTCATAATATATACATGCATTTATTTGAAATGAATTACATATTATTATGTTAAGCAAACATAATGGAATACAATAAGAATAATATGTACACTTGAAGTGAGAAGACAATAGGTATTTGTCTCTGGAAACACAAAGATAAAGAAATTAGGAAAGCATAGTTGTTGGATAACAAAAACCGAACATGTGTTTGATAAGTTTGATTCTCCGTCGGATATATCTGCGATAATACATACATGGAATTATTTGGAATGAGTTACAGTTTATTTCAAAAACACTTATAAACTAACCACTACAAGCTATTTTTTAAAATCAAATTTCTTGCTTTTTGCTTGTACAATTTTCTTTGCACATTTCTTGTAGTTTTGTCCAGTTGCAGATGCCTCGATTGGAATTCCCATTCTCCTCAATTTGTGGGGTGGTTCATATTTCAGTGCATCTTCGTTTGAATCATAAATCAAGAAAAATCCTCATGAATGATCTGTAATCATTCGGATTTTGGAGAGAAAAATTGGGGATGTTGGCATCAAGTGGAGGCGATCTCTGATCATTTCAGCTATCACTGTTTTAGGTGGTTTCGGTTTGCCTGTAATGCAAAACATTAACAACACATTGAATACGCTTAAAATTTTCCTCCCTCTACAAGTGAGGCATAGTTAATGTCAATCCCGTTGTGGGGAGGGGAATTGTGTTTCTAGTCTGCATCATATTAAACTGGAGAGGGAAAATAAGTATGTTAGTCCACCAAGATGTTCTTAGGTATGACGGGCAGCTTTAAAAGCCTTGTCGCTGATCAGTCTAACGTCCAACTTGGGACGCTTCGAAATGGCCTCATTGGGAACGAACCCTCAGCACATAACGAATCCTATCATTGACGAAGGCACGTGCCCCCACATGTCACTTCGGAAAAAGGATTGGAGTCTAAATATAAATGTAACAATCAAAAGAATATAACATGAAAGCTCTCTAAAATAATTTTTTAAACCATAGCATGCAATAAACGAAACAAATGAATAAGCACTTGAATCAATATTAAAACCCACCTCAATTTTGTTTAGAGACGACGCTCTTCTTTCTTGTGGGAGAATGAGAATCACAAATAACCTACAAAAAAGTGAAAAAGAAGTTAATAAAACTAAATATATCTACACTGCCAATGTCATATTCACTACATAACGCTACCACTCATGATATAAAATTGGTAAATGTATATGCATGAATTTGTAACAAGTTAGAAATGTAGAGATAGAACATTTAAAACATCCCAATATGTATATTCATTATCACAATATGACAGTGGATCGTTTTCTTCTCCCAATATGTGTTTAGGATTTTATTGTATAGTTCTTTAAAATCTTTTGATCTGTAAATCTCCATTTCTACTGTTTGACTATTCGCACGTGTATTAATATATATCTATATCTACATATGTACCATATATATGTTATATTCTGTTTAGGCGTCCTATGTGTGGCTATATAGACTTTGATTTTAATAAAGTTACCATAATTTGAGCCTGAGTTTTATCAGTTAAGAATAACAACTTGAAATCAATGGGGGGAAAAAAGAAAAATCTACCTGCACTTAGTTCAAACGCCCCAACACCCCTATATATATGGTTCTCATTAAAAGAAATACACCGTAGACTTGGATCTTACTTTTTTGGCTTGTATTATTCCTCTTGTTTGTGGAAATGATAATATTCCTCATCAGAAACTATAAAATTATATGTTTTGGTATTAATAATATCTTGGTTGTGTAACAATTGGTTAAGTATCACTATTTATATAGCCTAAACATTAATATGAACTGTCCAATAGTTGACAAAAGAACTCATAGAAAAAATATTCTACCCTATTCGGTAGTGTAGTGTATACATAAATTAAGTCAGTTTATTGAGAAAAAATATTAATATAACAAATAGAAAGTAAAAGATTAAAAGGAATTTCTTCTCCCTCTGGTTGCAGCAGCCATGGACGTTCAAGCCAGGGCTGAGTTCTGTGGAGGAGATGCCACATTTATACCAACACCGGCTCATGAAATTGCAGACATGGAGGAATACACTTGATACCCCACAGGCCGGAGAGAAGACTGCCTCCCTTTCATGAAAGCAACTCAAGCGCTCTTCTGATTTTGGCATGAATTTCTGATTCATTAGAGCAAAACAATCGCACATGCATAGATGGGCAATACATCGAGCATGCTTACTCAGTATGATATTGAGGAGGTTCAAGAGCACTGCAATAACATGTGTATGTTCCATAATACTTCCTCTATTCCCATTACTGCACCTCCTCAATATTTAGTGGGTAATTGAGTAAAGCTGCCTTTACAGACTTTTCCAAATGAGACTATGAAACTGATATTGTGGCAGCTTAGTAGAAAAAGACTCTCAGAGTAGTATATGGTAGGTACGGTAGCTTTGCAAAGGCGTATTCTAATTATTTTATACGATTTTTTCCCAAAAACTTCACTGGCATACATCATAATAATATCCTAAGTTCCATAAAATAATTTCCATGATTCTTTCAAAACATCTTTTTATTATAATCATTTTATATTGATTTTTTATTAATATAATGATGTTTTCCAACCAAAAAAATATATCCTACCTTATATTCCTGCATGATTTCTGCAGAAGCTCGGCGAAAAACCAAAAAAATATATCCTACCTTATATTCCTGCGCAGATTTCTGCAGAAGCTCGGCGAAAATCGGATGGTTGAGAAACCGCGCGTTGATGACGAATCTGGTGAGATCTTTTCCCACATACACAGGCAAAAATCCTTCCGGCACATCTACAGAATTAAACCCTCGTCCTCTTCTGCGAACTTATAACAGAGTTCTATTCCAATTTATAGAAAAACGGTTTCAAATCAGGGGCGCGGTGGCGAGAAAGACGGCGTGAATCTAAAACAGGCAGAATCTAAAAATAGCAGTTAAAAATAGGATTTTAAAAATAGAAACTCAAAAATTGCATGCAAAGTAAAAACGACATGCAAACAAACACAAATTTAATCCCATTTGAAAAACATCTAAAAGGCTATCAAATTTAGGACAAATCGTAGAAACGTCTGGAGGTCCTCTGCCATAGGGGAAACGCCTGCCAGGCGTAATTATTGTAACTAACACTTTATTTTTCTCTTAAGAATATACGATCAAAACATAGACAAGATAACAATATATTGATGGATAATCCAAACATACCGGTATAATGTTAATCTAGACCGATGAAAAAATGTAATCATTAAAATTAGATTTAAAAAACAATGGTAATTGTTGCTACTTCCTAGATTAAACAAAATCCCATTAGACAAAATATTGGAAATGTTGGATCTTCCATCCTTGCAATGGATTAGAAAATTGGCACTTGAGTTGGTATAGGGGTGGCTTGGGTTGCCCCTACACGTTGGGAGTTGTAGTTTGATTCTTAACACCTTGTGCAATGATGGAATGTTGTGGATCACTTAAATTTGATGAGTTTCCTTCTCCAATGTTCCTCCTCTTGGGTGTATTGGTGGCTACACTTTGAGAATTTTCTTGATTCATACCATAGAAGTTTTTAGCTTTGCCCATTTACTGAGTTTTCTCTCATTTGGAGTTTCCTCTTGTTGAGATGCTCCTATTGCTGATTTACTTCTTGGCCTGTTTCTTGTTCTACACCAATTGTTGTCACCATCAGATATTGATTCAAAGCACCATTAAAACACATTGATTGGTTATGAGGTTGATTACATGGGAAACACCAACCATATTCTGATTCGTGTTATTTTTCACCGCACTAAGGATCTAGACGTGGATGCAAAATTAGGATTGTAAGGCTAGAATGGTCTATTAGTAGGAGGTTTTACTTGGTTCTAATTTATGTTTTGAATGGGTGGCCTATTAGGCTGATATGGTGGTCTATTGGGTTGAGTTTGAGGTTGATATGGAGGTCTAAAATTTTGAGCTTGTTGCCTCTTAAGTGTCACCAACTCATTACCCAAATTTTGCAGTTGCTTCATGACTTCTTGGAGCTCATTTGAGGCACTAGGAAGATGAAGTAGAAGCTTCAGTTGAATTCTAATTTCTTGGAGCATGAATGGGAGCTAATGTGGGTGTTTGACTAGTACTTGGAGCTCCTAATTCTGGATATAGAGGCATAGGTGGCCTAGGTGCAAGTTTACCAACTTGAATAAATCAATTTTCAGCTCGATAGCAATGTTATAGGATGTAGGTAAAGTTGTTATAGAAATATTGTTCATAGTGTGAACACTTAGGAGTGGTTTGGGTTATTTGGTAGTAATAGGTTTTTAATAATTATAAAATAATATATGAGTGTGCAAAATAGTTGTAATGCACAACTCATAGTTGAGAGATATTTGGGATATTGAGAGGACTTAGAGATTATCCTTGACTCCTTACTTATAGGAGTTCATTGATCTATTTATATGTAATCTCTCCATCAGAATTTGTCCCGAATGAATTACAATATCTTTGGTTTTATTATTTTATAGTGCAATATTTTTTTATTTGATTAAATCATGGATATTTACAAGATTTGGTATCAGAAGCGGGTTAGACTGCAATGATAACCTGTAGGAATTTGTGAGGCATTTAGATCTAGATCAAATTTGTTTCATTGGAATCAAATCTACAACCTGCGTGTTTCATTGGAGTCAAGTCTATGACCTGTGTGTTTCATTGGAGTCAAATATGTGACTGCGTATTTGTCTACCAACAAGTGGTGACGCTTCACTCAAGTGAATCCATACTTGGCTACGATGTGACTTCTTGCAATATTCGGATCTGCAGTGATAGAGGTATTACATTTCTTTTTGGATGTAGATGAAAAAATAGAAGAATAGATTTTTTTTTGCCAAATTTGGAAAGGGTCTGGGAAGATGTTGGAGTTATAACTTAAAATTGTCATAACTTTCAGCTGGTAACTCAGATTAATGTGCCATTTAAAAAAATGTGTATTTTTTCGATCTCTACACATTGATCCTGTGTTTTCTATTGCTGGAAAAAAATTAATTTTTTCCTTTTTTGGCAAATATGTCAAAAAATTTTACTTTTAGTGTTTAAATTTTATTGTAAGGGTGCATTTTCGACTGAGTTTGACACCTATTATGGAAATTCCATTAGATAAATTCAATGGATTAAATTTTCACACATGGAAGGTGAAAATACAAATGCAATTAATGAACAAGAACCTTTGGGGAATTGTGAGTGGAAAAGAACCAAAACCAATAGATGCTGCAAAATTGCTTGAATGGAAAACCAAGGATGACAAAGCAAAATCCATTATTGGGCTTGCTTTATCAGATATTGAGTTGCATTATATAGACTTAGAAAAAAACCTAAAGATATATGGGATTTTCTAAGTCAGACATTTGGTGCAAATGTTAGGAATTAGCTTGTTATTGTGAACATTAGATATTTATATATTTGTGTGTGTGCAAATATATATTATATATTGTGTAACATTATTGTATTGTGTGTATTATTATTTAAATGAGATGTGAAACTCATTTAATAATAATATAGTGTGAAGTTGTAATAAACAACTCACGAGATAGAATTGAGTGAGTTATCATAGGGATAAGTAGAGAGATAAGTGGATTCATGATGAGATTTGACTCCACCATAATAGGAAGGTCATTCTCTATATATTGTAATCTCTTTATGAATAATACATCCCGAGGTTTTCAATATCAAAACTCTATTATTCTATTTCTAGTGTATTAATTCTCTCCGTATTTTTTTATTAAGTTTGGTTCAAGTTTATATTTGGTATCAGAGCTATATTCATTCCTTGCATATTATGGAGTTCTAATGATTTTCTAGGGGCAGATATATTCCTCCATTGCCCCTGCAGATGGTGGCATTCTTTTGCAGGTTGCAGTTGCAGTTAAATTAAATAGAGGGTATTTCATTCATATTGTCTGATTTGCTGTGCATAGTAATTATCCCTGTCAGATATTATTTTAAGCGCAATTATTATGAAGATTCATTGATCCTGAAGGAAACTGTACTCTATTGCGAGAAATCTGATTGGAAGGTATTATACCGTGGACATCACGCTGATCTATTCATCAACAATCATCTGTTCATGCATGTGTTGTAATGCCCCGTTCATCATTGCTCCTTTGCTTCGCCGTGACGACCATACTTCTTAGAGTTGAACGTTATTGCTTTTCCTTTGAACGTAAGTGTTTCACCTTGTCGAGTTTAACTGTTGGTTGCTAGGAATAATGATAATAATAATAATAATAATAATGACATTATGATTGTATTATCGATCAACGATTGTATTTTGTTATTATTTTCTTTATGTCGATTGTTATCGATATCATCCTCTGTTATCGTTATACTACCCTTTTATTTTTGTTTGTCGCTCCCGCTGATCGAGCCTCATTGCGCAAATGAGGAAGAGTATGTTTTGTGGTGGTGCCATGGTTTGGGGGTGGCGTTCGCGTAAATATTTTATTTAAGTACTCAACCCCGTTCTCCTCCTGGGTCGACCGATCCCTCAATCTTAGAATTGTTTTAAATTACTAATTTTAAATATGGATTTTTATGTCCCCAACCTACCTTGTCTCGGTCAGCTTTATCTCCTGCTTGGCGTGGGCTGGAGGGAATTCTTTTTTATTGTTGTTAGGGGCCTCTTTGTGCTGACTGACTGCGTGGAGGGTGGAGTTATTAAATTCTAGACGTGTTGGAGTCTTCTTGCTGGTGGTTGCACTTGCATTTATTAACCCTGATTTACAAATCTTCCTTGTTCTGGTTGACTGCCTGCATATCCTGCTCTCACCGCGTGAGATTTTGTTTTGTTGGACTACGTGTGGAGTGGTTGAGAGGCCATTGAAACCTGTTCTGTCCAGGCATTTCTTTTTTTTTCTCCCTGGTTCCTCCTTGGGCACAGTATGTGTTTGATATGGCGGTTTTAGATGAAGCTTCAATCTAGTGAAGCGAGGCATGTTACAGCTTGGTAGAATCTTTTTGAGTGCTTCCAACAGTAGGTTTTCCAACTATGTTGTTTTCTCGTGCAGATCAATGCATCCTCTCGATTCGGGATTCTCCTTCAAGATATTTATGTCAAAATCAACTATGTGACAGTGAGAGTGTTACTAGGAGACCTGATGAAATTTGTTTGCAAAGATTCTCTACTGAGACCTTGTTTTACGGTGTAACTCATGGAAGAGGATCTCGTAGAGGTGGATCTGTTTCATATCAGAATATTCATGAAGCACATTTTGATTTGCAATTATGTGAGCTCTTCAACGAGTCACTAAGTTGGCAGGCATAAAGGTTTCTGTTGAATTTATCGCACCTTGCAAGCTACAGCTGAAACGTTTGCACTGAGAGTTTGATGTTGTCCTCAAATCTGATGAAGGAAAAGGTTTATATATCTTTATAGTAGATGCCTTTCGAGCAAGGAGCGTGATGTAATCATTATGTCTTGTGTCGAGCTTCAAATCCTCGTGACGCTTTCGGTGCCTTGAGGAAATGGGTCACCATATAATTGATAGTGTCAATGCTAAAATGACTAATGATGTTGTTTCTAATACACTTATGCTTCAAAAATGAGCACAGATTAACTTCATTTAGCAAGGATGATCTTCTACAAGTGGCGGTGCCCAAGATGTAACGCACCAAAAATTCCAACACAAGAACAACACAAGGTGAAATACAAGATAAATTTTTTTGACTTGCTTTGACTCAACACGACACAACAAGTCGTCACAAGGTTACAACCAACACTTGGAACCACTTGTTACGGGAAGACCACAAAGTCAGCACGGAAACGTTCACTCCTATCAAGGACAATGTACTCTTCTTTTGACAAGACAACATGAAAGTCCAAATACTAGTAAGAACAAAATTACATAAATCAAGGCAAGACCTTATGGGTTGGGAACAAGAAAGTCAAGAGTGTTGATATCTCCTTCATGTAATACTATGGGTTACATGATAGGAATCCAAAATCTACTCCATCCAACTAAAGGGGTCCAAGAGAAGACAAAGCGTACTAATTATGATCGCAGGCGCGAAGCAATAATGACGTTATCCAATTCTTCCAGGGGGGCTGCAAAGTAATATGGGTTCGATGCCCTTAAAAGAACACAACTATAGTTTTGGTTTTAACCAAGGAGTTTACCACTACCTCCTTATCGGATTTCTTAAAACGTAGTACTAGTTAACCAAAACAAAATCCACTCTTCCAAAAGCGTACGAAAGAGACACAGAAAGGGCCATTATTCTACCAACAAACCCTATCCTAATCGTAAACTTCTCTACATAATATAAGGGAAGACTAAACCCAAAAGTCGTTAATAATTTTTTTTTATATAATTCAGACAATGGCAATAAACATTAAAATAAAAAATTGATTTCCCTAACAAGGCCACAAAATGGGACCTTTTTGTAACCAAGTTTGAAGTATAAGGTATTCGAGTTCGAAAAACAAAGGGATTCGATACGCAGAGGGAAAACACCAACGATGCCCCAGACTCAAAAGACCTTACCACGAGTACAAGCACAAACCAAGAACCAACGCACATAGCTATCAGGAAGGTTACGCAGTGCGGTCAGGGCTAGAAGTTCTATGAACTCCTTGCCAAAGGTAAAGAAGATGGAAAATTTTACCCGATCCATGTGGGCTTATCGAGGAAAAGTCTTAGCAAATATCAAACAGATAAATATAGCAGCCACCTATGATATTATCACTGAAATCAGCTGTCATCTAACAGGAAACGAGTTCACAAGTCCAGTACCATGGATTCACCTACAACTTTTGTTTCAGTCTAGCTAGTAATAGCTTGCTTGTGACCCTTAATAAAAATTGTAGAGATTTCATTCAGTTAAACTTACAATGTTTCCCCTTGCTTTAATCAAACAAGAGTTTACATCAAGAAATAGGTATAGTAATACTCTCAACACGTGGAGGCCAAAATAGATGCCAGGTTATCCCTCATCTAGACTAGGTACAATGATCGACCATGTACGCTTCTAAAACGAACCCCAAATGCCATTTTCTAATCAAACAAAAAGTAAGGAATGCCCACAGGCTTAAACAAGTTTTAGAACACAATGTCACTATTAATGTACCTTTTAGCAAAACAGGAGAGCCCTAAACAGGAAATACGTATTTATTCAACCAAAAGAGGTATGTAGGCTTAACCTTCCATTTAGTAACCTTCAATTATAATTACCATCACAAAATTCTTTTAAAAGAAAGTCATATAAGCAAACAAAACTCAATAATGTTTCCTTCCCTACGAACTAGACTGCATCACTCAATATTGCAGTAACCCATTTAGACAAATATGAAATAGAGTAAGCTATAAGAGAGGAAGGAACATTCCAAGAAAAATCAGCGAAATTGGAACGAGATTTAAAGGAACAACCACACAATCAGGCAGTGATATAAACAACCACGAAAACATCTAGTCTAGGCGCCATTCAAGAGGAAAGAAAATTCATTTCAAGATACTGAAAGAAGGTAGAAAACTATTACAAGGAGTAGATTTAACATGCCTGATTATAGTTCTTTCTTCCAAGCTCTTGTTGCTCTCTCCCATAGGCAGCTTGAAGGCATCATGCTTTTCAACATCTGAAAACCAGGGGCTGTATGGCTGCATGCAGACAGGACGCTTAAACAAGTGATTCGGTTTGGCTTCATGTCTGCCTCTAACATCAATTTAAACTGTTGGAGAGCCTCCTTGTCATTTCCATCGTAAGCATAACCAGCAATCATGGCATTCCATGAGATCAAATCCTTATCGACTATTTGGTCAAAGGCTAGAGCTGCATCATCTACACTTTCCACATTTGGTGTACATATCTACGATTGCATTCCCAACAATGGAATTTGTATGAAATCCAGCCACGATAACTTGGGCATGAACCATTTTACCATGTATCAAATCGCCAAGCTTCCATCGGCAATCAAAGCGGTCCACTAGAACAATGCCATCTTGCTTCATATTTTCGAACTGCATTTTACAAAACAGTTTCAAGGTTTCCTCGGCAAACTGATTTTGTGCATATACTCCCATCATGGTAGTCCACAAGACTGCATCTCGTTCAGGCATTTGTTCAAACACCTGGTGTGCATCACCCAAATTTCCACATTTTGCATAAAAATAATAAGTGCACTTCCAACAAAGACATTAGACTCCAAACCGGTTCTAATAATGTATCCATGCACCTGTATTCCCTGGTTTAAGGCAAAGAGGCTGGCACACGAGCGAAAAGAATGCTGGTACGGAAAATGGAAATCTCCTATCACTGTCATTGATGTGAGATTGAATTTCCTTACCCTCTGAAACTGTTTTCTTAGCAATGCAAGTATGCAATAGATGACGATAAGTAGAGGACTGTACAGGAGGATTATTCGCATTTGAATTTGTAGTGAGCAAAAGAATGTGCAAACCCTCTCCACAAAGTGTTCTCAGCTTGAGATAGATATGGGAAAGGGATGACATTGTGTGGTGACTCATTTTCACACAATGCGATACACTGATTTGCTAGACATGGTATTATCGGTTTTTTTTTTTTCTCCCGAGGACACATATAAAAAGCAAACCAGATGTAAATCACCCAAATACTTGTAAGCTTTCTTCATTATTATCAAATTCCTTGGCGTACAGGATCCATCTCACAAGAAATCCTCTGCCTGCCATTTAGTTGAGATTCATATGCGTTTAGCAGTATGGGTATCTAAAACAAATGCAAAACACACATACCTTTTTGACATGGTGATTGCGGATCGAACAATATCCTGCTACCTTCATCTCCCAAGACATTTTCTCCAACATTGCAAAGATCTCCTGACAAGTTCATACTTGCAAAGCAAATTGTGCTTCATGAATACACTAGAATGGAACAGATCTGTCTCAAAGAGATCCTCTTCCATGGGTTGCATCGTGAAACAAACAGAAAGGTTTCAATAGAAAAACTTTGCAATAAATCTTCATCAGGTCTGCTGGTAATGCTCCTGCTGTCACTTAATTGATTTTGAAACAAAAAATCTTGAAGGAGAATCCCGAATTTGAGGATGCAGTCGAACTGAACAGATAACAACATAGTGGACAACCTGCTTGTTGGAGCGCTCAAACGGGCTTCTACCTGCACGAAACCTTTCACGTTGAATACAGAGTGAGTTTCAGGCCGGACCAGGACACTATATGAAGCTCGTGGAGGAGCAGCAAAGACCGTCGCCATTGCTATTGCAGTTGTATCTATCACTCTTGTATCGCCTTGCCCTCATTCATTCAAAAACCACACGCCCACCCTCGCAACATCAGGGCGATAGACCTTCATTTCACCATCCATGAATCCACCATCCAGAACACGCTGTAGCAATTCATCTGTTGCAGCATTTGATGGGGCGCAAACAAGCATTCGTGGTTTAGGCAGAAAACAACAGGTAGACCAAAACAAGGGGCGGACGAAGATCAGAAATCCCTTTGCAAAGCAAACAACGATGCGACACAGGAGGCTGTTCGGCACGCCTTGAGACGGGAGGGGAAATTTAATGTTTTTGGCAGTTGTTGGTTGAGCCACCCACCCCCAACCATGATTTCCACCTAAATTCTTTTATGAGCCTCCACGTAACATTAAAGCAGTTGTTGGGTCAGAGTGAACCGCTTAATAAGAACAGTTCAAAGTTCAAATCTACCAAATCAAATAAGTGCGAGTTGATTGAGACAGGTAGGTTAGGGCATTACATCCTCCTCCCCTTAAGAAAGCATCGTCCTCGATGCGACATTACATAGAGGAAAGGAAATGGCACGTAACCAAAACAGTAAAGGAGAAAGTACACTTTATGGTTTTAAAATTTTAGTTGATTAAAGCACGAGTCCACAAGGTAGTCTTAGGAACATTTCACGAATTTTTAACTTTCAATGTTCTCGTGAAGATTGGCGATTCTTTCTTGTTAATCATTTCATTAGTCTCTTTTCATTAGCACTATTCTTAGTTTAATTTCTTTTAAAATTTCATCATTGCGAGAAGTCTTGGTTTATTCTTTATTGTGGGTGCCCAACATGAATCTGCTAACACAACACCCTATCGGAGTTCACAAGACACTCTGATTCACAAGCACACAAGTAAATACTTTAAGATTGTATTACACCACAAAAGGTTACACAATTATGGAATAGAATAGGCACACTCCACATAACATAGGTACTCATCACACATCAATGATGACATACCAAATACTCAAACAAAAGTAGTCTACATCCACCGACATTTCCTCAATTTGCATCAATGAGAGACTCTCATAACGATAAACCATGCTATAGGTACATAGTGTCCACAAGGGAATCAATGACATGTCCACAACATCACAACACATAACCATCGACATGAGTAACACATACATCAAAGACCACTACCAAACATCACAATAACTCAACATATATCCTGAAACATCAACCATACGGAGACAAATATCATAAGCCTCCCTCAAACTCTTATGCCTCCCTCAAGTCTCTTATGCCTCCCTCAAACTCTTATGCCTCCCTCAAGTCTCTTATGCCTCCTTCAAACTCTTATGCCTCCCTCAAGTCTCTTATGCCTCCCTCAAACTCTTATGCCTCCCTCAAACTCTTTTGCCTCCCTCAAGGAGGCCGGTTGTCTCTCTGTGCCCAAGGCACATCGAGTTTGGACACTCCTAACCCAAGTGACATAATAACGCGTAGTTCTCAATAACCCACTAGTCATATGTACCCCTTGGGGCGTACCCCCATACAACGAAGCGGGTCCATAGGTCCAACCAATCCATGGTGCATCCCATGACCCTATTCCACACATCACGACATTAGAACCAGCACAACAATCCAAATAAAGTGCCAGTGGCAAAGTACAAGCCTTGGGCAAGGCGAAAATTCCCAATTTAAAAGAAGACCCCAAAATCAAGCAAAAATAAATGACCAAATGGCCAAAGTTAATATCAAATCCCCATGTTAGTGCCACAAACCACGGAAATGCCCAAAATTGTAAAGCATTGCAATCAAGAAAAGATGCTGGTTCTTGCAAAAAAAAAGAAAAGCTCAATTTACGAATAAAATCAACTTATAATAATGTCACATTACGATAACCGTGTGGCCTTATCTCTGCCACCAAAGGGGTACTCAACGAGTTCTTTTTTCGGAACATCAAGCCTCACTCGTAAAATATATATATCAATCCCGCCACCCTTCGACAAGGCTAAACATAGTCATAGATACACTAGGGTTGCATACATACAACCACATAGGGAGAGAGGAAAGAGTCACATGTAATCTACTAAACCGAGTTTTGACTCGAGTTATTGACCCATGGTACACCATTCCTCACTCTCAACATACACTTCTACCGATCTCCCTCAGGGTCGGTTAGTGTAAGGCTCACAACATAACATGTAACTACATCACTAACACCATGGGGGTACACACATAGCTACCATAACGTCTCACGTATGGTAGGTATACGGGGTAGATCACAATTATACATTCACGGGCGCAATACATCACTTTACCACATTACTCGCACCCAAGGTGCAATCCACAATACGATAGGGTTTATACACTCACCGTATGACCCTAATTCACGACATGAGGCATTACATATTACACAACTCATATATACGATGAACATAATAACATCACAACATAACAATAATTGCTTCATAACAAGGTAGTACACACATTTCTTCGTAACATGGTAAAAACATCATGATACAACTCGTTTCTTTTAACATCAATCTAGGCATACAACACATTGATACACTCACATATCACAATATGCCACAATGCTCCAACACTACGTCATCCACATTAGAATTCTTTTCACACATCACAAACAATAATTTACACGTGAATTCTTCCTAGAATCCACAAGAAGGAGAGAGAATACTCTCATCCCCAACACCTCAACATAATGACAAATATGCACTGAGTGACATACACATCACCGGCGTTCACAATATCACAATTACGACAATAATCACATCACGCTTAAAGCACATTACTCTTCCAATATAAATCATCATCATGCAACATCATCATCATCATGCAGTATCATCATGTAACACCACCACCACCATGCAACATCACCATACATACACCAATCCGGCCCATAGGTTCGAGAGCATGAACCTCGCTCCGATACCAAAATGTAACGCACCAAAAATTCCAACACAAGAACAACACAAGAAATACACGATAACTTTTTTTTTTGACTTGCTTTGACTCAACACGACACAACAAGTCGTCACAAGGTTACAACCAACACTTGGAACCACTTGTTACGGGAAGACCACAAAGTCAGCACGGAAACGCTTCACTCCTATCAAGGACAATGTACTCTTCTTTTGACAAGACAACATGAAAGTCCAAATACTAGTAAGAACAAAATTACATAAATCAAGGCAAGACCTTATGGGTTGGGAACAAGAAAGTCAAGAATGTTGATATCTCCTTCATGTAATACTATGGGTTACATGATAGGAATCCAAAATCTACTCCATCCAAGTAAAGGGCTCCAAGAGAAGACAAAGCGTACTAATTATGATCGCAGCGCGAAGCAATAATGACGTTATCCAATTCTTCCGTGGGGCTGCAAAGTAATATGGGTTTGATGCCCTTAAAAGAACACAACTATAGTTTTGGTTTTAACCAAGGAGTTTACCACTACCTCCTTATCGATTTTCTTAAAACGTAGTACTAGTTAACCAAAACAAAATCCACTCTTCCAAAAGCGTATTTAAAGAGACACAGAAAGGGCCATTATTCTACCAACAAACCCTATCCTAATCGTCAACTTCTCTACATAATATAAGGGAAGACTAAACCCAAAAGTCGTTAATAATTTTTTTATATAATTCAGACAATGTCAATAAACATTAAAATAAAAATTGATTTCCCTAACAAGGCCACAAAATGGGACCTTTTTGTAACCAAGTTTGAAGTATAAGGTATTCGAGTTCGAAAAACAAAGGGATTCGATACGCAGAGGGCAAAACACCAACGATGCCCCAGACTCAAAAGACCTTACCACGAGTACAAGCACAAACCAAGAACCAACGCACATAGCTATCAGGAAGGTTACGCAGTGCGGTCAGGGCTAGAAGTTCTATGAACTCCTTGCCAAAGGTAAAGAAGATGGAAAATTTTACCCGATCCATGTGGGCTTATCGAGGAAAAGTCTTAGCAAATATCAAACAGATAAATATAACAGCCACCTATGATATTATCACTGAAATCAGCTGTCATCTAACAGGAAACGAGTTCACGAGTCCAGTACCATGGATTCACCTACAACTTTTGTTTCAGTCCAGCTAGTAATAGCTTGCTTGCGACCCTTAATAAAAATTGTAGAGATTTCATTCAGTTAAACTTACAATGTTTCCCCTTGCTTTAATCATACAAGAGTTTACATCAAGAATTAGGTATAGTAATACTCTCAACACGTGGAGGCCAAAATAGATGCCAGGTTATCCCTCATCTAGACTAGGTACAACAGTCAACCATGTACAGTTCTAAAACAAACCCCAAATGCCATTTTCTAATCAAACATAAAGTAAGGAATGCCCACAGGCTTAAACAAGTTTCAGACACAACGTCACTATTAATGTACCTTTTAGCAAAACAAGAGAGCCCTAAACAGGAAATGCGTATTTATTCAACCAAAAGAGGTATGTAGGCTTAACCTTCTATTTAGTAACCTTCAATTATAATTACCATCACATAATTCTTTTTAAGAGAAAGTCATATAAGCAAACAAAACTCAATAATGTTTCCTTCCCTACGAACTAGACTACATCACTCAATATTGCAGTAACCCATTTAGACAAATATGAAATAGAGTAAGCTATAAGAGAGGAAGGAACATTCCAAGAAAAATCAGCGAAATTGGAATAAGATTTAAAGGAACAACCACACAATTAGGCAAGTTGATATAAACAACCACGAAAACATCTAGTCTAGGCGCCATTCAAGAGGAAAGAAAATTCATTTCAAGATACTGAAAGAAGGTAGAAAACTATTACAGGGGAGTAGATTTAACATGCCTGATTATAGTTCTTTCTTCCAAGCTCTTGTTGCTCTCTCCCATAAGGCAGCTTGAAGGCATCATGCTTTTTCAACATCGAAAACCGTGGGAGTGTATGGCACGTGATAGGACGCTTAAACAAGTGATTCGGTTTGGCTTCATGTCTGCCTCTAACATCAATTTAAACTGTTGGAGAGCCTCCTTGTCATTTCCATCGTAAGCATAACCAGCAATCATGGCATTCCATGAGATCAAATCCTTACTGACTATTTGGTCAAAGGCTAGAGCTGCATCATCTACACTTTCCACATTTGGTGTACATATCTACGACTGCATTCCCAACAATGGAATTTGTATGAAATCCAGCCCTGATAACTTGGGCATGGACCATTTTACCATGTATCAAAGCTGCCAAGCTTCCATCGGCAATCAAAGCGGTCACTAGAACAATGCCATCTTGCTTCATATTTTCGAACTGCATTTTACAAAACAGTTTCAAGGTTTCCTCGGCAAACTGATTTTGCGCATATACCCCCATCATGGTAGTCCACAAGACTGCATCTCGTTCAGGCATTTGTTCAAACACCTGTGTGCATCACCCAAATTTCCACATTTTGCATAAAAATCAATAAGTGCACTTCCAACAAAGACATTAGACTCCAAACCGGTTCTAATAATGTATCCATGCACCTGTATTCCCTGGTTTAAGGCAAAGAGGCTGGCACACGAGCGAAGAATGCTGGTACGGCAAATGGAAATCTCCTATCACTGTCATTGATGTGAGATTGAATTTCCTTACCCTCTGAAACTATTTTCTTAGCAATGCAAGTATGCAATAGATGACGATAAGTAGAGGACTGTACAGGAGGATTATTCGCATTTGAATTTGTAGTGAGCAGAAGAATGTGCAAACCCTCTCCACAAAGTGTTCTCAGCTTGAGATAGATATGGGAAAGGGATGACATTGTGTGGTGACTCATTTTCACACAATGCGATACACTGATTTGCTAGACATGGTATTATCGGTTTTTTTTTTTTTTCTGTCTGAGGACACATATAAAAAGAAAACCAGATGTAAATCGCCCAAATACTTGTAAGCTTTCTTCATTATTATCAAATTCCTTGGCATACAGGATCCATCACACAAGAAATCCTCTGCCTGCCATTTAGTTGAGATTCATATGCGTTTAGCAGTATGGGTATCTAAAACAATGTAAAACACAAATACCTTTTTGACATGGTGATTGCGGATCTGAACAATATCCTGCTACCTTCATCTCCCAAGACATTTTCTCCAAAATTGCAAAGATCTCCTGACAAGTTCATACTTGCAAAGCAAATTGTGCTTCATGAATAGACTAGAATGGAACAGATCTGTCTCAAAGAGATCCTCTTCCATGGGTTGCATCGTGAAACAAACAGAAAGGTTTCAATAGAAAACTTTGCAATAAATCTTCATCAGGTCTGCTGGTAATGCTCCTGCTGTCACTTAATCGATTTTGAAACAAAATATCTTGAAGGAGAATCCCGAATTTGAGGATGTAGTCGAACTGAACAGATAACAACATAGTGGACAACCTGCTTGTTGGAGCGCTCAAACGGGCTTCTACCTGATCGAAACCTTTCACGTTGAATATAGAGTGAGTTTCAGGCCGCACAAGGACACTATATGAAGCTCGTGGTGCAGCAGCAAAGACCGTCGCCATTGCTATTGCAATTGTATCTATCACTCTTGTATCGCCTTGCCCTCATTCGTTCAAAATCCACACGCCCACCCTCGCAACATCAGGGTGATAGACCTTCATTTCACCATCCATGAAATCCACCATCCGAACACGTTGTAGTAATTCATCATTGCAGACATTTGATGGGGCGCAAACAAGCATTCGTGGTTTAGGCGAAAACAACAGTAGACCAAAACAAGGGGCGGGGACATGAAGACTGCAAATCCCTTTCTTGGGAAAACGTGCAACGATAAACGATGCGACTGGAGCTGTTCTAAGACGCAAGAGGGAGAGGAAATTTAATGTTTTTGGCGAGTGTTGGTTGAACCACCCACCCCCAACCATGATTTCCACCTAAATTCTTTTATGAGCCTCCACGTAACATTAAAGCGGTTGTTGGGTCGAGTGGACCGCTTAATAAGAAAGCTTCAAAGTTCAAATCTACCAAATCAAATAAGTGCGAGTTGATTGAGACAGGTAGGTTTAGGGCATTACATCAGACACATATAAAAAACAAACCAGATGTAAATCACCCAAATACTTGTAAGCTTTCTTCATTATTATCAAATTCCTTAAGCGTACAGGATCCATCACACAAGAAATCCTCGCACTGCCATTTAGTTGAGATTCATATGCGTTTAGCAGATGGGTATCTAAAACAATGTAAAACACAAATACCTTTTTGACATGGTGATTGCGGATCCAACAATATCCTGCTACCTTCATCTCCCAAGACATTTTCTCCAACATTGCAAAGATCTCCCGACAAGTTCATACTTCAAAGAAAATTGTGCTTCATGAATACACTAGAATGGAATGTAGATCAAAGTCTCAAAGAGATCCCCTTCCATGGGTTGCATTGTGAAACAAACAGAAAGGTTTCCAATAGCAAAAATTTGCAATAAATCTTCATCAGGTCTGTTGGTAATGCTCCTGCTGTCACTTAATCAATTTTGAAACAAAATATCTTGAAGGAGAATCCCGAATTTGAGGATGCAGTCGAACTGAACAGATAACAACATAGTGGACAACCTGCTTGTTGGAGCGCTCAAACAGGCTTCTACCTGCACGAAACCCTTTCACGTTGAAAACAGAGTGAGTTTCAGGCCGAACCAGGACACTATAAGAAGCTCGTGGAGGAGCAGCAAAGACCGTCGCCATTGCTTTTGCAGTTGTATCTATCACTCTTGTATCACCCTCCCCTCATTCGTTCAAAAACCACACGCCCACCCTCGCAACATCAGGGTGATAGACCTTCATTTCACCATCCATGAAATCCACCATCCAGAACACGCTGTAGTAATTCATCTGTTGCAGCATTTGATGGGGCGCAAACAAGCATTCGTGGTTTAGGTAGAAAACAACAGGTAGACCAAAACAAGGGGCGGGGACAGAAGACTGCGAATCCTTTTGCAAAAGCAAACAACGATGCGACCTGGAGCTGTTCGGCACGCAAGAGGGGAGGGGAAATTTAATGTTTTTTGGCAGGTGTTGGTTGAGCCACCCACCCCCAACCATGATTTCCACCTAAATTCTTTTATGAGCCTCCACGTAACATTAAAGCAGTTGTTGGGTCAGAGTGAACCGCTTAATGAGAACAGTTCAAAGTTCAAATCTACTAAATCAAATAAGTGCGAGTTGATTGAGACAGGGGGTTGGGGCATTACACAAGATCTCATCGGCTTTAGTGCCCATGTCCCCGATTTTCCAAACTTTGTTGTGGGATTGAGTAATGTCATCAACGCTTATCAAACAAATTCTGCTCCAAATGACGTTGATATAGTTGGGATTAAAGGAATGGGCTAAGCGCAAAAAGCACCCTTGCATTATCTCTCTGCGCATGATTCCCAGTTAAAGGCATAGGAGATCTATGCAATGTTGAGAAAATGTCTTGGGAGATGAATGTAGCGGATATTTGTCGATTCGAACTTGTCTTTGAGTGAACAGAAATTAAAAGTATTCCTCTGCCACACTGCATCAAGTTTGTCCAAGATTTTTGCAACGCAAATTGTTGTGAGAGAGGCAAAGTGGTTCCATCACTTTAAAAATAGTTAAATGTTCTTGTAGAGATTATTGGTAATGCCTGGTGAAGCAATCTAGTGACTGGTCAGCCTTAATTGAGGATGCTGAGTCTAGGGACTATTTTATGGATATGGAGTCTGTACCAAGAGATCTTTTTTTGGTTTTAAAGCCATCTTCTTTTGCTTCGTCTCAGACTAGGGCTGCTCCTAATATGAGAGCACCAAAGTTAGGAGGTCCAAATCTGAAATAATCAGATGCATATGGAGATGGTGGAGGTGTTTGGATGAATGACGAAGGATCAAGTTCAATTGCAAAAAAATGGGGTCTACAGAAGTTCTAGGGCTAATTTGGAGCGGTGTTGGGAGGATGTTGGCAAGTATTTTAGACCACCCACCCTAGCCGTGAACTCCTCCCTGTGCCAACGTGAAGATGGTCGATGTTTGGGTGCCCAACGAGCTTGAAGAAAATGGAATTTAGGCTTGGATTGTTGTTGCTGATCCGGACGATGTTGAATCTGGAGAAAAAGGCAAGATATTTCTACACCTTTCTACTACTATTATATTTACAATTATTGTGAAATCGAACCACTTTTTCCTTGCATTGATTTGTCAGTTGGATGTCAAGATGGGAGATTTCCCCTTTCTACTTGTCTCTTCTTGTTTTTGCTTTTATCGTTGTCAGTATGTTGGTCGAAAGGATGCGTGTGCCTTCTCCTCTGAATGTTATGTTTCTCTTATTCGAATGTTATACCTTCATCTATTTTTTATGTATTAATTCTTCTCTGCGATTGAGTTACAAGTTATTATGTTGATCAACTAGTATTTTCGATATTATGGAAGTAAGTTACGATAACTATGAAGCTCCTCCCTAGCACCCAAGTTGCCTTGTGACATTTTTGTTAGCCCCTTCGCAAGTCCTTTGATAACCTTTTGGCATCGAGAAAGAAAGGTTGTAGGATTGTGTGAGGAATGCGTGGGCTAACCAACTTAGAGTTTTGTTATTAAAACTGGTAGAATGAAAAAGGTTTGTGTGTAATGTGTTTTGCCGTCTCGCGTGTTTAGACTCTTACTATCTTTCATCTTTTTCTAGGCTTTTAAGGCCATCCTCAAGAAGTACCTTGACCATCCCTATCAACTTGAACCATAACTAGCTTTTCGGATCAACTAAGTCAAGGTTTCATTATGCGAATCCAGTACCTTGTTAACACTAGAATAGTTTGGTCTAATCCCCTCTCGGAATTATTGCTGATGGCGCTCTTCTATTTTCCTAACGGCATTATTTTCTCCCTTGTAATGGTAACGCTATTAATTAATATTGGTCGTTTTTATGCACGTAATTACCGTAAATGTTTGTGATGGAAATTTCCTTAAATGGGATTAATCTTCGGGAAAACTCAGCTTTCATTTGATAATCTTATGGATTCATAAGCGGAAGGTTTTGTTTTGATAATGTCACTTAGAAATTATGTTTGTATCTATTTATGCGACGGTTGTTATTTGTTACCAAGGGTTTCGTAAAATATGGTTGTTTTGGGATATGGGTAATTTATTTTAAATTAACCAAACATTAGTATTGTAGTGGAGGTTTGCAAATCTTTAGTGTTATAAAAATTTGTCAATGGCATTATCAGATACTCTTGTTGGACGGAACCCCTTCTTCTCTCGCGTGTTGGCTACTAGCTTTTAGTAAGACTTTGACCCTTCTTGGATGATTAGAAAATCTTTGTAGTTAATGGTCAAAACTAATATACTTTTCTTTCGCCTCGAAACTTATGTTGTGTGTATACTTTATTTGATTTCCAGTTTGAAACTCGATTATACATGGATTTTTTTGTTAATTTTTGAAACCCGTGGTTCCCCTTTCTTAGGCCGATCAACTCTTGTTCTTTTAGAAATATATTAATTTAGTCTACGCATTTGGTACCTTTGATAAATTTCTAGATGGTTGGTGTATATATCGAATCTTAATCTTGTAATTATGATTTGATTACTTACTTGATAGGAATTCTATTTTTGCTAGATTATTTGTTTTCTCCTTATAGGGCCAAGGGCCATTCTCTTACGATTGCTATACTTTCGTTGCTTTTACTCCTAAGCTGAAGTACAAGGTCTTATCCTTCTTTGATTGGCATGATGAAGACTCTATTATAACTTGATGTGTTGATAGTGTTTAGAGGTTTGAACCAACTCTTGTAATAAAGTGCTTCCTTTTCATGGTATTGTTAGATAATAGTTATGGTGGTTTTGTGTAGCCTTATCTTACTCGGTTCGTGAACTCGACTCTTGTAGAAAATTTGCTGCGAGATAGATTTTACGTGTAGATGAGGGATAGAATTGTAGACTTTGTCATCAACCTCAGTTGAGAAGTTCCTTTGCTTGAAACCTTTTTATGTTGTTCAACTATTGTTAACGTCCATGGGAAATTTTAAAAGAGGATTAATGTCTTAGTATAAAGTATTGTGGACTTTGTCATCCGAACTTTGGAAACCTTGTATTGTTTGCCCATCATTGAAATTATAAGAAAATTTGGTTATTGGTATTGAGTGACTTTGTTGGAGTATCGTATTTTAAGAATTGATGTAATCTTGTTTTGTTCTTGTAAATGAGTGTTGCTTGCTAACCTTGCCATGAGAATAAATTTTGAGTTAAACCTTGACATGACTTAGTAATAAAGTGTCATAAGTAAACTAACATGGGATTGTTTAATACTTCGGAACTTAAATTAAAAGTTGTATTCAAATAAAGTAACGTAGGGGTCACCAACTTGAGAGTAAGAAATTATTTAAGTAAACAAGGGCAGGACTATCATTGCAAATAAACTTTATATCATGATATCCCTAGCTACACTAGCGAACATTATCCTTTTAATAGTGAATTCTTAGAATGATCCTAAGGTGAAAAAAATTGTTAGTTGATATAAGATAATAAGATTTAATAAGCCAGAGAAAACAAATTGGAGACCTCACCATCTTTCTCACCGCCATTTGGAAAGTAAATTTTTACTCCTTGTTAATACTTTTAGCGAAGCCTAAGTAAAGTTGTTGATAATTCTGGTTAAGAGCCCTAGCTTCAATTAAATACTGGCAATAACTAATGAGGTCCTAAAGATGTTTTCAACTCAACCTTCTCCCTCTAACCTTTTTCCAAGGTGCCTTGTCTTTCTTCTCTTAAGTATGTTGAACGCAAACCCATGTTGTCATATGGGCATGAACAAGTTCTAGTAGCGTAAGTGTTAATAGATGGCCTTGTGAAATTAAATTACCCCTTTCTCTAAATAAACGAATTAAGCAAATAAATGTCATAATAGAGAAGATTTAAGGATGATTACTCAGTGTCAAAGGAATAAACTTAGCTTGGTAAGATGAATTATACGAATCATATCTTGAGCCTCCTTGAAAACGTAAGCTAAGAATTGCAAGATGTCCTTTTAAAATAAATAACCCTCAAGAATATCTCATTGTGGTTGGCCCTAACTGTAAGTGTGTTCTGTGATTGGACTTCTATGTTGTCTTGTCAAAAGAAAAGTAAATTGTCCTTGATAGGTGTGAACGTTTCCGTGCTGCCTTTATGGCCATCCTTGTATCAAGTTGTTCACAGTGTTAGTTGTATCCTTGGTGATGACATGTTGCGTCATGTTATGTGTCAAGCAAGTCAAAAAAAAGTTATCCTGTATTTCACTGTGTTGTTCGTGTGTGGATTTTTGGGTCGTTACACTTGGTATCAGAGCATAGGTTCATGCTCTCGAACCTATGGGCCGGATTGGTGTTGTATGGTGATGTTACATGGTGGTTGTGTTACATGATGTTGTTTCATGGAGATGATGGTATTGCATGATGATGATTTATATTGGAAGAGTAATGTGCTTTAAGCGTGATGTGATCCATGTCGTAATTGTGATATTGTGAACGCACATGATGTGTATGTCACTTTGTGCGTGTTTGTGATCATGTTGATATGTTGGGGATGGGAGTATTCTCTCTCCTTCTTGTGGATTCTATGAAGAGTTCACGTGTGAATTACTGTTTGTGATGTGTGAAAAGAACTATAATGTGGATGACATAGTGTAGGAATATTGTGACATATTGTGATATGTAGGTGTATCAATGTGTTGTATGACTAGATTGATGCTAAAAGAAATGAGTTGTATCATGATGTTTTTACCATGTTTTGAAGAGATGTGTGTACCACCTGCTAAGTACCAATGGATGTTATGTTCGATGTACTATGCTCATTGTATGTATAATTTGTGCAAATATGTAATGCTTCATGTTGTGATTTAGGGTCATACGGTGAGTGTATGAACCCTATCGTATGGTGATTGCACTTTGGGTGCAGAATGTGGTAAAGTGATGTGTTACACCCGGTGAATGTATGATTGTGATCTACCTTGTATATGTACCACCTTTGTGTTAGTGATGTAGTTACATGTTATGTTGTGAACCTTACGCTAACCAACCCTGAGGGAAATCGGTAGAAGTGTATGTTGAGAGTGAGGAATGGTGTACCATGGGTCAATAACTCGAGCCGAAACTCGGTTTAGTAGATAACATGTGATTCTTTCCTCTCTCCCTATGTGGTTGTATGTACGCAACCTAAGTGCAACTATGACTATGTTTAGCCTTGTCGAAGTGGTGGTATGGATGATTCGGATAGAGGTGATGACAAATTGTATTATTGATACGTATTTTGCGGAAATGAGGCTCGATGTTCCGAGTGCTTGCAAGAACTCGTTGAGTACCCCCTTTGGTGGCTAGATAAGGCCACACAGCTTATCGTAATGTGACATTATTATAAGTTAATTTTATTCGTAAATTGAGCTTTTTACTTTATTTTGTAAGGACCAAAGAGCTTTTCTTGATTGCCCCGCTTTACAATTTTGGGCATTTCCTTGGTTTGTGGCACTAACATGGGGATTTTGATACTAAATATGGCTAATTGGCCATTTATTTTTCTTTATTTTGGGTCTTCTTTTAAATTTGGAATTTTTACCGCCTTTCCCAAGGCTTGTACCTTGCCACTTGGCATTTGGATTGGATTGTTATGTTGGTTCTATTATCGTGATGTGTGGAATAGGGTCATGGGATGCACCATGAAATGGTTGGACCTATGGACCCGCTTCGTTGTATGGGGGTACACCCCAAGGAGTTACAGATAACTAGCGAGTTTTGAACCACGCATTATTATGTCACTTGGGTTAGGAGTGTTCGAACTCTATGTGTCTTGGACCATAGGGTCAACCGGCCTCCTTGAGGGAGGCATAAGAGTTTGAGGGAGGCATAAGAGACTTGAGGGAGGCATAAGAGTTTGAGGGAGGCATAAGAGACTTGAGGGAGGCATAAGAGTTTGAGGGAGGCATATGATATTTGTGTGTATGGTTGATGTTTTGGGATATATGTTGAGTTATTGTGATGTTTGGTAGTGGTATTTTGATGTATGTGTTACTCATGTCAAATGGATATGTGTTGTGATGTTGTGGTTATGTCATTGATGCCCTTGTGGACCCTATGTACATGTAGTTTTTATGAGTCATGGAAAATCCTCATACGTGGAATTGAGGAAATGTATGGTGGATTGTAGTACTCTATTGTTCGATTATTTAATATGTAAGTCATAGATGTGTGACGAGTACTATGTTATGTGGATTGTGCCTATTCCATTCCATATTTGAGTAACCTTTTGTGGTGTAATACAATCATGAAGTATATACTTGTGTGCTTGTGAATCTGTAGTGTCCTTTTTGAACCTGATAGGGTGTTGTGTTAGCAGTTCATGTTGGGCACCCACAATAAAGAATAAACTAAAACTCTTCAATGATGAAATTTTAAAAGGAATTAAACTAAGAATAATGTTAACGGAAAGAGACTAATGAAAATAATAAATAAGAAGGAACTGCCAATCTTCACAGAACATTGAAAGTTAAAATTTCTACCAAATGTTCCTAAGGCTACCCTGTGGCCGTGCTTTAATCGACTAAAATTTTAAACCATAGGGTGTACTTTCTCCTGTACCTGTTCTTGATTGCAAACCATTTATTTTTCTATTGTGTTATGTCGCATCGAGGACGATGCTTTCTTAAGGGGAGGAGAATGTAATGCCCGTTCATCGTTGCTCCTTTGCTTCTGCGACGACCGTGCTTCTTAGAGTTGAACGTTGTTGCTTTTCCTTTGAAACGTTAGTGTTTCGCCTTGTCGAGTTTAACTGTTGGTTGCTAGTAATAATGATAATAATAATAATAATAATGACATTATGATTGTATTATCGATCAACGATTGTATTTTGTTATTATTTTCTTTATGTCGATTGTTATCGATATCATCCTCTGTTATCGTTATACTACCCTTTTATTTTTGTTTGTCGCTCTCCCATTGATCGATCCTCATTGCAAGAAATGAGGAAGAGAATGTTTTGTGGTGGCACCACGGTTTGGGGGTGGCATTCACGTAAATATGTTATTTAAGTACTCAACCCGTTCTCCTCCCGGGTCGACCGATCCTCAATCCTATATTTGTTTTAAATTACTAATTTTAAATATGGAATTTTATGTCCCCAACCTACCTTTTCTCGGTCATCTTTATCTCCTTGGCGTGGGCTGGAGGGAATTCTTTTTATTGTTGTTAGGGGCCTCTTTGTGCTTACTGACTGCATGGAGGGTGGAGTTATTAAATTCTAGACGTGTTGGAGTCTTCTGGCTGGTGGCTACACTGCATTTATTAATCCTGATTTGCAAATCTTCTTTGTTAAGTTGATTGGTGCCGCATATCCTTCTCTGACCGCGTGAGATTTCTTTTTGTTGGACTGCGTGTGGAGTGGTTGAGAGGCCATTGAAACCTATTCTGTCCAGGAGCATTTCTTTTTTTTTTCTCCCTGGTTCCTCCTTGGGCGCAGTATGGGTTTGATATGGCGGTTTTAGATGAAGCTTCAATCTAGTGAAGCAGGCATGTTGCAGTTTGGTAGAAGCTTTTGAGTGCTTCCAACAGGGCGGAGTTGTCCAACTATGTTGTTTTCTGTGATGTCAATGCATCCTCTGATTCGGGATTCTCCTTCAAGATATTTATGTCAAAATCAACTATGTGATCGTGAGAGTTTTACCAGGAGACCTGATGAAATTTGTTTGCAAAGATTCTCTACTGAGACCTTGTTTTACGATGTAACTCATGGAAGAGGATCTCATAGAGGTAGATCTGTTTCATATCAGAATATTCATGAAGCACAATTTGATTTGCAATTATGTGAGCTCTTCAACGAGTCACTAAGTTGGCAGAGCATAAAGGTTTCTCTTGAATTTATCGCACTCTTGTGCAAGCTACGGACTAAAATGTTTGCACCAAGAGTTTGATGCTATCCTCAAATCTGATGAAGGAAAATGTTTATATATCTTTACGGTAGATGCCTTTCGAGCCGGGGAGCGTGATGTAATCATTATGTCTTGTGTCCGAGCTTCAAATCCTTAGCAGCGCTTTCAAAGTGCCTTGAGGAAATGGGTCGCCATATAATTGATAGTGTCAATGCTAAAATGACTAATGATGTTGTTTCTAATACACTTATGCTTCAACAAATGAGCACAGATCAACTTCTGTTTAGCAAGGATGATGCTACAAGTGGCGGTGCCCAAGATCTCATCGGCTGCAGTGCCCATGTCCCCGATTTGCCAAACTTTGTTGTGGGATTGAGTAATGTCATCAACGCTGTCAAACAAATTCTGCTCCAGAATGACGTTGATATAGTTGGGATTAAAGGAATGGGCGGAAGCGGCAAAAGCACCCTTGCATTAGCTCTCTGCAATGATTCCCAAGTTAAAGGCACAGGAGATCTATGCAATGTTGGAGAAAATGTCTTGGGAGATGAAGGTAGCAGGATATTTGTCAGATTCAGAACTTGTGCTGAGTGAACGGGAAAGTAAAAGTATTCCTCTGCCACACTGCATCAGGTTTGTCCAAGATTGTTGCAACGCAAATTGTTGTGAGAGAGGCAAAGCGGTTCCATCACTTTAAAAAAAAAGGGAAATGTTCTTGTAGAGATTATTGGTAATGCCTGGTGAAGCAATCTAGTGACTGGTCAGCCTTAATTGAGGATGCTGAGTCTAGGGACTATTTTATGGATATGGAGTCTGTACCAAGAGATATTTTTTTGGTTTTAAAGCCATCTTCTTTTGCTTCGTCTCAGACTAGGGCTGCTCCTAATATGAGAGCACCAAAGTTAGGAGGTCCAAATCTGAAATAATCAGATGCATATGGAGATGGTGGAGGTGTTTGGATGAATGACGAAGGATCAAGTTCAATTGCAACAAAAATGGGGTCTCACGAAGTTCTAGGGCTAATTTTGGAGTGGTGTTGGGAGGATGTTGGCAAGTGTTTTAGACCACCCACCCTAGCATGTGAACTCCTCCCCGTGCCAACGTGAAGATGGTCGATGTTTGGGTGCCCAACGAGCTTGAAAAAAATTGAATTTAGGCTTGGATTGCTGTTGTTGATCTCGGATGATGTTGAATGCGTAGAAAAGGCAAGATATTTCTACACCTTTCTACTGCTATTATATTTACAATTATTGTGAAATCGAACCGCTTTTTCCTTGCATTGATTTGTCAGTTGGATGTCAAGATGGGATATTTCCCCTTTTTGCTTGTCTCTTCTTGTTTTTGCTTTTATTGTTGTCAGTATGTTGGTCGAAAGGATGCGTGTGCCTTCTCCTCTGAATGTTATGTTTCTCTTACTCGAATGATAGACCTTCATCTGTTTGTTTATGTATTAATTCTTCTCTGTAATTGAGTTGCAAGTTATTATGTTGATCAACTAGTATTTTCAATATTATGGAAGTAAGTTACGATAACTATGAAGCTCAGCCCTAAGACTCCAACCTGTCTTTTGATATTTTTGTTAGCCCCTTCGCAAGTCCCTTTGATAACCTTTTGGCATCGAGAAAGAAAGGTTGTATGAGAATATTTTGATAACATTTACCCTAATCATTTTCCGAGCTCGAGGTCGAGCCTTCTCGGTCGGTCCCAATGTGTGCTACACTCACCAAGTGTCAAGTTCACCCAAAATTTTCCATGCACACCATCGGGCCCACATTTAGTTTTCCCCATCGAGCCCTTTGTGTATCCCATCGAAGCCTCACTGATGAGTTCGAGCTCTTCACCGCTTACACTGTGGCCAACAAATTCCTCTTCGCCTCTCATTTTCATGCTAAGTTTATACAACTAGCTCTATTAAACAAGCACCCCATACATCTTGATGAGCTCCATTACTTTACATAGCTCGTGAATCAAGCCATTCTCCTCCTAGACTCGCTGTCCGACTCGCCAAGGCAAGTTGCTCTTGATCCGCTCGCTAGGTCGGGCTTCCCTTATAACCTCTCTAGCTCTCTCTATTATCATACTTGTCGAGCTCATTCAAATTCCATCCTCAAGATATCTAGGATGATATTCCCTTCACAATGTCTCCAAGCCAATTTGGCTCCACCGACCTCCACACACAACTCGGCTCACTGAGCTACCCAACAAATCACTTTTATCTTTCCCCTCAAAATACAACCTCCCAGGGTTTCGAGCTACTCGTTGAGTAGCTTGGTGAGGTACTCTTCAAGTAGCTCGGTGAGCTATTTTTGGTCGGATGGCCTTTTGAGGCCTAGAATGAAAATTTTGCCTCAAGGGACATAGTTTTTGAATTTTTTTCAAATTTTCTCGATTCGAGAGCCTGATAGGGACCGAGTATGGATAATTTTTAGGCTCAATATATTTGTACCCATTTTTTCTCATTCGCCTCGATGTGGGCCCAAGTTATCCAATTTTCCACAATGTGGGACAAAAATTGTCAACAGGATGAAAATTTAAAGGAAACATTCTCTCATGTTTTTATTTCCCGACAAAATAATAATGTTTGAACATTCCCAATATCATAACATTTGTTTATTTTTCCCTACCATCAATTAATTTAAAGTGAAAGTTGGATGATTAGCTCTCTTTACCCTATCTTAGCCATGGAAATTCTTTGACATCCAAATACATTAATTATTATATAATTTATATTCTCGTCATACAATGTGTCTTATTGTTCATTTCTATTTGTAGAGTATATTCAATTTAATGAGTTCTACAATATTAAAATGTAACAAATTATAGTCATGCTTATTTAATAAGTTGCCAAAGCATTCACGCACACCTTTATTATTAAATATTTTAAAAATTACGTTAATTATTCTTTTGATGATTTTGAATAATAAAAATTTGAGTATGGTGCATGTAATCAGATCAAGACCTTAACAAAATATCATAAGGGTTATGTTAATTTGTATAAAATATAATTTTCACTCATCACAAAGATTAAGTGTTTTTTGGGAAGAAAATATATTGTTTTAAAACTATATAAATTTAGTCTCCTTTTATTTTTATTTTCACTAACAATTTCTAAGTAATTTTTTTTTAATTTGGAATGAAAATAATCCCTATTTTTATGGATAACTTCCTTATCTTAATGAAATGCTTCCCAAGTCTTTTTTTTAATTGAGAGCAATATGTTTTTTTTTGTAGATTTAAATTAACAACTCAAAATATAGAAGAGTCTTAAATGTTAACCCATTTTTTATGGTCTCATGTCTCACTTTTGAAACTATTGATGCTATTTTAAAATAAAATAAAATATTATGTTATATTTCATTCTTTTTCATGGAACACTTCCCTCAAAATATAAAATAGCCCTACATATTAACCTATTTCATTTTTAACTTTTGAAGTTATTTGATACTAATTTAAAATAATAATAATATCTTTACGACAAATAAAGAATTTAACTATGAGACACATTACACACTTGTTTGTAACTTGTTATAATTTATTGGAATATGTGTCTATATAAACTTTTAAGAAACATGGTAATAAACATTCCTAAAAATAGTGCATTAATAAATCATTGTAATTCCTTACTCTCTATTATACACTGCGACACTCTTAAAATTATCATTTTTCCCATGGGAATTATATTATAGTGTAAGTGATTAATGACAATGATTTTATTTCACTTTATTTGAGGTTGATTTGATTTTATAATTTAATGTGATATTTCATTTTATTTAAGAGTCTTTTTTTAATTTCAACCCTCTTAAATATGTATAAAGTTATTTTTATAAGTTATCACTTTATTTTCATATTTTAAATATCTATATATTATTTAATTAACTATCGTAATATAGTCTGTATTTAAAAATAATAAATAAAATCCAGCCATACGTAGATAAATCTTAACTAACTATTAAAATAATAATAATAAAAATTATGTAAATATTACTTAAAAAATTAATGTAAACAATAAAAACTTTGGTAGATGTTAAATTCATAGCTCAACCTCCAAAAAATAACACGCTAGCACTAGTTCCTAAAAATATAAAATAAAATCTAATATATGAAAAAACTATACATGCACGAAACCTATAACTTACAATATAAATAACTCAGAACAAATACATTGAAGTTTTCCCGTATTAAAGTATCTCAGTATTAAAGTATTTAAACGTAAACTTGTTGTGGCGTGCGGATATCATATATTAAATATAGTAAAAAACAGATAATAAAAAAAGATCATATTCACTATTAAGTAGTCCATTAAAAATCATGACTCACTCACCAAATCATTTGAAAGGACTCATTTTTTCCGTTCACAACTTTGGAAACTTGTTTTGAAGTGTGTATTCACACCATGTATCTTCACTTTGTAATTTTGTTAGTATAATCTATTTTAATATGGTTAAAAGAGAAAATTAGATTAAGTTTTTGACATTTTTTCATTTAGGACACTCTTCAATGTTTTGTTTTAAATGGATTGGTATATGTATGAAAATACATTTTGAGAACTTGAATGTAAACTAATTTTTATTATAATATTTTCAAAAATTTATTTTATATATTCAATGATTAAATAAGACTCAACAAATATTTAAAAATAATTGTTTATTAAAAAAGAAATATTATAATTTTTGATAGATATAGTCAATTAAATGTGTAAATAGGTATGACACAAATATAATATAAAATAAAATCTTAAGGGAAAGATCAAATAATTCAAGAAAAGAAAACTAAATTTGGGTTATTTATTGGATTCACTAAACATTATTTATTTAATAAACATTAAATAGGGATAACCATAATTCTTATCAGCCAGAAGCGATAAGTCTAATCACCCACAAACATTAGTTTTAAGTGTTTCTAATTTGTAAACCTCTCTCAAACAATCTGTTCATTTCATCATGCAAAGTTTGTGATTTAATAGAACGAATTGCCATATAAACAAAGATAGAACAGGGAACACATCAATAATAAACACACAGCACAAAGGATTGTATATCATAATTATTTTGCCAAAAGCTGAATCGATTAGAGCGTATCACATTGGAAACAATGCGGAGTCCATCAACTCTGTTTTATTTTGTTAGAGACGGTGAAAACATACTAATCAGCAGGACTCGGGGATAAAGCCAATTTTATTGTTCGGATTGTCAAAAGCCACTCTCAGCCCCTGCTGCTGGACATTTCCAATGATGTTTACAGCGGCATAATTAGAGGGTAAAAGGGGAAGCACACCCGGTTCGAATCCACTTGAAGTAGGGTTCCCACTACAGGCACATCCAAGTAGACCTTTCCTGCAAAATGGAGAGTAATTGTTGGAATTCTAACAGAATTTAGACTAGTTAACTGATAGCAGGGACTGAACTCTTCCAATGGCTTGGCAGCCAGAACACCAGGTGCAATTTTCTTCATCTTTTGCTCAAAGGAATATTTCAAAGCATCAAATACATGTTGGACAAATCGAGACACCATCACGGAAGCGTCAATGTAAGTGATTATTGAAGTCCACCGGGAGCCTGCATTTTCACATTCAGGCGCTCACCCCCACGCTGATATCTTGCACCGACACAATGTATGCATTCGGGAAAAAACCTGCAACCCTCTGCATTGGGATGAAGGATTTTATCGAAGAGGGAATCGAACCTTTCCCCAACCTCAGAGACCCTGTTGCACGCAGAGAGAGGTAATTGGGAAGACAGTAGGAGAACTGTCCGCCATACTTCTGCGAAACAAGCGAAAGGGTTCCTCTCCCCAACCCCAAACGCCCGGATGTTCTATCCGTTCTGGCCTGGGTAAAACTTTTGGCGCAGGCGAGGTAGAAACCCTCAAATGTATTGGAACCCAGTCGCAGCGTATCGGTGATATAAACTCCTTGGGACCCTTCAACAAGACCTTTAGTGTCGGCGTAGGAGCAGAAACCCAACTTGTTACACCTCGACGATATGTCCCTAGGGTTTGCTCCAAGGGGAGGGCATTTTGAACTACTGCAACGCACCGGTTTAAAAGTAGAGGAATTTGAGGGTACGTACATGGGGTAATTCACTCTGGAACTGCATCCATTACAAGGGAAGCACTGGACCCAGGAAAGAGGACTGAAGGTGTCGATGCCCAACAATTGTTCGCGGCCTGGTGTCCCAATCACACTCGTTACCACATATTCCGGCCCGTCTGTTTCTCTTCCAGACTTAATGGGAACATTGAATTCACGTCTCCTTAGACTACCATTAACAACATGAGTATCTCTCTCCAACCCTTTTAACAACAAATTTCTCCAACTTAAACCAGAGTCTGGGTTGCGATGAGTGAGAACCAGATCAGCGTCTCCTTTTCCGCTATCTTGTGGTGCCACAACCTCAACTTGTCTCCTTACGGCATTCAAACCACTCTCCTCTTCTATTTGGAATGTATCGATTCCGACCGTGTAATATTTTTCCTCTGAAGAAATGCATTCTGCGGTAGGAGAATGGACGATGCAGTAAAGACTTAGAAAGCAAAGAGCAATGGCAAAAGCTTGATTATCCATGGCCATCGTGAGCTGGACTTCCGATTACTGAGTTTGTTACTCCCATTGCATACATATATATATTGAGTGGATGAGTAAATAAAAACGGCGTATCTTGTGCCACAAAGTATTTACTCTAACAAAATATATTAAATTCTCCCACGCATTAAATGTAAGCTGCGTGCTCATATGCTACGAAATATTATTGTAACTAACACTTCGTTTTTTTCTTAAGAATATTTGACTTTAAAGCATAGACAAGATAACAATGTATTGATGGATAATCCAAACATACGGGTATAATGTTAATGTGGACCGATGAAAAAATGTAATCATTAAAATTAGATTTAAAAAAAAGGGTAATTGTTGCTACTTCCTAGATTAAACAAAATCCCGGAATTGATTGTACTTCCTGGATTAGACAAAATCTGGGAATTGTTGGATCTTCCATCCTTGAAATCTATCGGTACTCTTTTTCTACTGCACTTATTATCATCATAGCTGGTTATTCACTCTATAGGTAACAGTTCCGGATCAAAGATATAAATCATCGCTCCACATTGCTCATACTCATTCGAGCATTAAAAGTATACTTTCAACATAAATTCTCATTCAACATGCGGTTGTTATGGATTACACCATATTCTTTACAGGGTCATACAATTTTAATTGGGATGGGGTATAGTAGAAAGTAATAATAGTTGCATTGCTCTCTAAAATCTAACAATATCTCCAATTGTTGTATGTGCTTGTAATTGGTACCTTATGGATATGCAGTTATATTTCTATTAATTAATGTGAAATTGGTGACTATGAAGAAATATAAAGTTACCGTTGATGGGTTGAGACTTTCAAGTGCGATTGCATAACATGGAGCTTTTCCCAAGTGTGGGACCTTGTGAATCGGAAAGCTCTCCAGATGAAGGCCGGTTCCTATTCCTCTGTTTAGATGCACACATAAAAATGCGAGGGTTTACCAAAAAAATAATCTAACTTGCCAAGGAGACAGGGTAAGAAGATGCATAAAAATAAACCTAAACTAACAAAGGTGATGCACCGAGGAATGAAGAAACACCTGTCTTGCCAATAAACACAAACCATTAAAATGCAATGCAAGATCATGCACAGATAACCAAATTTGCAGTGAAAGATCAAGAGGATGCAAATGAACACAAGAGAGGGTTGAGAATCATCCACAGATGTGCATTATTTTCTCCAAAGATTGATACAATACACTACAAAATGCCAAGAGGCAAAGTTGCATTACAGTTTTAAATGGGAGGTTTGAACTCCACAAATTCACCTACCAAAGAGAAGAAGGGAGGGGCAAAACAAGAATGTCCAACCTTTAGAAAGAAGCCCCTCCTTAAAATTTATAGGAAGAATGAGAGAGAAAAGAGAGAGGAATTCCAAATCTACCCCAACCACCTCCAGGTTGCATTTAATTCATCTCATTATGGTGGTAGGTGAGAACCCTAGAAAACCCAAAAAGTGGTGAACTATATTTTACATTTTTAAGAATTTGTTCTCACCTAATTAAAGATATCTAGTCAGAAGTTGGACAGAGGACCTCGTAAGCTTTCCGAAAAGTCCAACTTTGTGTGAATCCGAGCTTCTGTGAAAAGTTATGTCCATTTGAATATTTGGGTCGTGGTTTGCTTCCTATCGAGGTGTCAATGCTTAAAATGTTGCGCCTCAAGATGCGCCTCGGCGCATCCATTTTCAAGTTAACCTACTTTTAAGTGTTCCATTGCACTTGAAAATTTGGTCATGTTGCCTCTTGTGATGTGCGCCTAACTCGCGCCAAAGCGCATCCATTTTCATGTCGACACCTTCGCCTGTGCGCGCTTCAACTCCGCACCTTGGGTGCGAATTTTCACTTGTCGACACCTTGTCATATGCATGCTTCAACTCCGTGCCTTGGGCGCAAATTTTCACCGTCGACATCTTGTCGCTGTGCGCCTCAACTCGCGCGCCTTGGACGCGAATTTTTGCATGTCGACACTTTGTCTTTGTGCGCCTTTACCTGCGCCTGGGTGAAAATTTTCACTGCGATACCTTGTCTTTGTGCACCACCAACTCCGCACCTTGGGCACGAATTTTCGCATGTCGACACTTTGTCCGGTCGCCTCAACTGCGCCTTAGGGCATGAATTTTTGCATGTCGACACTTTGTGTTGTGCGCCTCCCAAATGCGCCTTGGCGCAAATTTTCATTTGTCAAAACCTTGTTTTGTGCACCCCAACACCGCCTTGGGCACGAATTTTCACATGTCGACACTTTCTGCTGTGCACCCCTAACCTGCGCCTTGGTCACGAATTTTCACATGTCGACACTTTGTCTGTGCGCCTAACTCGGCTAGGCATTAGGCGCAATAAATATCGGGCTTTGAGTTTCTTTGATTTCCATATTCTTTTGTTTGTCTATATTTACTAGGGGGGAGATATATACAACAATTTGGCAATTCAACGGGATCACCTACCTGCTAGGTAGAAGATCGGTCACCTTTAGCAATCCATTGGGCATGAAGTCATAAGCAATAACCTCGAAACCAACTTGATATCGATCCAGCTCGATACTTCAGCTCCTTCTCCGAGAGCACACTTGAACTATAGAAATTCAACCTGAGAGCAACAAAACCTATGCCAAAGCACTTAGGGAAACTGAAACCTAACTACAACAAGACAATGTGCATATGCACTTAGAGGAATTTGAAATCTAGGCTAATATTTACAAGGGTAAACCTTTTCCTTTTAGTAGCAATGTTTAAGGTAGATTCCGTTAACCGGAATCGGGAGTTCTTCTCCATCCAATGTAGAAAATTGGAAGGCATTACTACTTTTACATTCCATGACCATGTAGGCTCCACTCCAAATGGCATCAAACTTGGATTGCCTACCTGGTTTTGCCCGATCTGCATCCCATTTCAGACTAGGTCCCCTTCCTGGAAGGTCTTTGCTCTTGCCTTCTTATCAAACCATCATTTTACTAAGGCTTGATCCTTCTCAATTGTTTGAACTGCATGTTCTCTTATTTCTTCCAATTCCATCAACTCTGCATACACGCCTCCATTGGTTCGAACTCGCACAACTCCAATCGCTTCATGAGCTCCAATCTCAGCAATTCTAATGATATAGGCAATCTTGCCTCTTTCCCATAGACCAAATATTAGGGAGAATTACCTCGTAGACCTCTCTGGTGTTATCCTGTCAGCCCATAACACTGATTTTAGCTTGGTATGTCATGTCCTTTGGTTTTCATCCGAGTCCTCCCGATGATCCTTAGCAAATTCTTGTTCGTGGATCTGCTTTATCCATTACCTGCGGGTAATAGTTTGAAGAGGTGCTCAAATAGATTCCATTCTTGACAGCCCATTCTGTAATCTTGGAACCTATGAATGCCAATGCATTGTCTGATATGATAGTGGTCGGCACACCGAACCTGATCACTATTCCTTCATAAAAGTCTAGTATGTTAGACTCATTTACTTCTTTGAGCACTCTTTGCTTGGTCCACTTGGTGAAATAGTCTATTGCCATGAGAATCCACTTGTGGCCTTGGCTTGAGTTTGGATTGATGACCCCAATGAAGTCCAATCCCCATTGCATAAATGGTTGGTCAACCAAAATTGGGTGCAATGGAAGCGCTGCTAGTCTTTCTTTTTCTGTGAAGAGTGCACACTTCTTGCACTTTCTTATCCATGTATAGCAGTCATTGAACACTGTGGGCCAATAATACCCTGCCTTCATTATCTTGAGAGATGTTACTCATGGGGCAAAATGCCCTCCGAATATCCATCGTGAAAATCTCGTAACACTCTCTCAGTTTGACCTATCCCAATGCACCTCAATAGAACTCCATTGATGTCTTTCTTGAACAAAACACCATCAACAAGCACATATGGAATGGCTTGTAATCTAAAGTATCTCCTTTTTCTTTGCTCATTTCTGAAGGGCATAGGCCTTCCTGTAGGAAGTGTATCATATTCTGAGTCCAACAAGGAGTGGGCATGTCATCATTTTCTTGTTCTTGACCATCCTGTAGTACCAAGATAGTCTCTTTTTCATCTCCTACTTCAACTTGCTGACTTAAAGCTAGTTGTTCACATAGTCCTTTTCCACGTACTAGTTTTGTGACCTTAATCTCAATGTCATATTCCATGACATGGGTTATCCATCTGCACATTTCTCATTCGGATCCTTGTTTAGAAGGAATTCCTTGACTCTCGCATGAGAGACCAACAATTGCATCTTATTGTTTGAGGGTGCTTGAATCTCTTTTAAGCTCCGATCACTGCAGGACATGCTTTTCAATGAAAGAGTACCTCATTTCGTATTCCTCCAAGCCTTGATCAAGACAAGAACATTGTTGCTCTAATCCTTCTTTGTTTTGTTGTACCAGATTGCAGAAATTGTGTCTCCACCACCGAAGGCATATAAAGCAAGAAGTCCTTTGAGAAGTCTGGATTGACGAGAGTTGGAGCTTGAGATATACCCTCTTTTATTGCCTCAAAACTTGCCTTGCCTTCGATGTCCACTTAAATGTCATGCTCTTCTTTAACATCGGTGTTATTGGCTTTACGAGAGCTACAAAGTTTGGAACAAACCTACGTGACAAAATTGATCCTTTCTAAGAAGCTTTGAAGAGCCTTCTTGTGACTTGCGCAATGGCAAAGCTCGAATTGCTTCAACTCTTTCGGTCAACCGTCAACCCCCTTCTTTGAAACAATATGGGCTAGAAGTTTTCCTTCATGAGCCAATAATATGCATTTTTGGGGATTTAATGATACCACAAATCTTCTACACCTATGAAATACCTACCTCGGATGAAAGAGGTGATCCGCTGCATTTTTGATAATATAGTGATGTCGTCAAGATATATCGAACTATTTTGTTGATCAACCCTTGAATGCCATATCCATTGCCCTTTGGAAAGTGGCTCCAGCATTTGATAGCCCAAATGGCATCTTCTTGTAGGCATAGGTGCCCCATTTGGTGGTGAAAGCCATCTTGAATTGGTCATCTTCTTTCACCATTATCTGATTAAACCCTAAGTAGCCATCTAGGAGAGAATCTCTCTTAGCCAAATACTACTTGCAAGATTTGTTCCTTTGAAGGAAGTGGGTAATGGTCTTTGAGAGATGCCCTGTTGAGGTCTCGGAAGTCCACACACAACCTGATTTCTCCACTCTTCTTCTGGCCGGAACCAAGTTTGCAACCCAGCTTGAGTGCTTGATCGGGAATATAATGCTTGCCTCAACTAGCTTGTTAAACTCTTTCTTTATTAGAGGCTCAATGTGAGGGTTGACTGTCTCTACTTCTTCCTAATGGGCTTAGCATATGGATCCAATTCTATGGTATGTTGTGCCAACTTTGGATTGAATCCTCTTAAGTCTTCATAGCTCTGAAGACATCTGGAAATTCTTAGCAAAACCGTGTGAAATCTGATTTCTCTGCTCAAAGTGGCCACTTTACCAATTTGAATTGTTTTGCCTTCCCAACCGGAATTGGCTCTGAATTTTCTCTCTTGACTTTGTATGTTAGCCTTTTCCTTATGGAACTGGTCGTTAGGGTTGAAGATAGACTCCATATTACTAAACCCTTGGGAAGCTTGTTTGTCTCGTAGTTGTACTACTTGATCACCATCTTCTTTGCTCTAGTCTGTCTGATTCTTGGCTGAAAATTCAACCTCTTCTTACAAAAATTGATGATCTCGTTGATCGTTCTCGAACACCCGCCATCTTGTGTTATTATCTGGAACTTCTGCCTCACAATCACATGGATATGTGGCTGTTTTTTTCCCTTCGATGTTGTCAACCACATCAAGCGTTGCTCCATCTGCCGCGAGCCTATCCGTAGCTTCTTTTTCTTCCTAGGTATGGACACGATGTTGAAATCTTGAAATCCTCAATGAGGTCCATACCCTATTCTTGTAGTTCTTCAACAGGTCATTCTTTGTAGCATGTTGTCCCTTGACTTGATTGGCGAAAAGCTCGCTATCCCCGAACACCTACAAGTTCTTTATGCCCTTTTCCCCTGGCCCGATGAAGTCTATGAATCAAGGCCTCATATTCAGCTGTGTTGTTTGAACAGGAAAATGGAAATGGAAACCCAAATAATATTGTATGCCTTGAGGTGAAACAAGCATAACTCCTCCTCCCGCACCTTGCCTAGTCCTTGATCCATTGAAAAATAATTTCCATACCTCATTGTCATCCTTATGGCCTGGTTTGGTGATGTTAGGAATAGTTTGGTTTTCTTCATGTATGCAATAGACTCCTAGCTCGATTCTTTTACTTCTTCTTGTAGGGATCAAAAGCATGTACCTTGCTTGCCCTTTCATCAAGAGTCAAATCTGGGATGCTTCCAACTTTGGTGTCAGCTTCATCTGTGCTTGGATAATCTTCTTGATCAAATGTTGAACAGTTGACATTGATTTGGCTTGGAGTATGAGGCTGAATATGAAAGTTTGCATTTGGTTCGGATCTGATTGTGACCTTAGTACCATATCTTGTTCTGAACAACATGTGAGACCAATCAACAGATAAGTAGCCTCCAATTCTAGCTGTGAAATCCCTTGATAAGCATAGGGCAAAGAGTGGTGGCAAATCTATCATTGACACATCTTGCAAAACGGTAACGTTGGGGCATGCATGCAAGGTAAGATTCAAACCTTTAATCACTCCCACCATTGCTACTGTTGTCCCATCTAATTGCACTACCCCCTTTGATATGACTTCATATTGGAGACCCAGCTGATCAGCTATTTGCTTGGGCATGACAGAATTACTTGCCCCAGAATCAATCATGCAATTATGTACTAGTTTATCCCCAATGATTAATGAAACATAGAATGGAGGGCTTCAAAACTTTACTTTGTTGTCCTCCATGATTCCTTTCAGCCGAGCAACATTTGTGAGGACATTCTCTTGCATATGGACCTGCTGGTTTGAAGTTGACCAATTCTTCATGGCATCTTGTAGAAGATCTCTTTGTCCTAGGATGGATAAATATTCCCACATTGATATATTCACATTTGTCTTCTTCATTTGATCAATGATGCTAAATGGGGATGAAACATCTCTTTGTTGTCCTTTAGCTTTGCACATTACTTTCTTCCACATGGGCAACAATAGCATTTGAGTTGGTTTAGAAGGTGTTTTGGGCTATCCTTGCATGTTTGGAGCTGTATTTTGCTTACCAACACCTTGTGGAGTGATGGAAGGTTGTAGATCACTTGGACCCAATGAAGGCCCTTCACCAATATCCATCTTCTTTGATCTTGTGTTAGCTGCTACACTCGAGAAATTGTTTGATTCATGCCATAAAAGTCCTCGGCTTGCCAATTCACAAGTGTGGTATCATTTGGAGCCGTGTTTTTGTTGAGATGTCCCTTGTTGCTGATTTGTTTCTTGACTTAGTTCACCCTCTAAGCTAGTAGTTGTCACCATCAAGGCTTGGTTGAAAGCACCATTGAAGCACATAGATTGGTTGTGAGGTTCACTACATGGGAAACACCAATCGTACTCTTGAGCTATGTTGTTTTGCATTGGCACTAATGCTTTAGAAGCGAGATGCAACATTGGGGCTATAGTGCTGAAATGGTCTATTTGCGAGAGGCCTTACTTGGCTTTGATTTGCAGCAAATGGATTGGGTGGCCTATTAGGCTGGTATGGTTACCTATTAGGTTGAGCTTTAGGCTGATAAGAAGGTCTAAAGCTTTGGGACTACTTGCCTCTTGAGTGTAACCAGCTCATTTCCCAAATTTTGCAATTGTTTCATGACCTCTTGGAGTTCATTTGAAGCACTAGAGGATGAAGTAGAAGTTTCATTTGAACTTTGATTTCTAGGAGTGGTAATAGGAGCCAAAGTGGGTGTTTGACTAGTGCTTGGATTTTCTAAGTTTGGATACAAGGGCATAGGAGGCCTAGGGGCCAACTTACCAGCTTGAATAAGACAATTTTCAGCCCTAATGGCAATGCTATAAGTAGCAGGTAAGGTTGTGCCTCCCATAGATTGAATTAACATAGAAATATCAGAATTCAAAGCCTTAAGATAGTATAGAAAATCACCTTCAGCTGTTGGCCTAACTGGCCACTGGAATTCTATCCCAAGACCTTTGAAATCTGAAGTTGAAGTCAGTCAGTTGCTCATTGGGAGCTCTCTTGATAGTTGTCAATTGTTCTAGTAGAGACAAATTGTCTCCCTTTTCCCAAACTGCTCATGGAGAACTATGCATAACTGATTCCAATTTTGCATAGAACCGGCTCCAAGGCTCCTAAACCATTGCAATGCCTTCCCTTTGAACGAAGATGCCAACAATTTGACAGCAACATCCATTTCATTTATCTCATCGATTACAAATGTTAGAAATGTCTTTGATATGATCACCGGAGTTGTATGATTTTCTCCAGGTAAAAAATGGAATGTTCTTCAATGTTGCAATTGGGCTGGATTCTGTGTATTGAGGGCAAGTCGATCGCTACCAATGAAGTTGACAAAGGGTTTTGTTGCGCCATTCGATTGGCCTGAGAACCCTTGTTGATTGGATGAAAGGTCTACTAGGTGGAGGGGTTGATAAAGTCCTATTATGTGGAGATGGTGACCTTTTTGGTCTTCTTCCTCTTCCTGGTGATAGCTGCAAGTAGACAAATAACCCTTCTTCTTGAGTATCAGACCTGGTTCGAATTCTTCTCATGTACCTAGGAAACCTATGCTACTATACCACTGAATTCTATCCCTTCGAGTCACCAGATGTGTTAGGGAATGATCCTCAAAAGGCTGGATTCTACCAAGTTACACACCAAACATGGCAATATTAAAAAATAATTTAAAACTTTGAAGGACCCGGAAGATACAGTTCTTCAATTCAGTTATCGGGTCTTTGCTTCATGCGGCTACTAATCCTCAAAGGTATAGGCAAAACTCGGGTCATGCAAGGCAACTTACAAAACTTGAAATACATCGTGTCGAAACTTGGGACATGCTCAAAACTTGGGAAAACCTGAAATCTCAAAACCATGAAATTTTTAAAATCAAAATCTCAAAATCTAAGAATACCCTTTTGAATATTATCCCCTAATCTATCAATTGGTGAAATTTTGACTTGTTTTGAGCAAGTTAAGTCCTTGAAAATCGATTTCAAATTCACCTGTGCAAGGTGAAAAATATAAAATCAAAACCTGCAATTTTTAGTCCAAATTTCTTGAAAGATGAACTTTGACTTCTAGGAGTGGGAATAGGAGCCAAAGTGGGTGCTTGACTAGTGCTTATATTTTCTAAGTTTGGATACAAGGGCATGGGAGGCTAGGAGCCACTTACCGGCTTGAATAAGACAATTTTCAGCCCTAATGGCTATGCTTATAAGCACAAGTAAGGTCATGCCTCCCATAGATTGAATTAACATAGAAATATCAGAATTTAAAGCCTTAAGATAGTATAGAAAAGCACCTTCATTGTTGGCCTAACAACCACTGGAATTCTATCCCAAGAGGTTTGAAATTTGAAGATGAACTCGATCACCGCTCATTGGGAGCTCTCTTGATAGTTGTCAATTGTTTCGGTAGAGACAAATTGTGCTCCCTTTTCTCCAAACTAATCATGGAGAACTATGCATAAATGATTCCAATTTTGGATAGAGCCACTCTAAGGCTCCTAAACCATTGCAATGCCTTCCTTTGAACGAAGATGCCAAAGCAATTTGACAACAACATCCATTTCATTTATCTCATGGATTGCACAAACGTTAGCAATGTCTTTGACATGATCACTAGGAGTGGTATGATTTTCTCCAAGAAAAAATGGAATGTTCTTGAATCTGCAATTGGGCTGATTCTGCATTGACGGCAAGTGGGCTCTTTGCCAATGAAGTTGACAAAAGGATTTTGTTGCACCATTATGATTGGCCCGAGAAACATTGTTGATTGGATGAAAGGTATACCAGGTGTGAGGGTTGATAAAGTCCTATTGTTGATTGATTGCACTCCAGGCTACCAAATAAAACAACATTACGAACCCGGCCACGTTTCCTTAAAAACTCAATCAATTTCTAATCAAATCTAGAATTTCTTGATTCTGTGCATCGGGCTTGGAACCACAATTCCAACGGTAATAATTTTGTGTGATTTCATTGAGAAATGCAAAAGTTATGGCTTTCTCGAGTGCGGGCAAATTGTTTTGGGTCCGGCAGTTTTTCTGTCATTTGACGGGAATGAGCATTAACTGACTAGAGCCGAATATGTTTCCTTTATTTAAATATATCTACCCTCATTAAAAATAATAAATCCAGTTTTTGTGGCGTAGAGGACATCGTGCTCGTTCCAGAAAGTCCAATTTTATCAAAATCGGAGCTCGGAGTCAAAAGTTATGGCCGTTTGAAGTTTCCGGACCAAACGTTGACTTTTCTTCCCTGCCTTCGGCCATTTCAGCTTTTCGCGTCCCGCGCGTCCCTTTGTCCCATTTAGCACAGTGCTCCTTGTGCTGATTTCGGGCGAACCGGCCGGTTCGCGCCCATTTGTCCCAAATGTCCCAGTTGTTTCGGACTGCTTGTTCCCATTTCGCCCGGTTCGGCCGGTTCGCGTACTCGCAGCCCATATGTCCCATTTGCTTTCGGACCGTCTGGGACAAATTCACCCGGTTCAGCCGGTTCGCGCCCTTTTGGCCCGCGCGTCCCAAACTGTTTCGGGCTGCCTTGACTCATTTCACCCGGTTCGGCCGGTTCGCGTCTTTTTGTCCCGCTTGTCCCAAAGGTGACCCTCTCAGCAGTTAGCCAATTTTTTCTCTCTTTTGGCCGATCATCTTTTCGCGCATGCTGCGTACTTTTGTCCCAGATGTCCCAATTGCTTCCGGGGCCGCCTGTGCTCATTTCGGCCGATCCGCGCCTTTTTGTCCCACTTGTCCCAAATGCTTCTAGGACTAGGACTTAGCCATTTTTCGTGATTTTTCCTGGCCCGAGCTTGTTTTTGCAAATTTTTTCACATTTTCTCAGAACTTGCTCTCTTCTACTTGGACAGGGGAGTTAGAAAAATATGAGGGGACCCTAGAAACATGAATTTTTGCCCTGACTCAATCTATTTGCCTGGGACTAAAGAATTTGATGCATGTTATCAAAATTACCTTGAGGGTGAATTTTGGATAACACTAACTATGGCTATTTGGCCATTTATTTTGCTTGAATTTGGGTCTTCTTTTAAATTTGGAATTTTTACCGCCTTGCCCAAGGCTTGTAGTTTGCCACTTGGCACTTTGAATGGATTGTTATGCTGGTTCTATTGTCGTGATGTGTGGAATAGGGTCATGGGATGCACCATGAAATGGTTGGACCTATGGACCCACTTCGTTGTATAGGGGTACTCCCAAGGAGTACGATAACTAGCGGGTTGTTGAACCACGCGTTATTATGTCACTTGGGTTAGGAGTGTTCGAACTCTGTGTCTTGGACCATAGGGTCAATCGGCCTCCTTGAGGGAGGCATAAGAGTTTGAGGGAGGCATAAGAGTTTGAGGGAGGCATAAGAGACTTGATGGAGGCATAAGAGACTTGAGGAGGCATAAGAGTTTGAGGGAGGCATATGATATTTGTGTGTATGGTTGATGTTAGGATATATTTTGAGTTATTGTGATGTTTTGGTAGTGGTCTTTTGATGTATGTGTTACTCATGTCAGATGGATATGTGTTGTGATGTTGTGGATATGTCATTGATTCCCTTGTGGACACTATGTACATGTAGTTTTTATGAGTCATGGAAAATCCTCATACGTGGAATTGAGGAAATGTCTAGTGGATTGTAGTACTCTTTTGGTTGAGTATTTTGGTATGTCAGTCATTGATGTGTGTCGAGTACTATGTTATGTGGACTGTGCCTATTCCATTCCATATTTGAGTAACCTTTTTGTGGTGTAATACAATCATGAAGTATATACTTGTGTGCTTATGAATCTGTAGGGTCTTGTGAACCTGATAGGGTGTTGTGTTAGCAGTTCATGTTGGGCACCCACAATAAGGAATAAACCAAAACTCTTCAATGATGAAATTTTAAAAGAAATTAAACTAAGAATAATGTTAACGGAAAGAGACTAATGAAATAATAAATAAGAAGGAACTGCCAATCTTCACAGAACATTGAAAGTTAAAATTTCTACCAAATGTTCCTAAGGCTACCTGTGGCCGTGCTTTAATCAACTAAAATTTTAAACCATAGGGTGTACTTTCTCCTTTACCTGTTCTTGGTTGCGAACCATTTCTTTTCCGTTGTGTTATGTCGCATTGAGGACGATGCTTTTCTTAAGGGGAGGAGAATGTAATTCCCTGTTCGGCATTGACTTTCACTGTTACGTCCTTGTCCTTTTGCGTGTCATGTGTATACTTCCAAAATTTAAATACATGTTCGCCAGGACACTTGCAAATACAACATATGATGAAAATCCCGTCTCCATTATGGTTTTGATGGATGCCTATAGGCTGTTCCAAACATCCCATTTTGGCACGAAATTTACACCTTGTGGCGTCTTTGCTTTACACCTACCAAAGGTTGTGGAGGCTAGATTTACACCTAGCTGAGAGGATGTACATGAGTATGAATATGCAGGCACATATTTTAGTTTAAACAGCATGCTTTATCTCCTTCTTGGCGTGGCATGGTGGTAGTCTTTTTCCTTTACTTTATTGATTGTATGTGCAGGCTGAAACGCATCTTCCTAATGCTTTGACCACTCTCTTCTGGGTCGCCATATCTTGTTTTCTATGTGGATTCTTGTTGAATTTTAATGTTACCTGGCAAGGTGGGTGCATGAAAATGAAGGCCACCTACTTCTTTAATTATTTCATTTATGCTTGTTTTGTACCACGTGCCTTGGGTAAGAAATATCTCTTCCCTTTTTGGAAGTGGGCCGCATATTTTAATTTGAGTTGTTTTAGCAAATCTTTCCCAGATTTTCTTCTTGCTAGCTACGTAGATTGTTGGGGATTGCGCAAGAATTTTTGTGCTCCTTTTTACCTGCTAAAGCCTGCAATTATTTTTCTCTGACGTTGGCCACTTAGCTTTCAAATCGGATTTTGTTTTTGATATTCCCTGTGTTTATCTGTTACCTTGCTCTGGCTTTTTTGTTGGCCGCGTGAGTTGTGTGGTGAAGGGACTTTTCTTGGCTATGCTTCCCCTTCCCTGTTATCCTACCCTCGCCTGTTGGGTTTGATATGGTTGTTTTAGATGAAGCTACAGGCTAGGGAGTAGGCGTGTTACCTCCTCTTCTTGGGGCGCTGTGAGGTGTGTCCTTGTTGGGGATCCACAAAGCAGAGACCTTCCACAATTTTCAGCTAGGCTCCGAGCACGTTACAAAGAAGGAAGAATCCTTTTGATCGCTCCAACAAACAAGTTGTCCAACTATGATTTTATTTGTTCAGTATCGACTGCACCCTCAAATTCGGGATTCTCCTTCAAGATATATTTTTATCAAAATTGACTATGTGACAGTGAGAGTATTACCAAAAGACCTGATGAAAATTATTGCAAGGATTCTCTTTTGAGACTTTACTTGTTTTTCGATGTAACTCATGGAAGAGAACCTCATAGGCGTGGATCTGTATCATATCAGAATATTCATGAAGCACAATTTGCTTTGCAATTATATGAGCTTCTTCTACGAGTCACTATGTTGGTAGGCATAAAGGTTCTGTTGGAATTATCACACCTTCAAGCTACAGCTGAAATGTTTGCACCGAGAGTTTGATGTTGTCCTCAAATATCACAAGATGAAGGATAGATTGGTTGGTGTATCTGAGGAAACAACTACCGGTGTTCACAGGCTGTACCAGATGCAAGCTAATGGATCGCTGCTCTTCCCTGCTACTAATGTCAATGATTCTGTTACCAAGAGCAAGTTCGATAACTTGTACGGATGCAGGCACTCTCTGCCAGATGGTCTGATGAGAGCCACTGATGTGATGATTGCTGGCAAGGTTGCTTGTTTGTGGTTATGGAGTCTGTACCAAGAGATTTTTTTGGTTTTAAAGCCATCTTCTTTTGCTTATTAAACGTATGCCCTGGTTTTGTTTCTTTTGGTGACCTGCTCACGCCAATTATTGGCTGGCTGCGTGAGGATTTTTCAGTCCCTACTTAGGCTATGAACCTTGCAAGTGTTTAAACAATTTCATCCCTTTTTTTTTCTGTCATTGTTAATTCCATGTACCTACCAGAATTTATATTCTTGAAGAATGCCACAAATAATGTAAAAGGACCTTATAAACCTATTTGTTATAATGAGGATTCCTTTCTAATTTGTATACAGGCATGTAATTTCAGAGTGTCCTTGAAGTGCTGGATTGATTGCAAAACCCTTCTCTCTCAGAACATCTTTTCACCACTCCTTTTTCTTTTTCCTTTCCTCCAAACCCCCACTTATCATCCCAGACTTGCACAAGTTTCTCGAAAATAGTTCAATGTCACGGCATCTCCATGATATTGTAAAACGAGGCTTTAACATTTACCCCATCAGTATATGGGCAGAGATGCACATTGCGGACTATACAATTGATTTCATGAAGTCAAGGGCATGGCCGTTAACAGAGTTTGGACCTTCAGCAGGCTGAGGAAGAGAAGTTGCGCAGGTTGTGTTGCTGTTGCTCGAGCCCTGGTCGACGTGCTTGTTGGTTGGAAGAACTATAATCAGGCATGTTAAATCTACTCCTTGTAATAGTTTTCTACCTTCTTTCAGTATCTTGAAATGAATATTCTTTCCTCTTGAATGGCGCCTAGACAAAATGTTTTCGTGGTTGTTTAAATCGCTGCCTGAATGTGTTGGTTGTTCCTTTAAATTCCATTTTCGTTGGTTTTGCTTAGAATGTTCTTTTCCTCTCTTTGAGCTTACTCTTCTTCATATTTGTCTAAATGGGCTACTGCAATATTGAGTGATGCAGTCTAGTTCGTAGGGAAGGAAACATTTTAGAGTTTCGTTTGCTTATATGACTCTCTTTTAAAAGAATTCTGTGATGGTATTTATAATTGAAGGTTACTAAATGGAAGGTTAAGCCTACATATCTCTTTTTGGTTGAATAAATACGTATTTCTTGTTTAGGGCTCTCCTGTTTTGCTAAAAGGTACATTAATAGTGACATTGTGTTCTAAAACTTGTTTAAGCCTATGGGCATTCCTTACTTTTTGTTTAATTAGAAAATGGCATTAAGGTTTTGTTTTAGAACTATACATGGTTGACTTTTGTACCCGAGCTTCTAGAGGATGAATAACTCGACATCTATTTTGGCCTCTACGTGTTGATAGAATTACTATACCTACTTCCTGGTGCAAACTCTTGTTTGATTAAAGTAAGGGGGAAACATTGTAAGTTTAATTGAATGAAATATCTAAAATTTTTATTAAGGGTCGCAAGCAAGCTATTAATAGTTTGGATCAAACAAAAGTTGTAGGTGAATCCATGGTATTGACTCATGAACTCGTTTCTGTTAGATGACAAATGATTTCATGATAATATAAAAGGTGGCTGTTATATTTATATGTTTGATATTTGCTAGAATTTTCCTTGATAATCCCACATGGATCGGGTAAAATTTCCATCTTCTATACCATTGGCAAGGAGTTCATAGAACTTCTAGGCCTGACTGCACTGCGTAACCTTCCTGATGGATATGTGCGTTGGTTCTTATTTTGTGCTTGTACTCGTGGTAAGGTCTTTTGAGTCTGGGGCATCGTTGGTGTTTTACCCTCTGTGTATCGAATCCCTTTGTTTTCGAACTCGAATATCTTATACTTCAAACTTGGTTACTAAAAGGTCCCATTTTGTGGCCTTGTTAAGGAAATCAATTTTTATTTTAATACTTATTGACATTGTCGGAAATATATAAAAATTATTAACGACTTTTGGGTTTAGCCTTCCCTTATATTATGTAGAGAAGTTGACGATTAGGATAAGGTTTGTTGGTAGAATAATGGCCCTTTTTGTGTCTCATTTGTACGCTTTTGGAAGAGTGGATTTGTTTTGTTAACTAGTCCTACGTTTAAGAAATCCTATAAGAAGGTAGTGGTAAAACTCCTTGGTTAAAACTGAAACTATAGTTGTTTTCTTTTAAGGGCGTCGAACCCATATTACTATGAAGCCTTCCCCTGGGAGATTTGGATAACGTCGTTTTGTTTCGCCTACGATCATAATTAGTATGTTTTGTCTTCTCTTGGACCCCTTTAGTTGGATGGATTGAGTTTTGGATTCCAATCACGTAATCCATAGGATTACATGAAGGAGATATCAACACTCTTGACCTTCTTGTTCCTAACCCATAAGGTTTTGCCTTGTTTTATGTGATTTTGTTCTTACTGGTATTTGACTTTCTCCTTGTTGGTTATTTTAGATTTCTCTCTCATGCGAATAATTTTTGGAGTTGTGGGTTGTGCTTTAATCCATTTTTGAATTAGAACATTCCTTTCTTGATATTGTTAAATGTTAGCTTACTGTTGCAATGTGTAGCCTTAACATGCTCAGTTCTCGCGAACTGATTCTAGCTAGTATTTGTGCAGATGGATTATGCGAGTAGATTAAAGGAAAGAGTTGTAAAGGTTTCATCAGTGCAACTTATGAAGTTCTTTGTAAAAGTGTTCTATGTGTTGTAAATTGTGTAACATTGCTTGCAAAGAGTTTATATGACCTCTTGCCTAGAATTGTTCGGAAAATTACGTGAAGAAGTTGTTTTGTCTTTCTTTGTGATTTGGCTGGTAACTCTTCTTAGTGAGAAATAATATTCAATCTTTTCACTGGCATAAGCATTGTAAAACTTTGATCTTGAGAATTAAGTGTTAATTTAAATCTTTCTAAGACTTTGTATTGATGTGTTATATGTAAGTTTTAATGGGGTGGCTTTTCCTTACAGAAGTTACCTAAAAGTTTTATTCAAATAAATATGTTGTGGAGGAGATCCCCTCAAAAACAAACAATGCCTTAAGTAATCTATAGTGAGACTATCCTCGCAAAGTGATTTTATATAACGTGTTATCCCTAACCAACTAGTAAACACTACTCTTTTTTGGTGAACGCTTAAAACAAGCTTAAAGGAAAACAATGGTTAGTTTCTAATAAGATTTAAATAGTAAGAGAAGAAAATTTAGAAACCACTCAATTTAACTCTCAACCTATTTAAAAGTAAGTAGCTTCCTCTTGATAAGATCTTTCAAAGAAGCCTAAGTAAGAGCGTTAATAATTACGTATAAAACCTCGAGCTCCAATTAAACCTCAGTAAGAACTAATGATGTCTCAAGGATGAACTCAATTGACCTCCTTCCTTTAACTGTATCCAAGGTACATTGTAATTTTCTCTTAAGTTGTTGAACGTGAACCGATGTTGTCATAAGGGCATGAACGAGTTCTAGTAACGTAAGTGTGAATAGATGGCCTTAAGGAATTAAATTACCATCTTTATCAAATAAATATATAAAACAAATAATGGTTATAAAGGAGAAGACTTTAAGTGAACTACTCTACAGTGTATAAGAACATAACTCAGTTGGTAAGATGAATTTGTGTGAATCATATATTGAATCCTTCTAAAAACTTAAGTCATGAGTTAAAGGGTGTCTTATCAAAATAAATAACCTCCAATCATTTCTTACTGTGGCTTGCCCTAGCTGTGAGAGTGTCATGTGGTTGGGCTTCTATGTTGTTCTGTCAAAAAAAAAAAAGAAAAGTAAATTGTCCTTGAAAGGTGTGAACGTTTCCGTGCTGCCTTTATGGCCGTCCTTGTATCAAGTTGTTCACAGTGTTAGTTGTATCCTTGGTGATGACATGTTGTGTCATGTTATGTGTCAAGCATGTGAAGTCAAAAAAAAATTATCCTGTCTTTTACTGTGTTGTTCGTGTGTGTGATTTTTGGGTCGTTACATCAAAAGTTTGAAAAATTGAAAAAAAATAAAAATTTGCCTTACGGATGCATTTTCGGTGGAATCCGACATCCAAGTTGTAATTGAGCTTCATGATAATATTTTTCTAAGTTTGCAGCATCACGATGGAGGCTAGAGGCAATGGAGGTAGGAGCGCAATCAGCGACCTCTCGTCAAGCACCAATGACGAGGCCACATGAAGATTTGGTGGCCATGTTTTTTCAGTTGTGTTTGCTTTCAGTGTGCAATTGTGAAAATAAGAACAAATTATTGTTCAATTGTAATGTATAAAATTCCTGAATGTAACTCCTGATGTAATGAAATAGGTGAACAAAAGCACCATAGTAAGACAGTTCATGGATCTTGAAAAGGTTTGTGGGAGATCCAAAAAACCACACGAGGTGGACAGGCGATGGATCTGTTACACGTCAAGGTTTGTGGTAAACCTATAAAACCATAGAAGGTTGAGCATTGCTCCCTTCATTAGTATCAAGGTCATGAGTCACAGAGTTTGACATGCTCCATAGAGGAGAGCATACTGCAGATAAGAGTGTGTATGTTTTTCCCATGTTCACACTAAGGGGGTGAATGTTAGGAATTAGCTTGTTATTGTGAACATTAGATATTTATATATTTGTGTGTGTGCAAATATATATTTTATATTGTGTAAAATTATTGTATTGTGTGTATAATTATTTAAATGAGATGTGAAACTCATTTAATAATAATACTGAGGTGAAGTTGTAATAAACAACTCACGTATAAAATTGAGTGAGTTATCCTAGGGATAAGTAGAGAGATTTGTGGAGAGCTAAGTGGATTCAAGATGAGATTTGACTCCACCATAATAGGAAGGTCATTCTCTATATATTGTAATCTCTTTATGAATAATACATCCCGAGGTTTTCAATATCAAAACTCTATTATTCTATTTCTCGGTGTATTAATTCTCTGTATTTTTCTTATTAAGTCTGGTTCAAAGTTTATAGCAAAGGTCATGTGAATGCTAAATTCTCACTTAAGTTGCAGTTATTCAAGTTGAAAATGAATGAGGGTGTAACTATGTCAAGTCATATTAATGATCTTAGATCTCTTCTAAGACAACTGATGAAGTAAGTGCTCAGGTAGATGAAGAAGATGCAAAATCTATTTTATTAAATAGTTTACCTCCAAAATACAGTAATGTAGTTTTTACTCTTGGTCAAATGCCTTCTCATTCACTTGAAGGTATGATTTTTGCATTACTAGCTGAAGAAAAAAGAACAAAAGAAGATATTGAGGAAGAAACTGCTCTTTATATTAAAAGGAAGCATACTAATTTTTTCAAAAACAAAGAGGAATTAGAATGATTTTATTGTAGGAAAAAAGGACATAAATCTTCTTTTTGTATTACTCGTGCCAAGGACATCATAAAAGGAAAGATAAAAATGGATGAAGCTAATATAGTTGTTAAAGAAGATTCGAGAATGAAGAAGAATATGAACCTAAACAGAATGAGGATGAAGATGACTACCTATACTAAGTAGTGCCTGATGGAGGATGGAGGCATAGGAGGATGGAGGAAAATTGGCATCTCTTGTTATTCACCAACAAAGAGATTGCTTCATTGTATTGGTGACCTTTTGTTTCAGTTGTGTGGTGTGTTTTCTTTCCATTGTAATAATGAACAGAAGTAATATTCCTGTTCAAATCTCCTCGCTTGAGCATAATTTCTATTTTGTAATCCCTCTTAGTTAGAAACAATGATGTGAGTAAAATAACGTACGCTACTCTGTAGTGGTTTGTTCCACTAGAATACCATTTTCTAAGTTTAAGCTTCTCTTTGAAAACCTCATATTGTTTGAGTTGTTGGTACTCATTGAAAACCTTCATTTCTTGGTCACACTAAGGGGGTGATCATTACAAAAATATTGTTCATAGTGTGAACACTTAGGAGTGGTTTTGGTTATTTGGTAGTAATAGGTTTTTAATAATTATAAACTAATATATGAGTGTGCAAAACAATTGTAATGCACAACTCATAGTTGAGAGATATTTGGGATATTGAGAGGACTTAAAGATTAGCTTTGACTCCTTACTTATAGGAGTTCATTAGGCTATTTATATGTAATCTCTCCATTGAGAATTTGTCCCAAATGAATTACAATATCTCTGGTTTTATTATTTTACCGCAATGTTTTGTTTTTTATTTGATTAAATCATGGATATTTACAAGAAAAGTTACACCTCCAACGGATTGAATCATTATAGAAATATCAAAATTTAAAGCTTTAAGAAAGTATAGGAAAGCACCTTTAGCTATTGGTCTCACGGCCAATGGAATCCTATCCCATGTCCTTTGAAATCTGAAGTTGAAATTTGTCAACTGTTCATTAGGAGCCCTCTTAATGGTTTTCAATTTTTCCAATAGAGATAGGTTATTTCCTTTTTCTCCAAATTGATTGTGAAGAGTTGTGCACAGATGGTCCCAATTTTGGATAGAGCCTACTATTAGACTTCTAAACCATTGCAAATATTTTCCCTTAAATGAATAGGCTAACAATTTGACTGTAATGTCCATCTCAATGATTTCATGAATTGCACAGACATTTGCAATGTCTTGAATATGATCAATTCGAGTTGTTTGGTTTTCTCCAGTGAAATATGGGATGTTCTTCAATGCTGCAACTAGAACTGTATTTTGTGCATTGAGAGTAAGAGGGCTGCTACCAATGAAATTGACATAAGGATTTGGATGTGTCATCTTGATTGGTCTAAGATCCCTTGTTGATTGAATGGAAGGTATACCAGGTGGAGGTGTTGACAGAGTTCTATTTGGTGGAGATGGAGACCTTTGATCTCTTCTTACCCTTTTACCTCTATCTGGGGACAAGTGCAGATAGAAAAATAATCCTTCTTCTCTAGTTCTTGATCTAGTCTGGATTCTTCTCATGAATCTCAAGCCTGGGGTGCTGAAACTAGTGGAATCTTCCTCTTTTGGAGTCGCCAGATGTGTATTTTAAAGCTCCTTACAAGCTGGAAACTTACAACAAGTGCACATAAATCTTGCTACAATAAAAATGGATACCTCTTGGTCCCACCAGGTGTGCCAAAATTTTTGATGAAAAAGCATAGCACCCCGAATTTCTCGTAGCTCAATGGGTTGAGAATCTTAGTGTGATAGTATAACATGGAGCATCTCTCAAATTGTGGGACTTTGAAATCGAGATAGCTCTCCTGATCAAGGTTGGTTCTTATTCCTCTGCTTCAGTGCACACATAAAATTTTAAGATGATATATTCTAAAACCTACTCTATTTTTCCAAGGAGAAAGGGTTAAGAAGATGCAAGAAATTAAACATAAACTAATAGAGGTGATGCACCAAAGGAATGCTTGAACACGAGATTTGCAATAAACACAAACTATAAAAATTACAATACAATTACCATGCACACAAAACCAGAATGTAATGAGAGATTAGAAAAGAGACAATGAAGGTAAGAGATGGTTAAAAATTATCCACATACATGCATTATCACTCCAAAAGCTTATACAATTGCATTAGAATTACCAAGAGACACAAACTTGCATTACAATTCGAATGGGAGGATTGAACTCCACGAATTAACTTATGGGCAAGAGAAGAAGGGAGGGTGCAGAGAAGAAATGTTCAACCCTTTACAATGAGCCAAAATCTTACCTTTATAGATGAAGCGAAGAGAGGAGAAGGAAAGGAGGCGAGAAATCTGATTTGGAAGCTCAACCACCAGCCATCAATGCCTGTAAATCCACCCATAATCTATCAAGTCTAGCTCTCCATGTCTGTTTGGTGTGTTGAAGAAGGAATAATGGCAGATCAAATCAAATCTGATCTAGTTGTTGAAGCAATCGATCATACATTAATGGTAGGAAAGACATTTTCCTATTTTCACCCACCTAACCTTGTCAAAATTAAAGTTTCAGGATTCCATGGTGTAGAGGAGGTCAAGACCTTTCCAATGGTACCAAATTTGTTGAATTTCAAGTACTGGATCAAAAGATATGCCCATTTGAATATTTGAATCAAATCCGTACAAAAATGACAAAAACTAGTTTTGCAAAATAGATCTGCAGGCCCAAAATTCACTTTGGTGCCTTTTGCGAAAAAATGCAAAATTATAAAAACCTCCCACACCCCACAGCCCAAAATTTACTCGCCAAAAATCCTCCACGGGCCGAAAATTGAAATTGCGCTATTTACAAAAGTTAAATTTTGTTAAAAGTTTCCCCAACGACCCATTTCCCCATAGTGATAATGGTTTGACACGTGGATCTTTTGGGCATTGGCGGAGGTGTGACTTACATTTATACTTTATGCCTTTTCAAAATAAAATCCAAAAATTCAAACTGCCTCCAGCGAACCGCCTTCTTGCTTTGACTTCAAACATGGCCATGTGTACCTTTGTGGGCCTTAGCCATTTTTTTCTCCATTTGGCGTAAATATCCTCTCGTGGGCTCGCAGCCTATAATTGTAAACCGCACCCTTTTGTGAAAAGTTTTAAAAGTTCCAAAATGTCCCGTAGACCCGCCAACCCAAATTTACACTTGGGAAAAATTTCCTCCACGGCCCCGCATATTCACTTAGCAAAAGAAATAATCCTCGGGCTTGCGGACCTATAATTGTAACTTGTGCCTTTTGCAAAAAGTGTAAAATGCAAAAATATCTCCCACTCGCTTCACCGGTCTGCAATCTTTCCATGGCAAAAAGTCTTCCCAGCCTCGCTGGTCCGCTTTTGGCAAAAATCCTTCCAAGGCCCTCCGATCCGTAACTTTGCAAAATATGAAGAGTTAGAAGGACTTCTTTACATTTTTGGAAAGGGGAAGAAATTTCCTATCTGATGAAGATGTTTTCAAGAAACCTTAAGTGCTTAAAATATATTAAAAAATCAGTTTGAAGCACTACAGGAAGAAAAAAAGGGAGCGCTTAACCAAAAATATGTATGAGAATATTTTTTATAACATTTACCCTAATCATTTTCCCAAGCTCGAGGTCGAGCCTTCTCGGTCGGTCCCAATGTGTGCTACACTCACCAAGTGTCAAGTTCACCCAAAATTTTCCATGCACACCATCGTGGCCCACATTTAGTTTTCCCCATCGAGCCCTTTGTGTATCCCATCGGCTCATTGATGAGTTCGAGCTCTTCACCGCTACATCATTGTGGCCAAGAAATTCCTCTTGAGCCTCTCATTTTCATGCTAAGTTTATACAACTAGCTCTATTAAACAAGCACCCCATACATCTTGATCGAGCTCCATTACTTTACATAGCTCGTGAATCAAGCCATTCTCCTCCTGGACTCATCGTCTGACTCGCCAAGGCAAGTTGCTCTTGATCTGCTTGCTAGGTCGGGCTTCCCTTATAACCTCTCTAGCTCTCTCTATTATCATACTTGTCGAGCTCATTCAAATTCCATCCTCAAGATATCTAGGATGATATTCCCCTTCACACTGTCTCCCAAGCCAATTTGGCTCCACCGACCTCCACACACAACTCGGCTCACTGAGCTACTCAACAAATCACTTTTATCTTTCCCCTCAAAATACAACCTCCTAGGTTTCGAGCTACTCATTGAGTAGCTTGGTGAGGTACTCGTCAAAGTAGCTCGGTGAGCTATTTTTGGCCGGGATGGCCTTTTGAGGCCTAGAATGAAAATTTTGCCTCCAAGGGACATAGTTTTTGAATTTTTTTCAAATTTTCTCGATTCGAGAGCCTGATAGGGACTGAGTATGGATAATTTTTAGGCTCAATATATTTGTACCCATTTTTTCTCATTCTGGCCTGATGTGGGCCCAAGTTATCCAATTTTCCCTGTGGGACAAAAATTGTCAATAGGATGAAAATTTAAAGGAAACATTCTCTCATGTTTTTATTTCCCAGCAAAATAATAATGTTTGAACATTCCCAATATCATAACATTTGTTTATTTTTCCCTACCATCAATTAATTTAAAGTGAAAGTTGGATGATTAGCTCTCTTTACCCTATCTTAGCCATGGAAATTCTTTGACATCCAAATACATTAATTATTATATAATTTATATTCTCGTCATACAATGTGTCTTATTGTTCATTTCTATTTGTAGAGTATATTCAATTTAATGAGTTCTACAATATTAAAATGTACCAAATTATAGTCACGCTTATTTAATAAGTTGCCAAAGAATTCACGCACACCTTTATTATTAAATATTTTAAAAATTACGTTAATTATTCTTTTGATGATTTTTGAATAATAAAAATTTGAGTATGGTGCATGTAATCAGATCAAGACCTTAACAAAATATCATAAGGGTTATGTTAATTTGTATAAAATATAATTTTCACTCATCACAAAGATTAAGTGTTTTTGGGAAGAAAATATATTGTTTTAAAACTATATAAATTTAGTCTCCTTTTATTTTTATTTTCACTAACAATTTCTAAGTAATTTTTTTTTAATTTGGAATGAAAATAATCCCTATTTTTATGGATAACTTCCTTATCTTAATGAAATGCTTCCCAAGTATTTTTTTTAATTGGAGAGCAATATGTTTTTTTTTGTAGATTTAAATTAACAACTCAAAATATAGAAGAGTCTTAAATGTTAACCCATTTTTTATGGTCTCATGTCTCACTTTTGAAACTATTGGATGCTATTTTAAAATAAAATAAAATATTATGTTATATTTCATTCTTTTTCATGGAACACTTCCCTCAAAATATAAAATAGCCCTACATATTAACCTATTTCATTTTTAACTTTTGAAGTTATTTGATACTAATTTAAAAATAATAATAATATCTTTACGACAAATAAAGAATTTAACTATGAGACACATTACACACTTGTTTGTAACTTGTTATAATTTATTGGAATATGTGTCTATATAAACTTTTAAGAAACATGGTAATAAACATTCCTAAAAATAGTGCATTAATAAATCATTGTAATTCCTTACTCTCTATTATACACTCGACACTCTTAAAATTATCATTTTTCCCATGGTAATTATATTATAGTGTAAGTGATTAATGATAATGATTTTATTTCACTTTATTTGAGGTTGATTTGATTTTATAATTTAATGTGATATTTCATTTTATTTAAGAGTCTTTTTTTTATTTCAACCCTCTTAAATATGTATAAAGTTATTTTTATAAGTTATCACTTTATTTTCATATTTTAAATATCTATATATTATTTAATTAACTATCGTAATATAGTCGTATTTAAAAAATAATAAATAAAATCCAACCATACGTAGATAAATCTTAACTAACTATTAAAATAATAATAATAAAAATTATGTAAATAGTACTTAAAAATTAATGTAAACAATAAAAACTTTGGTAGATGTTAAATTCATAGCTCAACCTCCAAAAAAATAACACACTAGCACTAGTTCCTAAAAATATAAAATAAAATCTAATATATGAAAAAACTATACCGCAAAGAAACCTATAACTTACAATATAAATAACTCAGAACAAATACATTGAAGTTTTCCCGTATTAAAGTATCTCAGTATTAAAGTATTTGAACGTAAACTTGTTATGGCGTGCGGATATCATATATTAAATATAGTAAAAAAGCAGATAATAAAAAAGATCATATTCACTATTAAGTAGTCCATTAAAAATCATGACTGCTCACCACCTCATTTGAAAGGACTCATTTTTTCCGTTCACAACTTTGGAAACTTGTTTTGAAGTGTGTATTCACACCATGTATCTTCACTTTGTAATTTTGTTAGTATAATCTATTTTAATATGGTTAAAAGAGAAAATTAGATTAAGTTTTTGACATTTTTTTCATTTAGGACACTCTTCAATGTTTTGTTTTAAATGGATTGGTATATGTATGAAAATACATTTTGAGAACTTGAATGTAAACTAATTTTTTATTATAATATTTTCAAAAATTTATTATATATATTCAATGATTAAATAAGACTGAACAAATATTTAAAAATAATTGTTTATTAAAAAAGAAATATTATAATTTTTGATAGATATAGTCAATTAAATGTGTAAATAGGTATGACACAAATATAATATAAAATAAAATCTTAAGGGAAAGATCAAATAATTCAAGAAAAGAAAACTAAATTTGGGTTATTTATTGGATTCACTAAACATTATTTATTTAATAAACATTAAATAGGGATAACCATAATTCTTATCAGCCAGAAGCGATAAGTCAAATCACCCACAAACATTAGTTTTAAGTGTTTCTAATTTGTAAACCTCTCTCAAACAATCTGTTCATTTCATCATGCAAAGTTTGTGATTTAATAGAACGAATTGCCATATAAACAAAGATAGAACAGGGAACACATCAATAATAAACACACAGCACAAAGGATTGTATATCATAATTATTTTGCCAAAAGCTGAATCGATTAGAGCGTATCACATTGGAAACAATGCGGAGTCCATCAACTCTGTTTTATTTTGTTAGAGACGGTGAAAACATACTAATCAGCAGGACTCGGGGATAAAGCCAATTTTATTGTTCGGATTGTCAAAAGCCACTCTCAGCCCCTGCTGCTGGACATTTCCAATGATGTTTACAGCGGCATAATTAGAGGGTAAAACGGGGAAGCACACCCGGTTCGAATCCACTTGAAGTAGGGTTCCCACTACAGGCACATCCAAGTAGACCTTTCCTGCAAAATGGAGAGTAATTGTTGGAATTCTAACAGAATTTAGACTAGTTAACTGATAGCAGGGACTGAACTCTTCCAATGGCTTGGCAGCCAGAACACCAGGTGCAATTTTCTTCATCTTTTGCTCAAAGGAATATTTCAAAGCATCAAATACATGTTGGACAAATCGAGACACCATCACGGAAGCGTCAATGTAAGTGATTATTGGAAGTCCACCGGGAGCCTGCATTTTCACATTCAGGCGCTCACCCCCACGCTGATATCTTGCACCGACACAATGTATGCATTCGGGAAAAAACCTGCAACCCTCTGCATTGGGATGAAGGATTTTATCGAAGAGGGAATCGAACCTTTCCCCAACCTCAGAGACCCTGTTGCACGCAGAGAGAGGTAATTGGGAAGACAGTAGGAGAACTGTCCGCCATACTTCTGCGAAACAAGCGAAAGGGTTCCTCTCCCCAACCCCAAACGCCCGGATGTTCTATCCGTTCTGGCCTGGGTAAAACTTTTGGCGCAGGCGAGGTAGAAACCCTCAAATGTATTGGAACCCAGTCGCAGCGTATCGGTGATATAAACTCCTTGGGACCCTTCAACAAGACCTTTAGTGTCGGCGTAGGAGCAGAAACCCAACTTGTTACACCTCGACGATATGTCCCTAGGGTTTGCTCCAAGGGGAGGGCATTTTGAACTACTGCAACGCACCGGTTTAAAAGTTGAGGAATTTGAGGGTACGTACATGGGGTAATTCACTCTGGAACTGCATCCATTACAAGGGAAGCACTGGACCCAGGAAAGAGGATTGAAGGTGTCGATGCCCAACAATTGTTCGCGGCCTGGTGTCCCAATCACACTCGTTACCACATATTCCGGCCCGTCTGTTTCTCTTCCAGACTTAATGGGAACATTGAATTCACGTCTCCTTAGACTACCATTAACAACATGAGTATCTCTCTCCAACCCTTTTAACAACAAATTTCTCCAACTTAAACCAGAGTCTGGGTTGCGATGAGTGAGAACCAGATCAGCGTCTCCTTTTCCGCTATCTTGTGGTGCCACAACCTCAACTTGTCTCCTTACGGCATTCAAACCACTCTCCTCTTCTATTTGGAATGTATCGATTCCGACCGTGTAATATTTTTCCTCTGAAGAAATGCATTCTGCGGTAGGAGAATGGACGATGCAGTAAAGACTTAGAAAGCAAAGAGCAATGGCAAAAGCTTGATTATCCATGGCCATCGTGAGCTGGACTTCCGATTACTGAGTTTGTTACTCCCATTGCATACATATATATATTGAGTGGATGAGTAAATAAAAACGGCGTATCTTGTGCCACAAAGTATTTACTCTAACAAAATATATTAAATTCTCCCACGCATTAAATGTAAGCTGCGTGCTCATATGCTACGAAATATTATTGTAACTAACACTTCGTTTTTTTTAAGAATATTTGACTTTAAAGCATAGACAAGATAACAATGTATTGATGGATAATCCAAACATACCGGTATAATGTTAATGTGGACCGATGAAAAAATGTAATCATTAAAATTAGATTTTAAAAAAAGGGTAATTGTTGCTACTTCCTAGATTAAACAAAATCCCGGAATTGATTGTACTTCCTGGATTAGACAAAATCTGGGAATTGTTGGATCTTCCATCCTTGAAATCTATCGGTACTCTTTTTCTACTGCACTTATTATCATCATAGCTGGTTATTCACTCTATAGGTAACAGTTCCGGATCAAAGATATAAATCATCGCTCCACATTGCTCATACTCATTCGAGCATTAAAAGTATACTTTCAACATAAATTCTCATTCAACACGCGGTTGTTATGGATTACACCATATTCTTTACAGGGTCATACAATTTTAATTGGGATGGGGTATAGTAGAAAGTAATAATAGTTGCATTGCTCTCTGTTATCTAACAATATCTCCAATTGTTGTATGTGCTTGTAATTGGTAGCTTATGGATATGTAGTTATATTTCTATTAATTACTTGTGAAATTGGTGACTATGAAGAAATATAAAGTTACCGTTGATGGGTTGAGACTCTCAGTGCGATTGCATAACATGGAGCTTTTCCCAAGTGTGGGACCTTGTGAATCGGGAAAGCTCTCCGGATGAAGGCCGGTTCCTATTCCTCTGTTTAGATGCACACATAAAAATGCAGAGGGTTTACCAAAAACCTAATCTAACTTGCCAAGGAGACAGGGTAAGAAGATGCATAAAAATAAACCTAAACTAACAAAGGTGATGCACCGAGGAATGAAGAAACACTGTCTTGCCAATAAACACAAACCATTAAAATGCAATGCAAGATCATGCACAGATAACCAAATTTGCAGTGAAAGATCAAGAGGATGCAAATGAACACAGAGAGGGTTGAGAATCATCCACGAGAGGTGCATTATTTTCTCCAAAGATTGATACAATACACTACAAAATGCCAAGAGGCAAAGTTGCATTACAGTTTTAAATGGGAGGTTTGAACTCCACAAATTCACCTACCAAAGAGAAGAAGGGAGGGGCAAAACAAGGATGTCCAACCTTTAGAAAGAACCCCCTCCTTAAAATTTATAGGAAGAATGAGAGAGAAAAGAGAGAGGAATTCCAAATCTACCCCAAGCACCTCCAAGCTGCATTTAATTCATCTTATTATGGTGGTAGGTGAGAACCCTAGAAAACCCAAAAAGTGATGAACTATATTTTACATTTTTAGAATTTGTTCTCACCTAATTAAAGATATCTAGTTGGAGTTGGACAGAGGACCTCGTAAGCTTTCCGAAAAGTCCAACTTTGTGTGAATCCGAGCTTCCTGTGAAAAGTTATGTCCATTTGAATATTTGGGTCAGGGTTTGCTTCCTATCGAGGTGTCAATGCTTAAAATGTTGCGCCTCCTGAAATGCGCCTCGCGCATCCATTTTCAAGTTAACCTACTTTTAAGTGTTCCATTGCACTGAAAATTTGGTGTTGCCGTCTTGTGATGTGCGCTTAACTCGCCCATAAAGCATCCATTTTCATGTCGACACCTTCTGCATGCGCTTTAACTTGCGCACTTGGGTGCGAATTTTCACTTGTCGACACCTTGTGCTATGCGCCCAACTCTATGCCTTGGGCGCAAATTTTCACCACGACATCTTGTCTTTGTCATGTGCCTCAACTCGCGCCTTGGGCGCGAATTTTTGCATGTTGACACTTTGTGTTGTGCGCCCCAACTCGCGCCTGGGTGAAAATTTTCACCTGTCGATACCTTGTGCTGTGCACCACCAACCTGCGCCTTGGGCACAAATTTTCGCATGTCGACACTTTGTGTTGTGCGCCTCAACCCTGCGCCTTGGGCATGAATTTTTGCATGTCGACACTTTGTGTTGTGCGCCCCAAAATGCGCCTTGGGCGCGAACTTTCATTTGTCGAAACCTTGTTTTGTGCACCCCCAACCTGCTCCTTGGGCACGAATTTTCACATGTCGACACTTTCTGCTGTGCACCCCTAACCTGCGCCTTGGTCACGAATTTTCACATGTCGACACTTTGTCTTTGTGCGCCTCAACCGCGCTTGAGCGAATAAATATCGGGCTTTGAGTTTCTTTGATTTCCATATTCTTTTGTTTGTCTATATTTACTAGGGGAGATATATACAACAATTTGGCAACTCAACGGATCACCTACTTGCTAGGTAGAAGATCGACCACCTTTTAGCAATCCATTGGGCATGAAGTCATAAGCAATAACTCCGAAACCAACTTGATATCGATCCAGAGCACGATCACTGCAGCTCCTTCTCCGAGAGCACGCTGAACTGTAGAAATTCAACCTGAGAGCAACAAAACCTATGCCAAAGCACTTAGGGAAACTGAAACCTAACTACAACAAGACAATGTGCATACGCACTTAGAGGAATTTGAAATCTAGGCTAATATTTACAAGGGTAAACCTTTTCCTTTTAGTAGAAATGTTTAAGGTAGATTCCGTTAACTGGAATCGGGAGTTCTTCTCCATCCAATGTAGAAAATTGGAAGGCATTACTACTTTTACATTCCGTGACCATGTGGCTCCACTCCAAATGGCATCAAACTTGGAATGCCTTCTGGTTTTGCTCGATCTGCATCCCATTTCGTGACTAGGTCCCCTTCCCCGGAAGGTCTTTGCTCTTGCCTTTTATCAAACCATCATTTTACTAAGGCTTGATCCTTCTCAATTGTTTGAACTGCATGTTCTCTTATTTCTTCCAATTCCATCAACTTTGCATACCTGGCCTCCATTGGTTCGAACTCAGACAACTCCAACTGCTTCATGAGCTCCAATGCTGGCAATTCTAATGATATAGGCATCACGCGCTCTTTCCCATAGACCAAATTGTAGGGAGAATTACCTGTAGACCTCTTTGGTGTTATCCTGTCAGCCCATAACACTGATTTTAGCTTGGTATGTCATGTCCTTTGGTTTTCATCCAGAGTCCTCCTGATGATCCTTAGCAAATTCTTGTTCGTGGACTCTCGCTTATCCATTACCTGCGGGTAATAGTTTGAAGAGGTGCTCAAATAGATTCCATTCTTGACCCCATTCTCGTAATCTTGGAACCTATGAATGCCAATGCATTATGCGATATGATAGTGGTCGGCACACCGAACTCCGATCACTATTCCTTCATAAAAGTCTAGTATGTTAGACTCATTTACTTCTTTGAGCACTACTACTTTAGTCCACTTGGTGAAATAGTCCACTTGTGGCCTGTTGCCATGAGAATCCACTTGTGGCCTTGGCTTGAGTTTGGATTGATGACCCCACCAGATGAAGTCCAATCCCATCATGAATTGCATAAATGGTTGGTCAACCAAAATTGGGTGCAATGGAAATCTAAAGCTCCTTTTTTCTTTGCTAGTCTTTCTTTTAAAATTATGTGAAGAGTGCACATTTCTTACACTTTCTTATCCATGTATAGTAGTCACTTAGAATGAACACTTTGGGCCAATAATACCCCTTTTTATTTCTGCCTTCATTATCTTGAGAGATGTTACTCATGGGGCAAAATGCCCTCCGAATATCCATCGTGAAAATCTTGTAACACTCTCTCAATTTGACCTGTCCCAATGCACCTCAATAGAACTCCATTGATGTCTTTCTTAAACAAAACACCATCAACAAGCACATATGGAATGGCTTTTAATCTAAAGTATCTCCTTTTTTCTTTGCTCATTTCCCTTTCAAGGGCATAGGCCTTCCCACGTAGGAAGTGTATCATATTCCTTCTTGAGTCCAACAAGGAGGAGTGGGCATGTCATCATTTTCTTGTTCTTGACCATCCTGTAGTACCAAGATAGTCTCTTTTTCATCTCCTACTTCAACTTGCTGACTTAAAGCTAGCTGTTCACATAGTCCTTTTCCACGTACTAGTTTTGTGACCTTAATCTCAATGTCATATTCCATGACATGGGTTATCCATCCTGCACATTTCTCATTCAGATCCTTGTTTAGAAGGAATTCCTTGACTCTCGCATGAGAGACCAACAATTGGATCTTATTGTTTGAGACTAGGTGCTTGAATCTCTTTAAGCTCCTGATCACTGCAAGGACATGCTTTTCAATGAAAGAGTACCTCATTTCATATTCCTCCAAGCCTTGATCAAGACAAGAATCGTTGCTCTAATCCTTCTTTGTTTTGTTGTACCAGATTGCGAAATTGTGTCTCCACCACCGAAGGCATATAGCAAGAAGTCCTTTGAGAATTCTGGATTGACGAGAGTGGAGCTTGAGATATACCCTCTTTTATTGCCTCAAAACTTGCCTTGCCTTCGATGTCCACTTAAATGTCATGCTCTTCTTTAACATCAGTGTTATTGGCTTTACGAGAGCTACAAAGTTTGGAACAAACCTACGGACAAAATTGATCCTTTCTAAGAAGCTTTGAAGAGCCTTCTTGTGACTTGGCAATGGCAAAGCTCGAATTGCTTCAACTCTTTCTCGGGTCAACCGTCAACCCTCCTTTGAAACAATATGGGCTAGAAGTTTTCCTTCATGAGCCAATAATATGCATTTTTTGGGATTTAATGATACCCCAAATCTTCTACACCTATGAAATACCTACCTCAGATGAAAGAGGTGATCCGCTGCATTTTTGAGAATACAGTGATGTCGTCAAGATATATCAGAACTATTTTGTTGATCAACCCCTTGAATGCCATATCCATTGCCCTTTGGAAAGTGGCTCCAGCATTTGATAGCCCAAATGGCATCTTCTTGTAGGCATAGGTGCCCCATTTGGTGGTGAAAGCCATCTTGAACTGGTCATCTTCTTTCACCATTATCTGATTATACCCTAAGTAGCCATCTAGGAGAGAGAATCTCTCTGAGCCGGATACTACTTGCAATATTTGTTCCATTGAAGGAAGTGGGTAATGGTCTTTGAGAGATGCCCTGTTGAGGTCTCGGAAGTCCACACACAACCTGATTTCTCCACTCTTCTTCCTGACCGGAACCAAGTTTGCAACCCATCTTGAGTGCTTGATCGGGAATATAATGCTTGCCTCAATTAGCTTGTTAAACTCTTTCTTTATTAGAGGCTCAATGTGAGGGTTGACTGGTCTCTACTTCTTCCTGATGGGCTTAGCATATGGATCCAATTCTATGGTATGTTGTGCCAACTTCGGATTGAATCCTCTTAAGTCTTCATAGCTCTAAGCGAAGACATCTGGAAATTCTTAGCAAAACCGTATGAAATCTGATTTCTCCTTTCGTGCCACTTTACCAATTTGAAGTGTTTTGCCTTCCCCAACCGGAATTGGCTCTGAATTTTCTCTCTTGACTCAGTATGTTAGCCTTTTCCTTACGGAACTGGTCGTTAGGGTTGAAGATAGACTCCAATATTACTAAACCCTTGGGAAGCTTGTTTGTCCGTAGCTGTACTACTTGATCACCATACTGCTGCTCTAGTCTATCCTAATTCTTGGCTGAAAATTCAACCTCTTCTTACAAAAATTGATGATCTCGTTGATCGTTCTCGAACACCACTGCATCTTGTGTTATTATCTGGAACTCTCGGCCTCACAATCACATGGATATGTGGCTGTTTTTTTTCCTTCGATGTTGTCAACCACATCAAGCGTTGCTCCAACTCTGCTGCGCGAGCCTATCCGCATCTTCTTTTTCCTTCCTAGGTATGGACACGATGTTGAAATCTTCAAATCCTCAACGAGGTCCAATACCCTATTCTTGTAGTTCTTCATGGGTCATTCTTTGTAGCATGTTGTCCCTTGACTTGATTGACGAAAAGCTCGCTATCCCCGAACACTGCAAGTTCTTTATGCCCTTTTCCCCTGCCCGATGAAGTCCATGAATCAAGGCCTCATATTCAGCCGTGTTGTTTGAACAGGGAAAAATGGAAACGGAAAGCCAAATAATATTGTATGCCTTGAGGCTGAAACAAGCATAACTCCTCCTCCCGCACCTTGCCTAGTCCTTGATCCATCGAAAAATAATTTCCATACCTCATTGTCATCCTTATGGCCTGGTTTGGTGATGTTAGGAATAGTTTGGTTTTCTTCATGTATGCAATAGACTCCTAGCTCGATTCTTCTACTTCTTCGTAGGGATCAAAAGCATGTACCTTGCTCGCCCATTCATCAGAGTCAAATCTGGGATGCTTCCAACTTTGGTGTCGCTTCATCTCGTGCTTGGATAATCTTCTTGATCAAATGTTGAACAGGTTGACATTGATTTGGCTTGGAGTATGAGGCTGAATATGAAAGTTTGCATTTGGTTCGGATTTGATTGTGACCTTAGTACCATATCTTGTTCTCGAACAACATGTGAGACCAATCAACGAGATAAGTAGCCTCCAATTCTAGCTGTGAAATCCCTTGATAAGCATAGGGAAAATAGTGGTGGCAAATCTATCACTGACACATCTTGCAAAACGGTAACGTTGGGGCATGCATGCAAGGTAAGATTCAAACCTTTAATCACTCCCACCATTGCTACTGCTGTCCCATCCAATTGCACTACCCCCTTTGATATGACTTCATATTGGAGACCCAACTGATCAGCTATTTACTTGGGCATGACAGAACTACTTGCCCCAGAATCAATCATGCAATTATGTACTAGTTTATCCCCAATGATTAATGAAACATAGAATGGAGGGGGCTTCAAAACTTTACCTTGTTGTCCTCCATGATTCCCTTCAGGCTGAGCAACATTTGTGAGGACATTCTCTTGCATATGGACCTGCTGGTTTGAAGTTGACCAATTCTTCATGGCATCTTGTAGAAGATCTCTTTGTCCTGGGATGGATAAATATTCCCACATTGATATATTCACATTTGTCTTCTTCATTTGATCAATGATGCTAAATGGGGATGAAACATCTCTTTGTTGTCCTTTAGCCTGCACATTCCTTTCTTGCACATGGGCAACAATAGCTGGCATTTGAGTTGGTTTAGAAGGTGGTTTGGGCTGTCCTTGCATGTTTGGAGCTGTATTTTGCTTACCAACACCTTGTGGAGTGATGGAAGGTTGTAGATCACTTGGAGCCAATGACTTCCCTTCACCAATATTCCTCTTCTTTGATCTTGTGTTAGCTGCTACACTCTGAGAAATTGTTTGATTCATGCCACAAAAATCCTCAGCTTGCCAATTCACAAGTGTGGTATCATTTGGAGCTGTGTTTTGTTGAGATGTCCCTTGTTGCTGATTTGTTTCTTGACTCGCCACCCTCTAAGCTAGTAGTTGTCACCACCAAGGCTTGGTTCAAAGCACCATTGAATCACATAGATTGGTTGTGAGGTTCACTACATGGGAAACACCAATCGTACTCTTGAGCTATGTTGTTTTGCATTGGCACTAATGCTTTAGAAGCAGATGCAACATTGGGGCTATAGGGCTGAAATGGTCTATTGGCGAGAGGCATTACTTGGCTTTGATTTGAAGCTGGATTGGGTGGCCTATTAGGCTGGTATGGCTACCTATTAGGTTGAGCTTTAGGCTGATAAGAAGGTCTAAAGCTTTGGGATTGCTTCCTCTTGAGTGTAACCAACTCATTTCCCAAATTTTGCAATTGTTTCATGACCTCTTGGAGTTCATTTGAAGCACTAGAGGATGAAGTAGAAGATTCATTTGAACTTTGATTTCTAGGAGTGGTAATAGGAGCCAAAGTGGGTGTTTGACTAGTGCTTGGATTTTCTAAGTTTGGATACAAGGGCATAGGAGGCCTAGGGGCCAACTTACCACTTGAATAAGACAATTTTCAGCCCTAATGGCAATGCTTATAAGCGGTAGCTAAGGTTGTGCCTCCCATAGCTTGAATTAACATAGAAATATCGAATTCAAAGCCTTAAGATAGTATAGAAAATCACCTTGTTTGTTGGCCTAACGGCCACTGGAATTCTATCCCAAGACCTTTGAAATCTGAAGTTGAAGTCAGTCAGCTGCTCATTGGGAGCTCTCTTGATAGTTGTCAATTGTTCTAGTAGAGACAAATTGTCTCCCTTTTCCCCAAACTGCTCATGGAGAACTATGCATAACTGATTCCAATTTTGGATAGAACCAGCTCCAAGGCTCCTAAACCATTGCAATGCCTTCCCTTTGAACGAAGATGCCAACAATTTGACAGCAACATCCATTTCATTTATCTCATCGATTACAAATGTTAGAAATGTCTTTGATATGATCACCGAGGAGTTGTATGATTTTCTCCAAAAAAATGGAATGTTCTTCAATGTTTCATTGGGCCTGGATTCGTGCATTGAGGGCAAGTCGATCGCTACCAATGAAGTTGACAAAAGGGTTTTGTTGCGCCATTCGATTGGCTCGAGAACCCTTGTTGATTAGATGAAAGGTCTACCAGGTGGAGGGGTTGATAAAGTCCTATTATGTGGAGATGGTGACCTTTTTGGTCTTCTTCCTCTCCTTCCTCTTCCTAGTGATAGCTGCAAGTAGACAAATAACCCTTCTTCTTGAGTATCGAGACACTCCGGTTCAAATTCTTCTCATGTACCTAGGAAACTTGGGCAACTTTGTGCTACTATACCACTTGAATTCTATCCCTTGAGTCACCAGATGTGTTGGGGAATGATCCTCAAAAGGCTGGATTCTACCAAGTTACACACCAAACATGGCAATATTAAAAATAATTTAAAACTTTGAAGGACCCGAGAAGATACAGGTTCTTGAATTCATTATCGGGTCTTGCACAAGTAGCTACTAATCCTCAAAGGTACAGGCAAAACTCAGGTCATGCAAGGCAACTTACAAAACCTGAAATACACCGTGTCAGAACTTGGGACATGCTCAACACCTGGGAAAACCTGAAATACTAAAAACCATGAAATTTTTAAAGTCAAAATATCAAAAATCTAAGAATACCCTTTTGAATATTATCCCCTGATCTATCAATTGGTGAAATTTTGACTTGTTTTGAGCAAGTTAAGTCCTTGAAAAATCGATTTTAAATTCAGCTGGAAGGTGAAAAATATGAAACCGTAAAACCTGCAATTTTTAGTCCAAATTTCTTGAAAGATGAACTTTGAATTCTAGGAGTGGGAATAGGAGCCAAAGTGGGTGCTTGACTAGTGCTTATACTTTTCTAAGTTTGGATACAAGGGCATGGGAGGCCTAGGAGCCACTTACCACTTTGAATAAGACAATTTTCAGCCCTAATGGCTATGCTTATAAGCACAAGTAAGGTCATGCCTCCCATAGATTGAATTAACATAGAAATATCAGAATTTAAAGCCTTAAGATAGTATAGAAAAGCACATTCGGTTGTTGTTGGCCTAATGACCACTTTGGAATTCTATCCCAAGAGCTTTGAAATCAAGATGAAGTCGATCATTTGCTCATTGGGAGCTCTCTTGATAGTTGTCAATTGTTCTAGTAGAGACAAATTGTCTCCCTTTTCTCCAAACTAATCATGGAGAACTATGCATAACTGATTCCAATTTTGGATAGAGCCAGCTCTAAGGCTCCTAAACCATTGCAATGCCTTCCCTTTGAACGAAGATGCCAGCAATTTGACAACAACATCAATTTCATTTATCTCATGGATTGCACAAACGTTAGCAATGTCTTTGACATGATCACTAGGAGTGGTATGATTTTCTCCAGTAAAAAATGGAATGTTCTTCAATGCTGCAATTGGAACTAGATTACGTGCATTCACAACAAGTGGGCTACGCCAATGAAGTTGACAAAAGGATTTTGTTGCACCATTCGATTGGCCCGAGAAACATTGTTGATTGGATGAAAGGTATACCAGGTGGAGGGGTTGATAAAGTCCTATTAGGTGGAGATGGTGATCTTTGTGGTCTTCTTCCTCTCCTTCCTCTTCCCAGTGATAGCTGCAAGTAGACAAATAACCCCTCTTCTTGAGTATCAGACCTGGTTTGAATTCTTCTCATGTACCTAGGCAACCTGTGCTGCTATACCACTGAATTCTATCCCTTCGGAGTCGCCATATGTGTTAGAGATGAGCCTCAAAATCCCAGATTCTACCAAGTTACACACCAAATCGACAATATTAAAAATAGAATTTAAACTTTGAAGGACTTGGAAGATACAATTCTTTAACTCGATTATTGGGTCTTGTTGTGCAACTACTAATCCCTGGAAGGTATGGGTAAAACTCAATTCATGCAAGGCAACTTATAAGACCTGAAATGCACCGTGTCGGAACTTGGGATAGGCTTGACCCACAGGAAAACCCAAAATACTAAAAACCATGAATTTTGAAAGTCAAAATCTCAAAATCTAAGAATACCCTTTTGAATATTATCCCCGATCTATCAATGGTGAAATTTTGACTTGTTTTGAGCAAGTTAAGTCCTTGAAAATTGAATTTCGAATTCAGCCTTAAGGTGAAAAAAATCTGAAATTGTAAAACCAACAATTTCTAAGTCCAAATTTTCTTAAAAATCCTTCAAATCTTGTGGAATGACCTCTCTGTCCCACCGGCATGCCAAAATGTTGATGGAAAATCACAAGACTTCAATGTCTCGCAACTCGATGGGTTGAGACTCTAAGTGCGATTGCATAAACATGGAGCTTTTCCCAAGTGTGGGACCTTCGAATCGGAAAGCTCTCCGGATGAAGGCCGGTTCCTATTCCTCTGTTCATATGCACACATAAAAATGCAGAGGGTTTACTCAAAAACCTAATCTAACTTGCCAAGGAGACAGGGTAAGAAGATGCATAAAAATAAACCTAAACTAACAAAGGTGATGCACCGAAGAATGAAGAAACGCCTGTCTTGCCAATAAACACAAACCATTAAAATGTAATGCAAGATCATACACAGATAACCAAATTTGTAGTGAAAGATCAAGAGGATGCAAACGAACACAGAGAGGGTTGAGAATCATCCACAGACATGCATTATTTTCTCCAAAGATTGATACAATACACTACAAAATGCCAAGAGGCAAAGTTGCATTACAGTTTTAGATGGGAGGTTTGAACTCCACAAATTCACCTACCAAAGAGAAGAAGGGAGGGGCAAAACAAGGATGTCTAGAATTTAGAAAGAAGCACCTCCTTAAAATTTATAGGAAGAATGAGAGAGAAAAGAGAGGAATTCCAAATCTACCCAAAGCACCTCCATGTTGCATTTAATTCATCTTATTATGATGGTAGGTGAGAACCCTAGAAAACCCGAAAGTGATGAACTCGTATTTTGCATTTTTAAGAATTTTTTCTCACCTAATTAAAGATATCTAGTTGTAGTTGACAGAGGGACCTCATAAGCTTTCCGAAAAGTCCAACTTCAGGGTTTGCTTCTATCGAGGTGTCAATGCTTAAAATGTTACGCCTCCTGAAGATGCGCCTTGGCGCATCCATTTTCATGTTAACCTACTTTTAAGTGTTCCATTGGCACTGAAAATTTGGTGTTTACGTCTTGTGATGTGCACCCCTAACTTACACCATAGGCGCATCCATTTTCATGTCAACACCTTCTGCTGTGCACCCCTAACTTGCACCTTGGGCGCTAATTTTCACTTGTCGACACCTTGTGCTATGCATCCCAACTCTCGTGCCTTGGGCACAAATTTTCACCTGTCGACACCTTGTGCTGTGTGCCCCTCAACTGCGCCTTGGGTGTGAATTTTCGCATGTCGACACTTTGTGCTGTGCGCCCCCAACCTGCGCCTTGGGCACCAATTTTCACCACAACACCTTGTGTTGTGCGCCCCTAACCTGCGCCTTGGGCGTGAATTTTTGCATGTCGACACTTTGTGCTTTGTGCGCCCCCAACCTGCGCCTTGGGCGCGAATTTTCGCATGTCGACAATTTGTGCTGTGCACCCCCAACCTGCGCCTTGGGCATGAATTTTCGCATGTTGACACTTTGTGCTGTGCGCCCCCAACCTGCGCCTTGGGCATGAATTTTCACATGTCGACACTTTTTCTTTGTGCACTCTCAACCCATGCTAGGGCGCAATAAATATCAGGCTTTGAGTTTCTTTGATTTCCATATTCTTCTGTTTGTCTATATTTACTAGGGGGGAGATATATACAACAGTTACCCGATAAGGTGGTGCTTGTATATTTATGTATTTATAGATTAATTTTTTTAAAAAAATCTGATTGTGTTCTCGCAACACCCTTTATTCTTTTATAAAAAAAAATTTGTTTTGTTATATAATTTTGTCCACTCTCTTTTTCTTTGTTTTCTCCCTCCTCCTAAATTTATTTTCTCCTTGTTTCATGTTGTTCTATGATTTTTGCAAGAATTGTAATAGTCCACAAGAATTCTATCACTATATTTCTTATCACTTTTTGTATGGGATCATTTAACTTTTTTTTGCCCCCTAAATTTTTGGTTCTCTTTTGACAAAAATTTCATTTGTTGTGTGTCGGCTTATGTGTCAAGGTGGTCTTAGTTTCTTTAAAATGAGCTTATAAATACATACATTAGTAGTGCATTTGAGTAAAAACAATTACACAAAAATCAATTTTATTGAATTTGTAAGAACAAGGTTTTTAATAAATTAAGAGTATCCAAGTGGTAAGAGGAAAAATCCAATGTTTAGAGAAAATACATAGCACTATGTTCACTCATCCATTGAAGTCAAAAGAGTTTTGATCATTGAATTATGTGGGACTACCTACTAAATTTGGTATTTTATTTTTTTCAAGAATTTTCCCCTAAAGTGGGTCTGATTTGAACAATCCTTGAATACAAGTTCTTGTTTTATTATTTTAGAAGGTGTCACAAGCTAATTAAGATATAAAGGAAACCAATTTATTTCAGAAGTGTTAGAAAAATTATTTGAATATGATAACATAAGATTTTTGTAACATATACAAGTAGAATTATCTTCTCAATTACAAAGGGAGGTTCCATTTATTCAAAGTGGGAATAAAAGAACAAATGAATGTGTACAATATAAACAAAGAAAATTGTGTTTGTATTTTTATATAAGAACATAAAATGTAACATAGAGAAGATAAAGAGTAAAATAAAGACAATAAGAAGGGATGTATACATGAGTAAATAAATACAAATTTAATACGTACATGTAAGAAACTAAATAATAACAATGATATAAACTTAATAGTAGGATCTTACATTCATGAATGGAAATTAATAAATTTATACATTAAATGTAAGAATAAAATATATCATCAAATAGATATTTAGAAAAAAAAGGTTTATTAAATTATGTTTGTATTTATTTTTGATTAAACATAAAATGATCTAAGGTGTAGGGAAGGGAGATTAATTACTTGTAAGTAATTGCGAAGACCTACTGACACTATTTTACAAATGAAAACAATTTAACTAGAAATGGACACAAATTGCAACAAATAATTAAAGCAAAAGAACTCGAAATGATATTAAATCACATGCCTCTTTGAGGAGGAAACGTCTTTTGAGAAATCTCAATACAATATATTCGTGGATGCTTCATTTAGCCTCAACACCTTCTTATATACTAATTCCTATAGCAAAAACTACTACTTCATGCACATGTGGAATTATACAAATATCTTTGAAGGGACGACTTACAAAGCATATGCGTCCAAAGTAATTAATCTACTATAAAACAAATAGCGGGGTAGGAACATAGATTCTTAACATCCCCTCCCTCTTGGAAAAATATTTGTCCTCAAAGCTTCAGATGTGGAAATTGTTGCTAAATCTGGAGAAGTGGTTCCCATGTTACGTCTTCTGGTTGCATGCTGTGCCACTAGATTAGGACTTCGTGATGTAGTGAGTGGATTTTTTCATCTACTTGTCTAGAATCGATTCTAGATTGAGAAGGATGGAGCCTTCATTATCGAGCTATGGTAAAGTTGTTTGTGCTTGGACATTGGTTCCCAGAACCTTCTTTAAATAGAGACATGGAAAACTAGGTGAATTTTGGAGGAAGGTGGAAGCTCCATCTTGTAAGAAACTGAACCAATTTTTTTGAGAGGACCTTATATGGTTCATAAAACTTTGTAGAAAGCTTATGATGCCCTTTAAGCTTCAAGGATGACTATTTATAAGGTTGTAAATGAAGGAATACAATTTCACCTAGTTCTGAGGTGCACTAAGAGTGGTGTTGATCTAACTGTTGCTTTATGTGGTTCTTTGTCGTGTGGAGATTGGCTCGTAGGATACTAAAATCCGATCCTGGTTGGAGAGAGTAGTGTCGTCATTGCATGAACTCTTGAACTGCCAGGGTGATACGGAAGAATAGTTGGTTGCTTTTGACCATAGATTGCTTCATATGGGGTAATTTTAGTAGAAGTGTGGTATGAGATATTATAGCACCACTTTACAAGGGGAAGCCACTTTATCCACTAGTGTTGTTTCCTTAAACAAAGTAACGAAGGAACATTTCCAAGCACTTGTTGACAATTTTGTTGGTCATCCTTCGAGGGTGATATCTGAAGCTCATCTTCAATTGGGTGTTTGTGTGTTAGAAAATATTTGTCCAAAAGTTACAGGTGAAAGTGACATCACAACTAGAGAGAATGAAGGAATTCCTTATAGATGGAAAATATGATCCATGAAAATATGGGCAAGCTGTGGAGGCTGAATATGGATGGGTAAGGGAGCATAAATAGCTATATTTGGAGAGGTAGTCTCTTGATCGATTTTTCTTCATCCCTTTCTAGATTAGTGAGCTAGATAACAAAGAAAACAAAACAACCTCAAATATGCAAGGGTTTAAGGTACCTTGGGAGAAGATGGTGACAAATGGAAGGGGAAAAAGTGAATTTCCTCACTATGAGCTGGATACACTGAAAAGCAGAGGAAAATAATAGAAAAATGGATTATATGGTATATGTGGGGGCTGCCCTGATGAATTTGGTTCCAAGAAGCATGAGATTCTTTATGCGGATGTGAACCCCCATTTGATAAGATAAAATGATATAAATTCAAGATAGATGGATAACATGTAGAAACTAATAAACAACATAACCTCAAAATGCCAATGTATAGAGAAGCTATTGATTTGATTAAAATAAATATAAAGAGAACAATACCTACATGATTCAATGACAATATGGGCTAGATGAGGTGAACCTACCAAATGAGCTTGAAAATTGTTCTATCATAGATGGAACGATACCAAGCAATGGGATTTATAAGGGGATCATAAGGGCATGAGGATGATATGATGATACAAGTAGAAATACAAGGGAATTATGATGATATGAATATAATAAGTGGGATCACAAGAATTCCAAATTTTTGCTCCAATTTCTAGCTTGTCTGAAAGAGGAGGGGAAGGCTCTTATTTATGGCTTGAAGAGGAGATAAATTTAGATAATCCCGATTCATAAAAGTAACCTTGATTAGTATAGTGGGGAAATGATTAAAATATTAAATTTAAAGGTTAATTTTATGTGGATTATATTTATATTTAAAATTGAAAAGTGGTCTAAATAGGGATTATATTTGAATATTTAGTTTAAATGTGGATTAGTTGTGGATAAGTTTGGAATTTTAAATTATAAATTGGATTGACTTGGATTATTTGGGAATTTATAATTCGAAGTGGGGTGACATGGATTATTTGGGAATTTAAAATTCGAAGTTGGGTTACATGGATTATTAAATTCATAGGTGGAATGACATGGAATACTTTAGAATATTAAATTCATAGGTTGATTTAAAAGGGATTAACATTAATTAATTAGATATGTAGTTTTGGTGGCAAATGGAATTCGAATGAAATGAGGAGGGAAAAAGAATTTGAATGGTCAAGCCTAATGCAAGAGAGAAGACACAAGGTGAAGTGGAGGGACCACACAAAACATTGGTGTCTACATTTGCCCCTTTTTATCATTGTTTTGCGTTCGGCATGCCGCGAGATGAAAATGATGAAGAATTGAAAAAATATTGATTAAGTGTTCCCCCTCAAACTTGGGATTGATGAAATAAGGTATGTCAATCAGAAGTTTGAAAGAGATAGATTTTAAAGGTCAAATGGGTGAACGTAAGTAAAAATGACCTAAACAAAAAGGATTTGAAAAATGATAAAAAAATATGGTAGTGAATTCGATATCACGTAGGTAGGGGACAAAGGGTTGTCTTAATAGAGACAATGGTAATGCTCTATGGACCAATGAGTGAGTGAAAATCACTAAAAAATGGAGGGAATCGAATGAGAACCGCTCAGCGGATGAAAGCCAAGAGTACAAATGGTTTATAGGAAAACATCAAACAATGCACAATCAATACGAAAAAAAATGTGAAATCCTTCATACATGAGAAATTGAGTGAAAGGTATGCTTATGCAAAGGATGGGGAAGAGAAATAATGATGCCCAAGCTCATGGCATGAATATGGTCAAAAGGAAAGATGTGAAAGAAAAAGGAAAAAATCTTAAACTACCCCCTACACTACTGCAAGCCCGACCAACTTGGCTAACCTTCTCCCTTCCCTACCTGAGCTACTTCCTACCTATTAGAGATCCTATCTTCCCTACCAAAACTACTAATCCATACCCTCCCCAAGCTCCCATATTCCCTATCCAAGATACTACTCCTTGAATACCCGAGATACTCCCTACGCTCCCCAAGCTCCCATTTTCCTTACTTGAGGTACTACTCCCTACCCTACATGAGCACCCACATTTTCTACCCGAACTACTACTCCCTACCCTAATGAAGATCCCACCTTCCCTACCCACTACCCACCACCTGTCCTCCCCTACCACTTGGCCATCCCTCACTCTATCCACAATTATATGTCATATAGATCCCTCACCCATTAACCGTCCTCCCTAACCCACACACATCTTCTCCCACGTGGCTCTTACACCCTCGGCCCCATCATTCCCCTGCCACATAACCTTTCCTCTCATCGTTCCAACACTAATCTTATACTTTCTATCGATATCTTCCATAATATTGCTCATCGTGACTAGAGACCCTTTAGGGTCCTTTAATGTTTCTCGTCACTGTGTACCGCTTTATAAATCACCATTATTTTGTTTCACATTGTCATCTAACCATATTTTTGTGCCTTTCATCTACACATTATTGTCATTTTATTTTTATTTTTTGAGATGTTAATTGCATCCCATCGCATGTATGGTCTTCTCTTGCACTTATCACAGTGATCCTGGTAATAAAAAATGAAACTATGGTATCCTACATCATATTTTTTTATTATCATAGTAAACTAATAACTGTTTCAATATAATCCTTGACCATATAGTAGTTTTTTATTTTTAATCAACATACTCACATTGATAAATCCATCTTTTATTGTATTTTTGCTGCAATAACTATGCGAGATAGTCTACTTTGTCGGCTTGATTGCATGAGGATTGCTTGGAACCTATTATTTACTTGCGTCAACTTTCTGCTATATAAAATGGAAAAGTGCTATCTAGGTATTCCTCATTTTTCCCTATTTGGTCCTTTTGCATTGTAACTTCCCTTTTCCTATGTGTGTCCTCTTCGAAAGATAACATTTGGATTTGGGTTAAAAAAAACTTCTCTTTTCTACATCCTACTTGCTCACATAGTTTAAGTAGGGGTTAAATTGTTGCATCTCACATTATCACACACAACCTCAACTCACGAACAAAATAAACACATCTAAAACATCATCCTACTAGATGGACTAATTGGGATTTTATCACCTAACAGAAATCCACCATGGTTTTCTGGATGCATTAGAAAATTTATATAAAATCGTGCCTCTCATACCTTCGGGTATATCAAGGAATCTCAAGCAAAAGCATCCTAAAATAAAATATAGACTACCTTTCCAAGTACCTTTTATCCATCCCTTTTCTATTTTTTCACACTTCCTAAATTAAAAACAAAAAAGAATTGATTGCCCGACTTTCTTATTTTAGTTAGTGTAAAATATATTTTTGTTTCATGCTCGTAATTAGTCATTTATCCGTTAAGAAAATGAAACAAAAACTATTTTTGAAATAGCTGCTCATCTCAATGAAGATCCACCGCAATTTTTGCCTTATCTAGGCCTTTGATTACCTCTGTCATGGGAACTCAACCCCTCGTCAATTTTTCTCACAAAGGACCCCTTGTTCACACTTTGGCATTAGATGAGACAAATTCTTTCTTAAACAATCCATCTATCCAATCTAGTCCAACCACCCCACCATCTGTTAGATCGGTGCCTTTTGGTCTTCCTATAATTCTCGCAGCGATGTAGAGTTTCAACAATGTCTCGATGCTAATCCAAAGGATCTCCAATACTATATCCCTATAAACTCCACTTAACTTCCCCGGATGGTCCAACACTTTACCAAAAATACCCAATTTATAGAAAATGAACTTCTTACGAGCCGACTTGACCTCGCTTTGTCTTCTACCAATCCACAATACCACAAAACTACTCAATTAGTCACACCTATTCCCCCCAATCTCCCTCCAATCAATACAACTATTGTAACTACCATTCCTATCACCTCTTCGGCCATAATTATCACTAGTGTCCCTATCCAACATGCCCACACATCACATCCCCTATCCGAACAATAAGCTCCTCTCATATCACATCTGCATGTCATTCTTCCCAACCCCCTTATAAGGGGCCTTTGCATTATTTAGTGTCTCACCCATTCCATCAACCTATCTATGCCCATATCCCCACTCAACACTTTCTGCAACAACCAACCCAGTCCCAAAATCATACCATGTTCCCATTTCTTAACAACAATTCTTTCAACAACCCCCTTCAATCATAGCCCATGATTTACACTCACCCCTATAAATTTCCTCAAACATCCACACATCCACAAATCCACCAAAAATCTCATCTATCCACTTCTTACATGCAACCACAACCTATCATCCACCAACAGACTCTTCCGAATGATCCCATACATGCTCTTCTGAATAGGATAGCCAACCTTGAAGCTGCTACTTTAGTATCCAAATCTTCATTATCATATGAACAAATATATAATGAGTCTATTCACCCATCTATACCAATTAAATTATATCCTTTACACTGGGAATTGTTGAAATTCACCAAGTTTAACAACAAAGAGGATCCACAACAACATCTTTGTGCATTTAGACATGTGTGCTACCTTATTGCACATGATAAAGACTTAATTATTTGCACTTTATCCATGTCATTGGTTGGTCTGCACTAAATAGGTAAAATAGTATCCTGTAATATTCTATATTCTCCTTTTCCCAACTTATGCAAATTTTTTATAACACTTTTCTATTAACATCGAGTGCAAAGTAACTATCAATGACCTATATACTATTTAACAATTTGAGGAGGAATCCATCGAAGGATTTTTATACAATGGCGTTGAACTATAAACCGATTACCCTTCCTCTTCGAAAATTGATATCATTGAGTTCTTCTCATGTTTGTGTGAAAATCATATATCTTCTACTTTATAACATCAATCATTCCAAACCTTCGACGAAGTCTTCACCATGACTCACAAACTTGAAACACACACCCTTGAGTAGGATCCTTTAAAATTAAGATCAAACAATCCCAAACATGTATTTACCAAGTACTTCATGCAAAATGAAAAATTAAAAGTAATGGCCAATGTTATGATCATTAAATCATCTTCCACACCTACTTTTAGTGCGAGGCCTTAACAAAGATCCCTTAGAAAAATGCTTAACTATAATCCTCTTGGGGTGTCATATAGGACAATATTTAATAATTTGATGGTGGTGAACCTTATCACACTTCCTCCTATTCGAAACAGTTGATGAGTCAAGAATAAAACACTCTTTGAATCTTGAAGATAATTACTGCAAGTACCACCAATTTCGAGGATTCGATATAGAGAGATGTCGAACTTTCAAAGAGTTGGTCGAAAGGCTCATTGATCGGTGATATCTTTAAGTAGATAATACAAATGAATCATACAATAAACCCCTTGACATCTTTAAACAATCGTTCCCCAATCATGCTCTGAAAAATCAAACCATGACTCCCACATCCCAACCTCCTAATACCCAAACCATTAACACCATTCACACTAATAATACTGTTAATCAAGAAAATTCTTTGCCAATAAATCTGCCAACTACAAAAACCATCACATCTCCATCAACATCAACCATGACCACAACCTCTTCAGGCTTTATTACATCCACTCCACCATATTCTCCATCTATGACTTCATCTATTGAACCCCCTTCTACATCTATGACAACCATGACCACATCAGCCTCCTCAACACCTATGCCAATTTCCACCCCAAGTATGACTACTTCTACCTCAACATCCAAGATTCCACTTATGACTACACCATTACCTACTCCCCTAATCAATAGAGGTTACAAAGACACACCAATCATATCAATGACACCTAAAACACATACACCTACCCATCCTAAACCCACACAATCAACCAACCTTTTAGACCTAGTTAAACACAACATGTAGAAACCCTCCTATGAACAATATTACATGCAATGCTACTAAAACAAAGCATTATAACCAAATACGCTAGTACTTCTACTAAATAAAAATATTCATATGTAAAAATTAAAAACCTTGGTTTCCTTACCCAAAATTCTCTCACACATCCGCACAAAAAGGTAGAGCTTCCTTCCCCAAATACTAGTCCTCCTAAAGCCACACCATCATCTTCTATTTTGGGACCCATCCCTACATCATCTTCTTCTATTTTGGGACCAATCCCTTCATCATATTCTTCTATTTTGGGATCATCCCCTTCATTGAAAACCTCCACCACTAATAAAATGACACAATGACGACCTCTTCCCAAAACCGAGTCTAGGTCATCCATATCATCAACCAATATTCCAAATCAAACATAGTTGACTCCTTCATCTTCCAAATGTAAGACATTATCAAAGGATCCCATCACACCACCACACGTTAAACCATCATTAATTTCATCACAAACCCTTTCACCTATAGCCCCATCATCACCTATTCCCTTAGGGTATTATACTACAATGTTTTACCAATTACTTCAAGCCTCGAAATCACCTTGCCACCAATTAAACCCTTCAACCCTAGTGCACCAAGACCCTCATGGTTTGACTCTAACCTTATTTTTTCATACCACCATGCACCAGGGCATGACACTGAACACTGTAGGGCCCTTCAAACAATCATACATAACCTTATCCATAATGATGACCTCCTTGATGAGGGAGAACCAACTCTTCCACCAACCCAATCAGCTCCCTCATCCCAACCTTCATCTACCAAAACATCTAAGCCACCCCTTTCATCGAGGACTCTTTCCAACATGCCACCACCAAAAGAAGATACATCCAAGGAAATCACCAACCCACCACCAAAAGAGGATGTCCCTAGGGATGGTCCCCCTCTTTTGATCAACGTTGTTCGGATAACCACCCACTCTGGCCCACATGAACCTAAATCCACCAAATAACTTAAGCCAAAAAATTTTGCTAACATCCCTCCTCTTAAGGATTTTATCTCATCCACATCCCCATCAAACCCTAAGGTTATCATCATTGCTTCCACTACTCGTCCTCTATCAACTCCTCCATCTTCCTCTAAGGCCAAGGTATCTATTTTGGCCACTCCTAATCCTACTTCCATCAAATAGACCATTGTCAAATAACTTCACCAGGCCTGGTTAAGATGTCACTTTATGAGCTTATCCAAAGCTCTCCTAACCACAAACAATCTTTGATTGAAGCTTTACAAGGCATCCTAGTATCATCTCACGAGTCTCAACGCCTTGTGGCACTAGTTGAATCTTTCACAACATCCACCACCATGTCCTTTGAGGATTCTGAAATCCCCAACATACCACCCGAAGAACACAATTTTACTCTCTTCATCACGGTCCGTATGAATGAAACACTTATCGAGCAAAATCTGATTGAAAATGGTGTTATTATTAATATAATTTATTCTCATACCTTCAACCAACTCAAACTACCTGGCACCATTGTCAATGAATCCACTACCATCCTCCGTTCCTTCAATGATTTTATCACGCCCCATTGGGTAAAGTTTTTCTTCCATTTCATGTTAGCCATACACTCCTTAATGAGCTATTCCACATTATAGAAGATGAATTTTAGTATAATCTTCTACTCTGACATCCTTAGATCCATGCCATGAGCTATGTCTCATCTATTCTCCACCACCGCATTAAATATTAATACGAGGGACAATTCATATTTTATCGGCCGATCTCAATCCTTTCAAGGCATGTCGTATGACGTATCAACTAAATGATGTGCTTGTTCCTAAATTCAACCCTTCTTATGACGCATCCACCAGTTCCTTTATACCTACTTCTACGTTACCAAATGATGGATCTACCAATGTTTGTGATGCGGTACCTTGCCTTAGAAGAATATAAAATCCCCACTATTAATTCTCTTCATTCTCTCAAATGCATCAAATTCCTCTGTAAGGCCCCTATGTATCAATCCAACATTGGGTCCATCTTCTCCTTTGTCCCATTTTTTTCCAAATGACTATGATGAATTCTCCATATATGGTGGAACTCATAGGAAATTTATTGTGGTACGTTCATCCATCAAACGTTAGTTTTGGATGTGGTTTTCTGAGCCCTTGAGCTAACTTTTAATCATTTTCAACTAGGCCAATTATGATCGATGTAGCCGCCAATCATAAATCGTTTGCTAGATCCAAATTTCACCAGCTCCTAATTAATATTGGTATATAATTGGACACGTAGAAATTTAAATGTGGTGTGTTTTCTCATCGAAAGATAATGTTTGAAAGGGGATTCTTAGCCTCCGAGCTCGATTCGAACGTTTTTGTAGCTAACACAAAAATCTAAAAAGAGAGTTGTAGGACCCCTATCAAGTTGCCAAACCACCGTAAAACTTTTACACATGTAAATAATCTGTTTAAAAACTCTATAGCATAACTTGTTTTGTGAAATGTAAATTTTGATAAAATGGGTTTCTCTCTCTTTCTCTATCTTTCTTTTTCTTTCTCTCTCCTGGTTACGAAATGAAGTGAAATGAAATGAAATGAATACATGTTTCTAAACCTTTTCTTTCAAATGAAAATTATAATTATTATTACATGTAAATGAGAAACTAAAGACATCAATTATGTTAGATTAGGGTGGATTCCATGCTATCGATTTATCGTTGATTTCATGCTCACATGGTTTTGCAGGATGCAAGAAAGATGGCGAAAAGGCGATGTGTAATTCATTATTTATTATTGAAATTTTTATAGGTCATTGTAAAGTGAATATATGTATAATGTAGTCTCATGCTATAGAAATGTTATATTTGAAATTTTCTAATATGTAGGGGATGCTAGTTTTAGGGATATCTTAGGAAATGTGCATTTAATCACAAGTTCAATTTGATTCATAATTGCATATGGAAAAAGGGTTTGATTTATATATAGTAAATTAATTTGAAGTTAATATCTTGTAGTGAATTTTCATTGTTCAATATGATTAATTAATTATTGTGTTGTATTCTTACCTTATAAATGTAATAAAAATATTTAATCGAAAGACTCAACCCTAGTATTAGATTCATGCATAACATGTCTTCATGTGTGATCCTTCTTGATATAGAAGAAATTTAAACCATAGAATGAACTTAAACTTTACACTCGATGGAACCTCCTAGTTTAGGTAAATAATACCCCTAGTTTGAGTTTAGCATCATCGTCGGTATGTTTAGTGGAATTTTCATGAACCCATATTTTAGGAAGGACATGGTAAAAATTTATCCAGAGTGTGTGGTTCCTTTTAGGTTTGGAAATCGTGCGTGGGTTCCGACACCATGTTGAGTCATGAAGACTATCTTGGAAGTCACATTATGAGTCCTTGTTCAAAGCAATGACTATGCGGTGTAACCTTACCATCTGTGGAGTAAGTAGAGCTATTACTCCCTTAGTATCCTATTGGATTGCTAGGTCTTATGAAATTAGATCTAGAAATTAACTTCATCAGCGAATGAAATCCCTGTTGGATCCAGATGACATAAATGGAGATCATGAAATAGTTGTTCTAGGTCTTAAACTCTTGTTAATGAACTCCTTAGTTCCTCTCAGTTAAATGTGTTACCTTGGTTTCTATCAACATAAGACCTTGGTCTTTCATGAAGGTTGTCTATCATAAACTTATCTTCTCCCCTTAAACTCATTCATAGCTGGGGTGTAGAGCCTTAGGTGCAATTGGAATTATACCAAATAGAGGTAGTTTTCCTATGATATTCCCATGATTGATCTCTTGGTGGGATTATATTGCACAAGTGGATGTCTTGGTTGCAGACATGTGTTAACTCTACATTGTATAAGAGAAAAGAATTGGGTTATCTCGTGTTGGGTCACACTCCTTGTAGTAGTGAATTCCGTTAGTGAAAAGTATGTGTTTTTTTTTTTTCAAAGGTGATAAAATGATGCTAAAAATGAGACCATAGTGCAATGTAAGAGTAAATCATATAAGAGGAAAATGATATTGGAGGTTAGGAATAATGTCACTCTTGGAATCCTTATAACTCAATTAGACATTTACTTATGTTAAAAAAAAAAATATGAATTTTCCTTGGTCAGAGAAAAATTTGAGAAAACAAAAGATATACTTCTTCAACAGGTTAGACAAGTACTTTCATAAATATTTATGTTATAAAGTGACACCAAAAATATACCTAAGAAATAATGTAAACGAAATGAGAAACAAGAGTATATGTGATAATGGATTAAGAAAACAAATTCACTTGAAGTCCTTATGGTTGATTTAAGAATTAAATTTTGTTAAGAATGGATACAAATTGTTCGTGGTGGATCTAGGCATTTGAGCCAATATAGAGTCCACTAAAAATAAAATAAAATAAAATTATGTCATGTAAATGCTTAATTGAATCAAACTAAATTTGGAACTAAAACCACCATAGTACGAGAACAAATGTGCTTCGAATGGAAGGAGGTTTATAGGAAAGGGAAACTTGAACCTTCACCTCCTTTGAATCATATTATTTCTCCCTCAACAACTTATGGTTGGTCCCCTTGCTTTATGAGGGTAAAATTAAATGTCAACTAAACATATTTTGAGAAACAAACTTTTAGCATAAAAATGAGAGAAGTAAGAACTTTGTATGCAATCTGAAATATGGAAATTAATTATGTAGGCTATGGAGATAGTCAAAAGGGATAAAGTGCAAACATAGATGGTCAAACTATAAGTTGAATGTGGAATGAAATTATGAATTTATAGGTGGAAAAGGGAGAAAATTATACTTCATAATAATAATGTTATTAGAAGGTTAATCGTAATAATGATGTAAACATGGTAATGATGTGTTGTGGGTTTTCTAATCCTTGAGTAAATTTTCTTGTGATTGGGTTATTGCTAGCATTTTTTCATTAGAAAGTTTGGAATCGACATGTATATGGTGTTGTTGTGTGTGTCTATGTAGGTCGATGACTTATGTAAGTGTCTTGTGCGTTGTTGAGATCCTTTTCTTGGAGCCCTTGTGGTGTTGTGTAGTGAACAATGTAATTCAAAAGAAAATATCATGGTATTTTACTTTATTGTAATTGTGTGTGTAAAATGTGGGCATTACACAATGCCTTGCCTTAGGAGAATATAAAATCCCCACTCTTAATTCTCTTCATTCTCTCAAATGCATTGAATTACTTGATAAGGCCCCTATGTATCAATCCAACGTTGGTTCCATCATCTCCTTTGGCCCATCTTTTCTCCAAACCCACCTGGTCTACGATGGCCTCAATCACCCTTCTTCTCATGTCAAAGATCACCCACACACCAAACCATATGTTGGTGGTTTCAGCTTCCTTGGTAAACCATCCTTTACCTACACATACCTCCACTATTGTGCATGGAAGGGGTTTGGTATGGGGTGGTATGAACAAGGTACACATGACCATGTCTTCAAACAAACCCACGAACCATGTGACAATTTTGGCTTGGGATACAAAGATCCTTCCATTCTACTTCTAAGCACTTCGTGTCTTCTCCCATTGACGTTGTTTCAACACCCTTCTCCCCATCCGATTATCTCAACGACCTAGATGATATTGTATCTATTCCCCCTAACTTTTTTTTTAATTTCCACCATTTCCCTCAGATCCATCACATATCATGTTGGAAACAAAACCTCATCCTTTCCTCTCATACATCCAAAGATGGTAGGGGAGGATTCCTCCACCATTGACATTATTTAATGTAATGAGGATAAATCCATTATTTCTTACATAGGGGTTGAGGAGTCTACCAACCAAAATCCCTTCCCCAGCGGTTCCCACTCTCCTAAAGAATTCCACTATCATCATTAATATCGAAAATCCTCAATATCCCCGCATCCTTAAGGTGGGAAAATATTTAGATGCAAAAAAACCTGAATGCTTTAATTATTTCTTATCCACACACGTCCAGGACTTTGTATGGTCATACTCTAACATGTCAGGTCTTGACCCCTCCATTATTGCCCATAACATTATGACCATATCTAATGATAAACCAGATTACGTAAAAGATTCACCACCTGCATCCTCGAGTTGGTTTCCTTGTTAAAGATGCATTGTAATGTATATTTTGACCAATTTCATCATCCCCATTAACTCTCCCTAATGGGTTTCTAATTTTATACCTATCATTAAAGCATTGAGAAGTCTTCTTATATGCACCAAATTTCAGGATCTTAATCTAGTTTTCCCTAAAGATGAATTTCCTCTTCCCAACATTGATCAAATTATACATCTTACCATGGGCCATGAGATGATTTCTCTTATGGATGGTTTTTCTTGCTAGAATCAAATTCTCATTGCACAAGAAGACCAACATAAGAACTCCTTTATCACCTTGTGGGGAAAATTTTCTATCTCATGATGCCATTCGATTTGAAAAATTATAGGTCCACTTATCAACAAGCCATGACCTATATCTTTCATGATCTCATACATAAGACCATAAAGGAATATGTCAATGACATCTTAAGAAAGTGAAAACATCAATGTGATCACCTATTTGTCCTTGAAATCCTCTTTGACCATCTTCTTTATTTCTCCCTTCGCCTTAATCCCACCAAGTGTGTTTTTGGCATGTTAATTAGAAAACTCCTTGGCTTCATTGTCTCTTTCAAGGGTATTGAGGTTAACCCTACCAAAATAAAGGCTATCCTTGAGATGTATCCTCCTTCCAATCTTAAACAACTTTGTAGTCTTCAAGGCCAACTTCAATCCATTCACCATTTTATCTCACAACTTTTAGACCGTTTCCAACCCTTTCATCATCTTCTTCGTAAAGATGTCAACTTCCACTGGGACAATAACTGCCAAAAATCCTTTGATGATATTAAGAAGTATCTCCTATCTCCATTTGTTCTTACACCTCCATGCGAGGGGGAGAATTTTTATCTATATGTCTCTGCCACCGATCATGCATTAGGTGTCATGTTGGCACATCGTGATGGCCAAGGTAGAGAACAGGTTGTCTATTACATTAGTTGTACCCTTCATGAGTATGAAACTTGCTACACTGAAGCTAAAAAGTTGTGTTGCACCATTTTCTTCGCCACTTCCAAGATTCGCCATTATCTTCTCAATCACAAAATGTATGTATTCACTAGCTTTCATCTTCTCAAAACCATGAATTATCTACCTTTCCACGATGATTGCATCACTTAATGGCTCATGCTCATGATAGAGTTTGACCTAGAGTTAATCTTTCAAAAGTCTATCAAATGCCTTGTGACCATAGACTAATTAGCTGAAGCCCCTCTTCCTACCACTCACCTTCCTCATGAGAAATTTCCTGATGAATCCATTAACAATATTCATTATGAGTCTTTCCCTTTTCATATGAATATTTTCTTTGATGGATATAAATGTCAAAATGGGGAGACACTAACGTCATTCTCATTCCTCCTTGGGAAACTCCCATGCCCATTATCTAGAAACTTGAATTTGAATGCACAAATAATATGGCATAGTATGAAGCCCTTATCTTAAGTCTTGAAACTACTATCCTTTTGGGTGTTTAATTCCTTGACATCTATGGGGATTCCAAGCTCATTATCAAACAAATTATAGGAAATTATCAATGTAAAAATGGCATTCTCTAAAATTATCGAGATATCATCATCTTTCTTCTTTAATCTTTGATTCTTATACTATTCAATACATCCCTCATTCATAGAATCATTTTGCTAACACAATGGCCTCCTTGTATTTCTCATCCCATGGAAAACTAATGAATCTAAATTTTCAGGTTGTTGTTCATCATCATGATCAACCATCTCACATCTGAGAGTTATCTCATGTTAATGTTGTTGAACCTGACTCAGTGGATCTTTGGTACTCTCAAATATTCGATTATCTATCCAAATCCATCATTCCCTAAGACCTATCTAAGAATGGTAGAAGATCATTTCTTCAATTTTATAACCGTTATGTCATTCTTGGTAGCATCCTCTACGAATGTGGTTTTGACGATATTCTCCTTTGATGCCGTAAATCCCTTGAATCTACTCGCACTATCCAAGAAGTCCATGATGTAATTTGTGGTGGACATTATAGTGGTTTGGCTATCACTAAGTGTGTTCTTCGCCTTGGCTATTATTTTCCTTCTCTCAATCAAGAAATCTACGAATATGTTAACAAATGTGTCAAATGTCAGTAGCATTCCAATCCCTTTTGCATTCCAAACATGCCATGCTTTGACAACCAACTCAATACTTTGGCCCTTCTTGCAATGGGGCCTTGATCTCATTAGTACCATCAATCCTCATTCTTCACAACATCATCATTCTATCATCACTAGTGACTAAGTACTTCACCAAGTGGGTGGAAGCAATTCCACTCACCTCGACCAAAGCTAATCAAATAGTTAATTTTATCTATCAACATATTATTTTCCACTTTGGCATCCCTCACAAGATCATCACGACAACGGAAAGTCCTTCAAAAACAAATATGTTAAGAAACTCTGTGAATCATTCAATATCAAGCTTAGTTTCTCATCTCCTTATTATCCTCAAGCTAACAACCAAGTCGAATTTAATAACAAGACCTGATAATAATGGTATAGCTTAGATACCAAATGATAGAATAGAATAAGATTGCAATGACCAAAGAGGGACTAAGCCTCATAAATATTATTGATCATGAAATCAGATTACATTACAATGCAAGAGCTGTAATATTTATAGATATTAGACAGCCTCATATGGATAGACATGACACCCTAGCAGACACCAACTACGAGATGATAAGACCCATCTCACATGCACATGTAATTACTACTAATACCAATATTGAATGCAAGTCACTAGACTAGAGTGCACATGTTGCACATTATTAAATAAAAGACAATGCAATAAAATGCAATAAATATGCCTATGCTAAATTATGCTAACATTCCCCCCCTTAATTTTGCATAGTTTCCAATGAAGTGGAGAGGAACTCTCTGAACAGTGTGAATTTGTCATGTGCAAGTGACTTAGTGAAAACATATACCTTCTGTTTAGCTATAGGACAAAAATGGAGTTGTATGTTGTGCTTCAAGACATGCTCGCATATGAAATGAACTTGTACTTCAATATGCTTGGTTCTCTCATGAAATACTGGATTGTGAACAAGCTTTAGAACTCCTTCATTATCAACATATACTGGAGTAGATTTCTGTTGTGGTAGACCAATTCCTTCCAATATTCGGCGTAGCCATATTGCTTCACAAACACTTCACCTCCAGCTCGATACTCTGTTTCTATAGAAGAGTGAGAAACAAAGTTATGTTTCTTGCTTCCCCATGATATTGATCCGATCTCATAAAGAAGATGAATCCTGATGTTGACTTCCTATCATCCATGTTTCCTGCATGATCTGAATATGAATATCCTGTCAAGAAGAAATTGTCATTCTTCTTGTACTCTAGACCAAGGTCAACTATACCCTTTAGATATCTTAGTATTCTCTTTGCTACTTTCCAATGACATATTTTCGGTTCTTGCATGAAGCGTGATAAATAGCTAACTGCAAAGCTGATATCTGGTCTAGTATATGTCAGGTAAATGAGACTCCCGATCAACTGCCAATAGAGAGTTGCATTCACCGGTGGTGATGGATCGAAACGAGATAACTGAAGTCTCACTTCCATAGGTGTAGAAATAGGAGTGCAGTCCATCATCCTGAATTTCTCGAGCGTTGTCTTGGTGTATTTCAACTGTGACACAAAGATATGATTCTCTTTTTTCCATACTTCCAACCCAAGACAATAGTGCATGAGCCCGAGATCTGTCATGTCGAACGATCGATTAAAATCTTTCTTTGTTGCATCGATCATCTTCACATAACTACCTGTAATGAATAGATCGTCGACATAAACAACCACAATGACAATCTCCCCCTTTCTTTTTGAGGTAGAGATTGGGTTCATAAGGATTCCTTTCGAATCCATGACTTATGAGATGCTCATCAATTTTGATGTACCATGCCCGGGGTGCTGTTTTAGGCCATATAGAGATTTTATGAGTCTCCGCATACCATCATCTATTTTCCCGGTATTACATAACCCTCTGGCTGAGTCATATAGACTTCTTCTTGCAAATCTCCATTAAGAAAGGCACTTTTCACATCCATTTGGTGGAATTTCCAACCAAATTGTGTGGCTAGAAACAAAGATCACCCCGATTGTCTTGATCTTGGTGTGGGAGAAAATGTCTCCTCGTAATCAATACCTTCTTGTTGTGCATACCCCTTTGCTACAAGCCTTGCTTTATACTTGTCAATAGTCCCATCTGATTTGTACTTAGTCTTGAATATCCATCTGCATCCAATGGGTTTCTTCCCTGGTGGAAGGTCGACAAGTTGCCATGTGTTGTTCTTCATCACTGACTGATACTCTGAATCCATGGCATCTTTCCAAGCTTTTGATTGTAGGGCTTCCTAAACTATAGATGGCTCAACTGTTTCAACAACTCTACTCATTAGGGCATAATTGACCTCTTCACGAGCTTGATTGCGAGTTCTAGGTCCAGGATTGGATGATGTGCTAGGTGCTTCATCCAAATTTGCATCTCTTATTAATTGAGTATACCATTTAGGTAACTTCTTAGCTATTCCATTGGCTTGTGGTGGATCCAAGTTTTCACCATCATCCAATTCATCACTGTCATCTTCAGTGGGAACATCAAATTCTGTCTTCACAAGAGGTGTATTCTGCATGTTTGTTGAGTCGTTGAGTGGAGCATCTGCTTGTTTCTTCTCAAAGAACTCAACATCCCTACTTGTGTATACTTTCTTTTCTTTCGATTCCATAACTGCACCCAAGTGCTTCTTCACCGTATCCAATGAATATCGGTTTCACCTTTCATATCCAACTTGTTCCTGTTCTTCTTGGGTATGTGCATGCTAGCTTTACACCCAAATACTCTTAGGTGTGTAATTGATGGTTTTTGATTTGACCATGCTTCTTGAGGTGTCACTCCTTCAAGAGCTACTATGGGCACTCTGTTCAACAAATAAACTCGTAGTTTTGCAGCCTTCGCCCAAAATGTCTTTGTTAAACTCGAGTCGCCAATCATACATCGCACCATTTCCATGATAGTTTATCGATTCCTTCTCTCAACTATACCATTCTGCTTTGTGGTGTGTGAGTAGGAGGAATTTGTCGATTTAATCCCATGAGCTTCCGGTAAGTCTTGAACTCATTGCTTGTGAATTCCCCCTCGATCTCGAGCGAAGAGTTTTGATCTTGCGACCAGACTTCATTCTCAAAAAGTTCTTTGAACTTCTGAAATGTCTCAAAGGCTTGACTCTTGTTTCTTAGACAATATATCCACATCTTTCTTGAGTAGTCATCAACACAAAGCATGAAGTATTGACATCCGTAATGACTTGGTTGTATGGGACGCAAAGATCGGTGTGCACCAAATTAAGCTTTCCCTTAGCTCTATATGTCTTCTTCTCGGAAGGGTACTCTGTGTTGCTTTCCAGCTAGGCAATTGTGACACTTGTCGGTGTTGTACTTGAGTGTAGGCAATCCTTTCACCATGTTACCCTTTTGAAGTGTTTAGAGATAGCAAAAACTGATGTGACCATATCTCGTGATGCCATAGTTCTGCAGATTGTGTGTCTTCGGCCACTAGAGCTTGATCATCCTTATGGACAAAATCAAGTTAGAACATGCATCTCACATTGGAGGCTTTTGTTACAATATTGGAACCTCTTGACTTATCTCTTATCAAGCACACTTTTTCTCCATTATTACTGTCAAAATCCAACTTCAAGTTGTGATCAAGGAGTTGACTAACTGATAACAAATTCTTGGTCAACCTAGGTACATACAATACATTTGTGATTTTGTAGTCATGCTTTCCAAGAGGTAGTGAAATGTTTCCAATCCCCTTGACACTGTATGATGAGTCATCACCTAATGACACATGGTTCTTGTTAGGTGAGTCATGTAGTGTGTAGAACCAATCCTTGCGTCCAGTCATGTGTCGAGTTGCACCCGAGTCAACATACCAGATATCTTGTGTGGACTTGGTTTCTTCATCAAATTGAGTAGAATACATGTGGTGTCCTTCATCTGAATCATCCTCATGTTCGCAATGTACCCTTGTTGTTTGGGTTTTCTTTGCCAATTACCATTTTTCTGCCCTTGATTGTTGTTGTTGTTGGACTTCCCTTTATTTGAATTATTGTTACCCTGTTGGTTATTGGGTTTTGAATTGCTTGATGAACCCTTTTTGTAGGAATTGTACCAACAATCTTTGATGTCATGTCCCCCTCTATTGCAAATGGGACACTTCTTGGTGTTGTCTCGTTGACTTTGATTTTGTTGGGACTTCTTGTTATTGGACTGAAATCTCCCCTTTCCTTTATGATTGGAAGATAGTGCTTGCTCATCTTCATGATCTTTGTTGTTCATTGCCTCTTCTTGTTGGAGTAGATTGACCAACTTCTCAAAGGTGACTGTGTGTTCACTCATATTGATAGTTGTCACAAAGATTCTGTAGGAAGGAGGAAGTGCTCGCAACACAATTGGTACGAGGTCTTCATCACTTATCTCTTTTCCCAATGCCAATAGAGATGCCCTCAAAGTAGTAACTCGTCTCAAAAAAACTTCAACCTTCTCATTGTGCTTGAACTTGAGAGTATGCAGTTGTGATAGTAGGTTGAGGATGGCATTCTTGTTCTTTGCCTCATAGACTGTGCTCAACTTATCCCATGCATCCTTGGCCGATGTGGCATCTCTAATGTGGGGTTGCACATCGTCTGTTACACTAAACAAGATGATCAACTTGGCCTTTTGATTGGCCTGTCAAATTGAACTTGTTGTCTTCCATCATCAAGTGATCTTGTTGTTTTTCCATCTACAAATGTCCATAGGTCTTCAAACTCAAGTAACGTCTTGATCTTCGGTTTCCATGCAGCAGCATAGTTGTCTCCTCTAAGCGATTGTGAATCTGGCAAGAATAAATTTGGTGCTTGTGCACCCATTTCGTAATCTGAATTTCAAACTTTGAATCTCGACAAAGGGTAAGGCTCTTATCACTCCAGTTTATGGTCTCCTCTCAATATATCGTCAGCCGATATACCAAACCTTTCTATATATGCTCCTTCGATATACCCGTCGGTGCGTGGAAAGAAGATCACCCTTTCAATATACCCGTCACAAGAGAAAGAGGTGTTAACGCACGTGAAAGAATTTAGTACGTAGTACTTAGACAGTATGGAGAGGAGTTTGTGCAAGCACAAACAGATGGGAGGGCTCAAATGTGTGTGTATTGTGTTCTTATTACTCCCCATCGATTTTATAGGGTCAATGCCTAGATGACGTTTAGGCAGGCATGTGTTAGGCGTTAAGTGCGGTGAGTAGTCGTGACGGCATCACTCGTAAGCGCTTCCCGCAGAGCACCGTATATACCGAACGCTACTATGAGATCAAAGATCTCGTGTGATAGAACCAAACATAAAATGAAAAATTTGCACCTTTTTTTTTTTTTACTTTATGCACCAAGATTAGTACAAAATGCTCCAAAAGTACATCAAAATGAAGTTTTTGTGTCCCCCCTCTTTACAAAAAAGGGTTTAGAATCACAAAATACACAATTTAGGCCAAAAATATTTTTTTACCCCCAATAGGTGTTTTTCGCTAAATTTAGCGGTGGCTCTAAATGTGTTTGGTGAGCTTATAAATTTGGAAATCTCCCAAAATTTATTAATTTCTCCAAATTTTCCAAAAAAATAATTTAATAAAAAATATGGAGAGAGTGGGAATTGAACCGCTGACCTGTTTGTTCCCAAGATCCAAACAAACAATCTGAATATTGTTTTCACCTTTTCTCACAAACCGTGATTTGGGTTTTTCTAAAATTTTGACAGTAGTATCATAAAATATTTTTCTTGAAACCCACAAAATTTCAGAAGAATCAGAATCTTATTTTTGAGATCTTACCAATTTACCAACTAGATCTGATTTTTTTTCAAAAAAATGATCCGATTTGTACAGACTTTTTGTCACATGTAGAGGCCGAATCTGAAGATGATATAAACTACAAAGTTGTGTACCTCCTTCTTATCTTTCCAGAAAAAAAAAAAACGGTACATCAATCCAATATTTTATGAAAAAGTTACATCCTTTTTCTAAGAGTTATATGCTGGAATTTTGTTGACTTAGACCGCTTCAACCTTTGCTCCCGAATTCTTCACACCTCCACTTTCAGATCTGATTTTTTTTTTTTTTTTAGATCTGATCTTTTTTTTTTTTTTTTTTTGATCTGCAATTTTTTTCAAGATCTCTCTCCTTTTTTTTTTTTTTTTTTAGATCTCTTTTTTTTTCACAAATCTTTTTTTTTTTTTTAGATCTGCAATTTTTTCCAAGATCTTTCTCCTTTTTTTTTTAAAGATCTCTAAATCTAAAATATTCCGCCAATATGTTAGATCAATTGGCTATGCCAATGAATAATAAAAAAAAAATTACCTTCCAAATAAGTGGATAGGTCAAATTTTAGTTGAGGGATGCTTGGGAGGAATGGAGGTGCGGGATGCTTGATGGCTCTCCTTTGATGCGCAGATCTTCTTCTCCAATGGATCCTCTCCAATAGTGCTCCTCTTCAACCTTGCTTGGATAGAACCTGCTCTGATACCAAATGATAATAATGGTATAGCTTAGATACCAAATGATAGAATAGAATAAGATTGCAATGACCAAAGAGGGACGGAAGCCTCACAAATATTATTGATCATGAAATCAGATTACATTACAATGCAAGAGCTGTAATATTTATAGATATTAGACAGCCTCATATGGATAGACATGACACCCTAGTAGACACCAACTACGAGATGATAAGACCCATCTCACATGCACATGTAATTACTACTAATATCAATATTGAATGTTATCCAACATAACAATATTGAATGCAAGTCACTAGACTAGAGTGCACATGTTGCACATTATTAAATAAAAGACAATGCAATAAAATGCAATAAATATGCCTATGCTAAATTATGCTAACAAGACCTTACATAAAATTCTTGCTAAAACCATCAATAAAGTAGGTCATAAATGGTATCTTCATATTCCCTTTGCTCTTTGGCCTTACCAAACTAGTGTGTGTACCTCTATGGGTGTTACCCACTTTTCTATCGTATATGGCTCTGAAATGAGAAACCATTTATGAGTAGTTGTGTTAAATGATAAATGTGTCCCTTGTGTGTGTAGTGGTCCGGAGGGCAAGATATGGTAGTGTGAAGTGGGGAAGATGTGCGGCTGAATATATTTTGAAGAGTTGGTGATGTGGTTTGTTGGAACGACGAGTCATTTACAAAGGCCACATAACAATGGTGAGTTGTGTAGTAGTTAACACAACCAAAGGGTGAACCGAATGGATGGTAGAGTGAGTTCTTAAGATGATCCAAGGGCTTGCGGTAGGGAGATAGAGAGGGTGAATGCTTAGAGGGGTGGGCACGAGAAGGAGAGGCATTGTGGATTGGTAGTCAAAGGGGGATTTTTGGCTAGGTAGATAGGTGGGTCTTATTGATGCAAAATCACAAAGGCACCCCGGATGCGAGATCGGGCTTCTAGGTTGATCACGGGCATCTAGTGTGATTGCACAACATGGAAACCTCTCTCCAAGCATGGGACTTGTAAAACCGAGAGAGGAATCTCCAGAGAAGGTTGGTTCCTACTCCTAAACTACTCGCCACAAGCTATTCCAGGTGCAGAAAGCTAATCTAAACCTAATCTAACCATGCCAAGGAGACAGAGAGAGAGAGAAAAGGGAAAAACAGTAAAAGCCTACACTAAAACGGTGATACACCAGAGAAGGAGAATGTTAAACATCTATCAAAACTACCATGGAACAGAGAGAGGTGAGCAATGGGAAGGATGGACAGACGCATCACGAGGCCAAAGGATAGATTTCACACGAAAAATGTCCCAAAACTCCATGAACACAGCTCCAAACCTACAATGAACATTCAAACATGCACAAATACTTGATTGGGCGAGGCAAGAAGAAAACAAGCAAAAGAACGAGCAAGGATGGACGGACGCATCACAAAACACATTTTTTGTTGCTCAGGAAGTTTGCACGAACATCATTTCAATAGTAAAAGGAAAAAATGCCATTACGAGCGGGGAGGAGGTTCGAACTCCATTTTTCAACCACGGAGAAGAAAAAGAAGGGAGGGTAGAGTTGAAAAGATGAACAACTTGTAATGTCTAACCCTTTGAAAGAAGCCCTTCCTTACAATTTATAGGAAGAAAAGAGAGGGAGAAGAGAGGAAATCTGAAATCTACCCCAACCTCCGTGCGCATTTAAATCATATCATTATTGCGGTAGGTGAGAACCCTAAATGAACCCAAAAGTGGCGAACTGTATTTTTTCATTTTTAAGAATTTTTTCTCACCCAATTAAAGATATCCAGTCGTAGTTGGATAGAGGACCTTGTAAGCTTTCCGAAAAGTCCAACCTTGCATGAATCCGAGCTCCCAGTCAAAAGTTATGGCCATCTGAATATCTAGCCAGGGTCTGCTTCCTGTTAGCACTCAAAATGTTGCGCCTCCTGAAGGTGCGCCATAGGCGCATCCGTGTGTGTGTCGACATCCTCTTACATGCGCCAAGTGCAACTTTCTCATTTTCGACACTCATTTTTGTGCGCCACTTTTGTGCGCCAAGGGCGCATACTTTTCTCTGTCGACACTCTGTGTCGTGCGCCACTTCTGTGCACCTTGGGCGCACCGTTTGCCCTGTCGACATCCATTGTCGTGCGCCACTTCTGTGTGCCTTGGGCACACCGTTTCTCTGTCGACACTCGTGTCATGTGCCACTTCGTGCGCCAGGGTGCATACTTTTCTCTATCGACACTCGTGTCGTGCACCTAAGGCGCACCGTTTTCTCTCTGTCGACATCCATTGTCATGTGCCACTTCTGTGCCTTGGGCGCACCGTTTTCCCTATCGACATCCATTTTCATGCGCCACTTCTATGCACCTTGGGCACACCGTTTGCCCTGTCGACATCCATTGTTGTGCGCCACTTCTGTGCGCCTTAGCGCACCGTTTTCTCTGTCGACACTCTGTGTCATGCGCCACCTCTGCGCCAAGGGCGCACCATTTTCCCTGTCGACATCGATTGTTGTGCGCCACTTCTGTGCCTTTTGAATGTCAGGGATTTGAGCTTCTTTGATTTCCATATCCTTCTGTTGTCTGTATTTACCCGGGGGGAAATATATACAACAATTTGGCGACTCAACGGGGTCACCTGCCTGCTAGGTAGAAGATCAGTGGCCTTTTAGCAATCCATTGGGCATGGAGTCATAAGCAAGCCTGAAAACTGATCTGAACTTTGAAAAATCCCTTCTGAGCCACTTGAAACCCATTGAACTTAGAGTTGTTCTCACCAAAATGCCACTAAAATGAACTGTGCAAGAGCAAAACCAGCACCACAAAAACTATGTACAGAATTGAAAATCATACATGCTCCAAATGGAACATGTAGAGTGTGCACAAGCACTTCTTCTGCTGAAAGAAAACCTATCTACTCTACTCTAACTGGAAACGAAGGCAAGCTAAACAAACCCTGCAATTGGTTGTGAGAAATAGCTTCCCTTTCTCAAAAGTGGCAGCCATGCAATTGATTTGGAGCTGATCATGGTTGTTAGGATGAGTGGAAAATCAACAAGAAGCTGGTCTTCCACCCAAATCATCAAGGTATCGAGTTGAAGGAAAATTCAATACCTCTTTTAGTTTCTCTGCATTTGGATTGAAGAGGTATGACAACTGATCCTTGGTACTTTGTAGTTCATCCTCATGCTTAGAAGCAAGCATGACTGGTTGTGACTTCTCCTTTGGCTCCAATGAAGCCAAATACCTGATTGGGCAAGGTCTGATCCGTTTGATATGCCCATAGCTCTGATTTTCAACCCCAAGAATGGAGTCTTCTTGTAGACCCTCCAGAATGGATGGTGTGGAAGAAATGGTGAAATTCCTTTGTCCTTTCTCTTCCTCCAATGAAGAACATGAAAGATTAAAATCTTCCAATCTTGATTCCGAAGAGCTGTTATAAGATGCAGGCTGCTGCAAATGAATGTTCTCCTTCATGACAGCAGACTCTTGTGTTTGGAATGTGGATGATGAAAGAGAGAATGGTGGAAACTCAACCGGCTCTTCTCCATCAAAACAGTCCTCCAAATCTGACAGATAAACTACCTCATGGCTGTCCTGCTGCAAATGTTCAATCTCTCCCATGGTGTTCTCTTGATCTGCAACTTGACCACCATGGTTTCTTTCTCCCTCCAACATTGAGTTTGAGAGATCAAACTCCTCTTCATTACTATAACTTGAGAGAGGTGAAGTAGAAAGAAGAACTGAAGGTTCTCCTGTAGCCTGCTTTGTGCTCAGAGCTCTTGGATCTGCAACTTTCTCCTCCACAGCTAGAATGTGCTCCTCTGCTGCTGGATCTGGAGCAGCTTCTCCTTCCTCCAATGTTCGAAGACAATCTTGCTCTTGAATGAGCTCCTCCTCCAGCATGAAGTTTGTCAAGTCAAACTCTTCAATCTGCTGCTCTAGAGGACAAGTTGGGACTGCAAGAACTTCTTCTTCTGCTGCAACAAAATCAGCCCTGACCACTATTTGTTCAACCTTAGCCTCTTCTGTAGGTTTGACCATCAAGGGGATCTTTGTCATACCAAACTTGGCAGCCAAACTTACTAAGCTCTTAATCATTTCTTCTTTTCTTGGCTCTTCCTCTTGCTGTCCTTGATGACTGATTTTTGCAATTTCTTCTTCCCCACATGGAATTGGGAATGCAAGAGGAGGGGTGGGTTGCAACTCAATTGATTTGGAAATTTTTTGTGGTGGTAAAGGAGATGAAATCTCTTGTTTCTTTAGAGGAGGGGGGATTTCTTTTAGCTCTTGTGGAGAGGATGACTGTTTGGAAGGAAAAAGGAAAGAAGAATTGAGATGAGGTGGAAGACTAGGGGGTGGAGACATGGATTCAACACTTGGGACAGCAGATGGAGAGTTTAAAACTTGACACTGCTGAAATGATATAGATTGAGAAGGAGGAAAAGAAAGAGTATGAGATTGTGTGGTTACCCATTGACAAGGTTGCTGAATACTCCTCTCATATACCTCTATTCCTTCAATCCACCTTGTAAGCGATGGCAGCGTTGCAATCATGAATTCAAGCTTCTCTTGAGGTCCTGTAATGCCTTGGAAAAGGTCCCACCCATGGACGGGGGTGCTCCACAACCGATTCCAAATGCTTTCATTTGTGCTTGAGCCACTGGAATGCACCATCTTTACCTCCATCTTTTGAATTTTCTCCAATATACCAGCATCTTGCATCCCGATTGTCTTCATAATCAGCATACCCTTGTCTTGACATGCTTCATATCCAAACCGACTTTGGCACTGCTGCTCATATGGGTATGCATAACGATCTTGAATTTTTTCAAAATGCTGATTTGGAGGAGTTGTAAAACATGTTGGAGGTAAATGTGAGATCCATGATGGAAATGAAGTCATGATTGCACAACTTCATAGAATGGAAAGAATGATGGATGAGAATGGATGAAAAATAGGTCTACAACTTTAGAAATGGGTTGCTGATCAGATGGAGTCGCCAGATGTGCTTGCAAGTGCCTCCAAAGGCTGAAATATTCACAGGAACACACCAACCTGTAAAAGATGAAGTGGAAGACCTCTAAGGTCCCACCGGTGTGCCAGAACTGTTGATGCAAAATCACGGCACTTACGGATGTAGATCAGGTTTCTAGGTTGATCACGGGCATCCAATGTGATTGCACAATATGGAAACCTCTCTCCAAGCATGGGACTAGTAAAACGAGAGAGGAATCTCCAGAGAAGGCTGGTTCCTACTCCTAAACTACACCCACAAGCTATTCCAGTCAAGGGAAAGCTAATCTAAACCTAATCTAACCATGCCAAGGAGACGAGAGAGAGAGAAAAGGGAAAAACAATAAAAGCCTAAACTAAAACGGTGATACACCGAGAGAAGGAGAATGTTAAACATCTATCAAAACTACCATGGAGCAGAGAGAGGTGAGCAATGGGAAGGATGGACAAACGCATCACGAGGCCCAAGGATAGATTTCACACAAAAAATGTCCCAAAACTCCATGAACACGGCTCCAAACCTGTAATGAACATTCAAACATGCACAAATACCTGATTGGGCGAGAGGCAAGAAGAGAACAAGCAAAAGAATGAGCAAGGATGGATAGATGCATCACAAAACATGTTTTTGTTGCTCCAGAAGTTTGCACAGAACATCATTTCAATAGTAAAAGGCAAAAATGCCATTACAGAGCAGGGGAGGAGGTTCGAACTCCATTTTTTCAACCCTGGAGAAGAAAAAGAAGGGAGGGCAGAGCTGAAAAGATGAACAACTTGTAATGTCTAACCCTTTGAAAGAAGCCCCTCCTTACAATTTATAGGAAGAAAAAGAGAGGGAGAAGAGAGGAAATCTGAAATCTACCCCAACCACCTCCAGACTGCATTTAAATCATATCATTATGGTGGTAGGTGAGAACCCCAGTGAACCCAAAAGTGGCGAACTGTATTTTGCATTTTTAAGAATTTTTTCTTACCCAATTAAAGACCTCCAATCGTATTTGGATAGAGTACCTTGTAAGCTTTCCGAAAAGTCCAACCTTGCATGAATCCGAGCTCCCAGTCAAAAGTTATGGCCATCTGAATATCTGCGCCAGGGTCTGCTTCCTGTCAGCACTCAAAATGTTGCGCCTCCTGAAGGTGCGCCATAGGTGCATCCGTGTGTGTGTCGACATCCTCTTACATGTACCAAGGCGCAACTTTCTCATTGTCGACACTCATTTCTGTGCGCCACTTCTGTGCGCCAAGGGCGCATACTTTTCTCTGTCGACACTCCGTGTCGTGCGCCACTTCACATGCGCCTTGGGTACACTGTTTTCCTGTCAACATCCATTGTTGTGTGCCACTTCTATGCACCTTGGGCACACCATTTTCTCTGTCGACACTCCATGTCGTGCACCACTACACGCGCCAGGGCGCATACTTTTCTCTGTCGACACTCGTGTCATCGCGCCACTTCATGCGCCTTGGGCGCACTGCTTTTTCTGTCGACATCCATTGTCGCGTGCGCCACATCTGTGCACCTTGGGTGCACTTTGCTTTTCCCCTGTCGACATCCATTTTCATGCGCCACTTACATGCACCTTGGGCACACCATTTGCCTGTTGACATCCATTGTTGTGCGCCACTTCGTGTGCTTTGGCGCACTGCACGTTTTCTCTGTCGACACTCCGTGTCGTGCGCCACTTCTATGCACCAAGGGCGCACCATTTTCCCTTTCGACATCCATTGTTGTGTGCCACTTCTATGCCTTTTGAATGTTAGGGATTTGAGCTTCTTTGATTTCCATATCCTTCTGTTGTCTGTATTTACTCGGGGAAATATATACAAGAGTCTATATGGGATGATGAGAGGAAAGGCTGAATTTCCATGGAGTATCTGCAATGGGGGTAAGAGCCATGTGGGAGGATTTGTGTGGCTTGGATAGGGCATTTGGTGGTGATGGGTCTATGGGAAGAAAAATTGTGGATAGAGTGATGGCTGACCAAGTGGCCAAGGATGAACGAAAGGGTGTGGAATGGGGATGAAAAGTGGCGTGTAGTGGGTACCGAAGTTGGGATCTTTGGGAGGGTAGGGAGTAGTATCTCGGGTAGGTAAGATGGGAGCTCGGGGAGGGTAAAGAGTAATAGCACATGTAGGGAAGATGGAAGCTCGGGGAGGGTAAAGAGTAATAGCACATGTAGGGAAGATGGAAGCTCGGGGAGGGTAGGGAGTAGTAGCGAGGGTAGGGAAGATGCTAGCTCGGGGAGGGTAGGACATAGCTTAGGTAGGGAAAGGAGTAGCATGGGAGTAGCTCGACCGAGATGGCCGAGATGGGGGTAGTGTAGGGGTAGTTTAGGATTTTTTTCTTTTTCTTTTATTTATTAAAAAAATAGTATTATTATTATATTAAAAAAATTAAGGCTTTATATTAATAATAAATCAAAAATAAACCAAATTACCATAAACCATGCAAATAAATATGAACCAAAAATGCAAACAAGAAATTAATTAGCTTTGAGAACAATAAACTAAGTTAATATATACCACCAAAATGATGAAAATAACGCCACCGCTTGAAGAGTTCAAAAACCCTATTAATAAAGATTAATACAAGTATTCAAAGGGGTATTTAACATGGAACAAATGAAACATTGAGAATCTACGATGAAGGAAGAAAAGTATTAACCACTACGAGATCTTGCCTACACAACATAAGACAACGAAAAAATAATGAGATTTCCCACAATATAAGGGTAAACGCGAAGCAATCCATCTTGTATAGAAAATTAAGTTACAAAAGAAAACACGAGTGGGAAAATGAATGATAAGGTAAGGATTTTTGAAAACCAAAAAAAAATTCATGGGAATCTCCCACCTAGTATGCCAAAATGTTGATCAAATTTTCTTCGTCCCTGTCCAAATTAGTGAGCTAGATAACAAAGAAAATAAAACAACCTCAAAGATGAAAGGGTTTACGATACCTTGGGAGAAGATGATGACAAATGCTTGGTTGCAAATTTAATTTCCTCCCATTGAAATGGATAGAGATGCAAAATAGAGGAAACTAAGAGAGAAATGTATTATATGGAATATGTGGGGCTACATGATGAAGTTCATTCCAAGAAGCAAAATATTCCTTCTACAGATGTCAACCCCTATTTGATAAGATAAAATTATATAAATGAAAGATAGATTGATAACGTGTAGAAACTAATAAATAACAGAACTTGAAAATGTTGATGCATAGAGAAGCTAGTGATCTGATCAAAATAAATATAAAGAGAACCAAACCTACATAAATAAATGGAAATCTAGGATGGATGAGGGGAACCTAAAAACAGTCCTACAATCTCTTCCCTCATAGATCAAAGGATGCAAAGAATGGGATTGCTAAAGGGATCATAAGGGAATGAGGATGATATGATGATACAATTAGAATTACAAGGGCATTACGATGATATGATGATAATAAGTGAAATCACAAGAATGTCATATTTTTTCTCCAATTTATAGCTTGTCTGAAAGAGGGGGTAAGGCTATTATTTATAGCCTAAAGAGGAGATTAATTTAGATAATCATTATTTGGAAAAGTAACCCCGATTATGAGAGTGGGGGACATGATTAGAATATTAAATTTAAAAGTGGATTATATTTGAATTTAAAATTCAGAAGTTGACTAAATAGGGATTATTTTTGAATGTTAAATTCAAAGGTGGATTGGATGTGGATTTTACTTGAATATTTAATTCTCTAGTGGGATTAGATGTGGATAATTTTGGAATTTTAAATTATCAAGTGGATTTACATGGATTATTTGGGAATTTTAAATTCAGGAATGGGGTGACATGGATTATTTGTGAATTTTAAATTCATAAGTGTGGTGACATGGATTATTAAATTCATAGGTGGAATTACAACGATTACTTTAGAATATTAAATTCACAAGTTGATTTAAAAGGGATCAACATTAATTAATTAGATATGTATTTTTGGTGGGAAATAGAATTCAAATGAAATTAGAAGGGAAAAGGATTTTGAGCGGAAATCCTAATGTAGGAGAGTGGATGTGGGGTGAAGTGGAAGGACAAACAAAAATTGGTGTCTACATCGACCACAACCAAGATCACTTATTTACCTCTTGACTTAGGGAGACCCTCATTAAAATCCATAGAGATATTTGTCCGGATCCCAGTCGAATTGAAAGGGATCCAACAAATCTAGAAATTTTGTTGTCTCACCTTTGCTGCTTTGTCATGTATTACATTACGCCACCATATGTTTAATAACACCCTTCATTCCTTTCCATAAGAATTTTTTTCATGCCCCCTCATATGTTTTGTGAAATCTGGAGTGTCATGTTGATGGTGAAGCATGGAGTTCACGAGAAGACAAATTGATGAAGGTATCTATATTGGGGAAGTACCAAATGGCCCTTGTGTCACATAAATGTACTATCCCATGAATAATTCACTATGGCAGCGAGGTCGGTGGCTAATCATTGGATGAGGTGTTGTTAGAAGGGATCGAGCACATACCCCTTTTTACTGATTCCACTAGTTTCGGATGGGAATGGATATGGTTGAGAGGGATAGCTAGTCATAGAATGTGCATGAGAGAGCATCTACCACAATATTGACTTTACAATTCTTATAGGTTATCTCATAATCATACTTCATGAGTTTTCTGACCCATTTATATTGTGTTGGGGTCGAGACCCATTGTTCTAGGAAATATTTCAAACTCTGGTGATCTATTTTGATTAAAAATGACTCCCAGGGGTATGGCCGCCATTTACGTATGACATGGAGAATTGGCATAATTTCCTTCTCATATGTAGACAAGGCTAAGTCTAATCCCAAAAGATCTTTGAAATTGAAGGAAAGTGGGCAACTTTGCTTGGATAAGGATAACAACCAAACCATTCCTACATGCATCACTTTCAATGCTGAAATTTTGAGTGAAGTCTGGTATGGCAAAACTTGGTGTGCTACACATAGCCTATTGAAGAGACAAAAATTCCTATCCACCTACTATGTTCCATGTGAAAGAATCATTCTTTAAGAATCCTTCTTTCCATAGTCCTTGAGGAACTTTTGGTAGTACCTTTTATGGCCCAGAAACCACAAAAGCTCTTGAGAGTTATTGGCCGAGGCCACTCCTGCATTGTATTGATCTTGTCTAGATCTACATGGACCCCATTGGAAGAAACAATGTGCCCTAGATATTCCACTTCTTTGAGGTGAAAGGAACAGTTGGACTCTTTGCACATAATTTATTGTCTTCCATAATTTGTAATGCCCTTTCAATATGCTGCGGTGCTCAACCCATGTGCAATTGTAGATCCGGATATTGTTAAAGAAAAAAAGAAACAAATGATGGAAAAAAGGATAAAATATATATTCATGATCTCTTGAAAGGTTGAAGGGGCATTTGTAAGGACAAATGGCATAACAAAAATTCATAGTTACCCTCATATGTGCATAAGGTTATTTTTGGAGTGTCTTGGGATGCATGATGTAGCCTAGAATATACCCACAACTTCCAAGGTGCACTGTCACATCACTTAGACTAAACTAACATCTCACCCGATGCACACAATGGTACCAGGTTCTTCTTCAGAGGTGCTTATCTAGAGTATTAGCATGATTGAATATGTGTGTGTGTGTGTGTGTGTGTGTGTTCGATTCGAGAGGAGGTAGTAAACATTCTAGATTGCATAAACCATATCTAGATCTTAACCATAAGAAAGATTAAATAAACAATGAATATGATGATATTTACATATGCAAGATCCATGTTTAGTTACATCTAACACCAATATCTAGCCAATAAGATCCATTATATTAAATACTGCAAAACACAGAAGCTTCATACATCATAATAATGTCACCATGATTCATGTGTGCATACAAACAACTAACATAACTCTACAAAAATTGGATCTCTAAACCGTGTAAATCAATACATATTTATAGGGGTGGGGAATTTCCCTTCACCACCCATGCACCTTCCAAAAATAGGATACATGCTAATAATAGCCATGTGCCCTTACATAAGAATACAAAAGCATGCAAGTGCTAATAATAGATCTCCTATAGTTAACTCCTAGTTTAGATCCTATTATTAGCTCCAAAACTCTGCATGGCACTCGATCTTCTATTAGCCCAAAATAGCCTTCTATATTTTGAAATTATTCATACCTTTGCTTGCTCCACACTCCATGTCCAAAAATAGCCTTAATTAGCAAAAGTGGCTAAGTCATGTTTTCAACCTATTCCTATGCATGCCCTATGTCGCAATACTTTTACGCACCCTATGTCTGCACACCTAAACCTTATATGCTTTCATCCTGGAGATGTGCTTTCTTAGCTCAACATTACCCCACACTAATGTTGTTTTCATCCCTCACAATGGGTAATCACAACTTATCTCTCTAAATATAGATAATAATGAATGAAAGAATAAGTACTTGACCAAAAAAATTCATACTCCTCAGCTCCTTGCTCTTTTACGGAAAGATTAACTCAAGATATTCAACATTAACCTCTACCTCCAACGCATTCCGCTCACTTATAAAAAAATTTAAACTTATTTTGAATTTCTACAACCACGAAATCTATTTCATCGAGATTTGTATTTTCACTTTCATTCCACAAGACCCCAGAACATTATCCATTCTCAAGACTACTCCCTCCATTACATCCATCTTTTCTGTAATGAAATTACTTGTATAATTCAGATCATTAGCAAAATATAACACCAAATAACATAATATTCCATAATAATGATCTCAATATGCAATTAGAATAGATTCACCACTTTGATGGGGCAACCTCCAAACCATACAATAAGACTCAAATGCTCCCAAATGATGATGAACTACTACCTACAATCCCCTAATATTATTCATATGTTATGGCCATCACCAAGGCCGACCTACTAAGTATAAGAAAGTATAAATGATATAATAAAATGATAAGGTAAGCCACAAATCGGCTACTCATATCCTAATACAAGCAATAGGTTAAGGGCGTAGCATGCCCTTCCCCTTCAAAGAAACATTTTCCCCAATGTTGAGAAGCTCTGGGTGTTGTTGCAGGAATGTCATATCTTCCCATGTTGCATCTTCATTGTCCATATTCTTCCACTTGATCAGGTACTCAATAATAACTCGTGTCCTCAATCTTTTAGTGCGTGTTTGAAGGATGCATTCAGGTTCCAAGATGACTCTCCCCTCCTCATCGAGCTCAAGTAACACTATTTGGGATGATACTCTCTATCCAATTACTTTCTTTAGGCAAGAAACATGAAAGACTGGATGTATTTTGGTTGATTGTGGAAGTTCTAATTTTTATGCTACAATACCAATCTTCTGTAATACTTGATAGGGGCCATAATACTTCAGTGAAATTTTGTTATCATTTTGTTGTTGTTTCAAAGATATTTGCTTATATGGTTATAACTCCACAAAAACCCAATCAACGACTTTAAAATGCCTTTCTGTGCGATGTTGATCATCTGTTGCTTTATGAAGTTTTGTGCCATGACCAAGTTCTCCTTGATACTAGAGAGGACCTCTTGTTGATGCTAAATGTGTTCTTCTACTACTCTAACCCGTGGTTTTCCTCTCAATGATGATGTGATGGATGGTGGATGGTACCCATAGAGTGCCAAAAAATGATACATTTTAGATGAAGTATGGAAGGAAGTGTTATACCACCATTCTACAAGTGGCAACCATTGGACCCATCTTGCTTGTTTATTTGATGTAAAGCAATGGAGATATCCCTCCAAACACTTATTTACAACTTCAGTTTGCCCATCAAACTGGGGATGATAAGAAGAAATATGAGCTAAATGAGTACCCAAATGTGAGAATAAATCACTCCAAAAATTACTATTAAATATAGGGTCTCGATCACTTACTATAATCTTCGGTGTTCCATGAAGCTTCTGAATAGTGTCCATGAAGGTTGTTGCTACCGTGCTTGCAAAAAATGGGTGTGCCAAGGCACAAAAATGAGCATATTTGGTGATTCTATCCACCACAACCATGATGACACTTTTTCCTTCAGATTTAGGCAATCCTGTGATAATTTCCATAGAAACCTCTTCCCACCTCTAGCTAGGAATAGATAGAGGTTGTAGAAGACTCTGGGGATCGAGCAGTTTCACCTTTACTTTGCTAACAAACCATGCACTCTGCCACAAATTTTTAGACATCCCCTTTGAGACCTTCACTAGAGAAATCTTGTTTGACTCAATGATAAGTCTTCAAGAATCTAGAGTTCCCCCCTACTGGTGAAGAGTGAAGCTCAGATAGAATCCTATTTTTAAGAGTGGATTTCTTACATAGGTATAATCTATCTTTATACCATAAAGCATCCCCTTTCAATAAAATTTTTCAGACATGCTTGGATCATTCTAGAGATGATGAATGAGGTTTTTGTGTGGTTGGGTCATTTCTCCATTCGGACCTTGCCTCATCTATCCAATCTTCATGTAATATGGATATGGCACATAACAAGGCTGCAGTTGATTCATCTTTCTGCTGACAGAGCATCCGTAACTACATTCTCCTTCCCTTTCTTATAGATAATCTCAAAATGATATCCCAACATCTTGGAAACCCATTTTTTTGTTCTTCAGATGATAAATGCTGCTCCAAGAAGTATTTCAAACTATCATGATCTGTATTCACTTTAAAGTGTCTTCCTATGAGATATGGTCTCCATTGCTTTATTGCATGAAGTATGGCTAGCATTTCCTTCTCATAAGTCAGCTTGGAAAGATTCTTACCTTTGAATTTATGGCTCAAAAAGGAAATAGGACAGCCTTCTTGCATGAGAACTACCCCCATACCCACCCTTGATGCATCACATTCAACAATGAATGTTTTGGAAAAATATAGAGTAGCCAAGACTAGAGTGGTGCACATGGCCTCCTTTAGTTGCTCAAATGCTTTGGTTGCATCCTCACTCCAATGGAAGGAGTCCTTCTTTAATAAAGTTGTGAGAGGTGCAACTATGCTTCCATAATGCCTTACGAATCTTTGGTAATAACATGTAAGCCCCAAAAATCCATGTAGATTCTTTAGGGTTTTTGGAACCTTCCATTCCATCATGGCTTTGATCTTATTAGGATCCACTTTAACCCCTTCATGAGAGAAAAATTGACCCAAATATTCAACCTCCTTGAGTCTAAAAGAACACTTTGAGGGATTTGCATAACGTTGATGTTGCTCAATGGTTTCCAACACCTTATTTACATGATGCAAATGTTCCTCCCATGTTTTGTTATAAATTAATATATCATCAAAAAACACTAAGACAACTTCGCAAGAATGACTTAAAAAAAGAATTCATCAAACTTTGAAATGTAGAAGGTGCATTTGTGAGTCCAAAAGGCATTACCAGGAATTCATAATGGCCTTCATGTTTTCCGAAAGGTAGTTTTGTGAACATCCTCATCCTTTATTATGATTTGGTGGTATCCCGAATGAAGATCAAGCTTTGTAAAATAAACACACCATCACGCAACTCATCAAGCAAACCATCAATTACAGGAATAGGAAACTTATCTTTGATTGTGTACTTATTAAGTTCCCTATAATGAGGACACATGCACCAAATGTTATCTTTATTTCATACCATCACTACTAGAGAAGAATAAGCACTCTGACTATGATGGATGATTCCTACTTCCAACATCTCTTGTACAATATTCTTGATTTCACTCTTTTGCACATATGGGTACCTATAAGGTCTGATGTTAGGTGGTTGAATTCCTAGTAATAATTGAATAGCATGATCATGATCTCTCTTTAGAGGTAAGCCATTTGGTATATTTTCAAATACAACAGAGTGTGCATCCAACAATGCTTGCATATCTAATGGTATAATTTCCTTAGAATGATGAGCCTCCAATGAAAAGAGTTATGCCACAAATCCCTCTGCACCCTTTTTTAGCATTTTGTGCATCTGATGAGAACTTACTATTTGTGGAGACTTTTCTCTTAAGCCTCTTAGCTCAAAATTCCTTCCTTCAGAGTGAAATCACATGAAAAAGTCTTGGAAGTTCATCTCAATGGTTCCCAAAGTGGTAAGCCATTGAACCCCTAACACAATGTCTACTCCTCCCATAGAAATGGCATACATGGGACTATTTAGTATGTAATCTCCCATGGCAAGCTTAATGCTATGGAATTTTCTAGAACAAGTAATAGTACCTCCATCAGCAATCATTACTTGACATTCAGGAGCTGGATAAATGAAGCAGTTTAGGCACACTACTAACTTATGATTGATAAAGTTGTGAGTACTTCCTGAATCAATCAACACTGTGACCCTCTATTTTTAGGAATCCAACCACCTTTAGGGTTTGGGGGTGCTAATACCTGAAATTACATGGCATGAGATTGTCGGCTAAGGATCTCCTGACTCCTCCTTTGGCTCAACCAAGACCTCTGACTCTGAATATTCATCCTTCTCTTCATCTTCACTAGGCCCATCAATGTAGAACAACTTCTTTTCAACACATTTATGTCGTGGTCCAAATTTATTGTCACGGTTAAAACATAAACCTTTTTATCTTTTTTATTCAATTTGTTGAGGTGTCAATCTAATCTGGTCGAGGGAGTGATGGGGTTAAGGTTTTGTGATCTCCGGTATAAGTGAAATGATGTCTCCTACTTGAAACAAATTTCTCCTCTACCCTTATTTCTATAATCATCAATCGAAACCTTATGGGGATTAAACATTTGCACCTCATGCTAGATGTGATCCTTAAGACCCCAAGAAATAGGTCATTCAGATTCTCTTGATAATATTTTCCACCCGCAGAGAAAGGTTTTGGAAGTGATGAATGTAATCCTTAACAGATCCTATCTGTCTCAAATTTTCTAATTGGATAAAGTAATTATCTGACACACTAGAATTGTAGTGTAATTGCAACTCTTCAGTGAACACTATCCATGTAACATTCAGACCACTCTTCTTCCTTTGAGCACATAACCATCGATACCAGATGAATTGGTTAGGTTTGAGATACAAAGCTGCCATGGTCACCTTTTGTCCTGGTGGAATTTGATGTAGTTCAAAGAAATTATCCATTTGGTTGATCCAATTGAGTGGATCCTTTCCATCAAACTTATGCATATCCACTTTTGGAAACATAGTATGGGCCTGCAGAGTGCTCATATTTGGATTATGCACACTCGAAGATCAACTCTGGCTCATGTGTCTATTATGTTGACTTGAGGATCCACCTTGATTGACATAAGTATGATTAACCATCATATACGTACTAAAATTTTGCATGAAATCCTTAAATATTTTTCCAATCCTATCCACATCTTCTTTGCTAGCCACCCAAGATTCGAGGTCTCCCAAGTTAAACTAAAGTTGGCTTACTTTATGGTATGTCGAAGTAAACCCTAACCCTGAGGAATTTGTAGTTATATCTTCTATCTCCAACTCCTCAACTACTATCTCATCCTTTTACGGGTGGTTTACTTGGAGTTATGTGATTCTTTTTCCTCTCATGGAAGGCCTTGCGATAATGCCCAAAAATAGCAAGATGTAGGGATCACAGTCAAATTTTAGGGTTTTATATTTCAATATGAATTTGGCCAAATATAAAAAAACTTAAATAACAAACCCCAAATATTTTTATTTTCTTTCTAGAAATGTAACGAATTTGAAAAAATTCCACAATTTGCACCCTAGGGAGTGATTTTATGAAAAACCCTAAATTTTTAATACCTTTTGCAAAATAAATTTAAAAAAGTCTTAAATTTTTAGGGAATCTTACTTTAAATTTTTTGCAACTCTGGTAAAAATACATCCCACCAATTTTCTTTGGTTCGCAATATATGGTGGAAACAAAAAAATAGGGTTTTTGCCCTAATTTTGGCCCAGAGCGCAACTTTGATACCACTTGTAATGAAATTACTTGTATAATTTAGATCATGAGCATAAATATAACACCAAATAACACAATATTCCATAATAATGATCTCAATATGAAATTAGAATAGCTTCTCCCCTTCGAGGGGCAACCTCCAAACCATACAATAAGACTCAAATGCTCCCAAATGATGATGAACTACTACCTACAATCCCCTATATATACTATTCATATGCTATGGCCATCACCAAGGCTGACCTACTAAGCATGAGAAAGTATAAATGTTATAATAAAATGATATGGTAAGCCACAATTCGGCTAGTCATATCCTAATACAAGCAATAGGTTAAGGGCATAGCAATTCCTTAATTCTTTCCTTATGTGGGACTTGGGGGTTGCGGTCACATCACATTTCTTTTCTACCAGAGTTAACCTTTTCACGTGCCAAATTGTTTCATTATTTTTTTCTGAAGGAATCCATCTTCCTCTGTCATGGTCCTTGTCTTGATGATCATATGAGGGCCATGTATATATTCAAGGAAAATCTTCTTTCTTCAGTTCTTCCTATAAGGTCTACAAAATGGATTCATAACCAGTAATTTTGTGTGCAATAATTACCTTAGCCTTTTTATGTTTGTTATGTTGTATCCTTAGTGTTTGACATACACATTGGGCCTTCATCTATTACCAACTTTACCAAAGGTGTATATGTAATGCATCATAGAAGGAAAATTTTCTAGAACTTGTGATTCTAGGTGTGGCCTTACCTTTAAAATGTCATCTCCAATTTCCTCCACCATACAAAAACAAAATTTCCTTCACCACAACCATTTCCTTCTCTAATTTCATATAATTTATCTCTTTATCCTTTTCCTTGTTATCATCTATCAATGCCCTAATGGTTGTCACTTTATCTATGTTTCTACGCACAACCTCTGCAGATACCTTCACCAAATCATTGCTCACCTGCTCATCTGACATGATAGTGGGCTTGACATTCACATGCTTACATGGGGCACTTTCTTCATTCTGTGTGAAACATAATACTTTTCACACTTGTATAAATTTGGCTCATCCATATGAGTTTGCATAGACCAAGATAACTTCTTGCATGTGTGTGCATTCACCATTTCTACATCCATGAGCTCCCATCCATACAAATCCTTAGGATCCAAAGTTCTTTGGAACTGCGCACATATGATTTTTCTTTTATCATCCACATACCCAACTACAGGGGTCTCATAGTCTTTGTCCTCCTTCTCCTTCATTGTGTGCTTACCCTTTATATTCCAGGTGCTTAAGTCCAATACCAGTCCTTCACCTTCTTGTGTAGTATGGGGTGCACCTAAAGGCTCACCATTTTTTTTATGTACATGTATCCTTTATTTTCTCTTCATCCTTCATTTATTTTCCACGATTCTCCTCTATGTTCCAAGGCTATAATGGAGTACCTATTATTATTTTCCCGAATTCATCCTCCATTTCCTCCTTAAGTTTATACTTACGTATTTTATTCTTTTCTCACTCTAATTTCTAAGGTGAATTCCAAGGCGACCTCCTAAGGGGTTGTTATTCTCTCGTGATCTAAGCCCTTTTTCATCCGAACACCCTTTTAAACTCCTGGCTCCAATGTGGTTTGATCCACATTGATCTCTATGGCACATATTTCCAATACTTCATCATCCTATTCCTACAATGGAGGGGTCACCTCCAACTCATTATTTTCTCTAACAAAGGTGTTTTTTTCTACCCATATGATCCAAATAACCAATGTATTCATGAATTTCTTATTCTCCTTCTTCTTCTAAAAGGGGTGAGACTAGTTCCTCATTTGCCAAAGTGCCAATTGTATGCTTCCCCTTGGGCGGGCCAAGAAGTTTGAACTCATTCTCCACATATCTCCCATTTTCCAACCTAGGCTTGAGTTGGATATATATAAGGGCTGCCCCTATCTCACCAATTTCCAAACTCATTGCCTTCATATTAATATCATCAAAAATTAACCTTTCAATATATGCAGACTTACTTGGATACATGTAAGTCTTCCTCAGAGTGTGGTAGTCACAATCTACCTTATCAACATTGAAGATCCACCGACGTGCATCTAAGAACCTATGGATAGATGCTTGGAAGTAACATCTAGTGAAGGAAAAGGGGATCTTAAACCATGGGATCCACTTCTCATCTTTCATTACAAAGCAAGCAATACATAAATTTTGATATATCGCAAATTGTTCCTGTTTGCCCAATACAATAGGAAGTTCCTTTGGTATTCTCTATCCCTCCTCAAACATGGCATGGATTCGCACATAACAAAAATTTTCCATTTGTTTAAATGGTCCACTCATAGTCTCATCACAAGTGTACTCATGAAATCTCTCTGTAAGAGATTTATTCTCTTCACAGTATTCCCAATTGTTTTCCTTTCTCCTATCGGGAACTCTGATTTCTACAAAGATATGTGAAAAAATGATATCACAAAAACTAATCTTCTCACCTTCATGTGCTTCCTTAGTGATGGTTTCAGTAATGAAACTAGAAAAAGCATAAGTTAACCCTTCTATCATTTTCTTTACTATATGAAACCATAAGTTGTTTATCTGCAACCATCACTCTTGGTTGTTCAACTTGGTCGAAGGTGTACTACTACTTGGATAATTAGGTATTTTTTCAGTTTATCTATGTCCATTCTACACCATCCCTTCGAGATAACCCAACTATTTGTTTTTTTAATGATTACTACCTTGGCCATTAGGATGTTGCTAACATCGATTAATCAACTCATTAATCTGTCGAGGATTCCATTCAGAAGCGACGATAATTATTTAACGCTAAAAAAAAAAAAATAACTCCTTCTGGACTCTACTCATCAACCACTTTGGTAAATATTCTTTGGTTTACAAAAATAAGGGATTTCATACAGGTATAAAACTCATACCTTTCCAAGAATCTTTTAACCCATCTTGTCATACATAGCCATATCATCCACTTTGTGTGTTTGTTCATCTTCTTCACCAACATTTTATACAGCTCGTCCTTATTTTCTATCACATGGTGGCTGTAATCACTTACTTTACCATGAAGAATATGTGAGTCCCAATCATGACCCATGTAAACCCCCTAAGGCTACTATATCTCTGAGAAATGGCTTTCTGAGGCATCCTCCACTTTGATTTATACTTGCTTATGCTTCTTCTCTCTTGCGGCCACCATAGGTGCTCTCTTCTATACCATAATAAGTTATAAAGGCATGTTATTTTAAATTCCTAGAGCTTTGAAATTCAATTTTGTATGCTCTAGCTCGAAAACCAAACCCTATTTGTCCATCATCTTCCCCACATGCCTCTTCTTCACTCAAACACTTCACCAAATGGAGCACAAGACTATCTCATACACAAATATGACAAAATACAATTGGTTTGTAGCTCCCCACACTTGAAAATTATCTTATTAGCTAGCTCACCTTAGAATCACTTGAAAAATATTATACACAAAGGTAAAAATTATTTCATAACACATCCTTGTATAGTTTATAAAAAAAATCCACATTTATTACTCTCCACCTACCACCATACTCAACATTGATTTGTCATTTTTTTTTCAATTCTTTTGCACTACTTGTTTCCATGCCACAATCATAACCTTCTGGCATGCTTTCTAGCTCTTAGCCACAGACCTCATTTCGTGCACCCTCATCCGCCAAAGTACTTCTCCATTGCACATTTCACTAAGTAGTTTACACTATTGTAGCCTACCTCACGTTATACTGTATATCCATTTATCCATATGTGCTCTTTATTTATGAGAAAAATTCTAAATTTCTCTATTTGTACCTTTCCTTCAAGCCCCATATGCAATAAATTTCTCCTATGCATACCCATCTTCTGATAATATTCAAGCCATATTGAAACTTGGAAATTAACCTTGTATATATTCCATCCCACACTAAAGGTATGTGTGGTCCTTCGCAATGAAAACACTCATATATTAATCAAATTATGGCATGTAACCATGCTTATTACACAAAACACTTGAACTAAATTGACAAATCATAGTAACAAGAAATGAAAAACATATAATTGAAATGCATTAAGGAAAGCTAATCTAAGTGGAAATACTAACTTATTACAAAAACCAAGAAGACTTATTTATATTAGGGATTCAACTTACTCCCATTGAAAAACTACACAAGCATGTCCCATCCAACACCTCTAACTTGAAAGTACTTGAATGAAGTATATAATTGATAACATACGGTCCCAACCAATGCACCTTAATATTTCCACGATGGCACAAAAACTTTGGATCATACGAAGTACCATTTTCCCAACCTTAAAATTCTTATTCTTGATGTTCCTATCATTTCATGCCTTCTTCCCGACCTTTTCTTTCTTTTGACTCAATCTTTCTATGAGGTTCCTCTCATCTAGTTGTATCATTCTATCAATATGTTCATCAAGTTCTTTCTCATCAGCTAAAACTCTTGCGTGCTCAATGTGCAAATACGGTAACATGAATCCGTGGGGAGAACTTCCTCTACACCAAACACCAACTTAAAAGGTTTTGGCTTATTCAACTTCTTGTATGTTGTATTAAACGCCTAAAGTACAATAGAGACTTTATCATCCCAATCTCTCCTTCCAACATCACAAATGTTTTGTCTAGGTATGGCTCAATATATTGTTGAAGTCCTCAATAGTTCCATTTACCCGAGGATAATAGGGTGTTATTCTATGGTGTTGTCGACATTAAAATTTTCCTCCGTAATTTCTATTTTATTAATGTATGTATTAGGAATAGGATGTTAAGTATAATTAGTAGTGGCGTCCAATAGAAGATAACGGCAATCGATGCAAGACGCTGCCGCCAATAATGTAGAGTATGGTAACAATCAAAGTATAATAGGATATTGTAAAAGTAAATATTTGTTGTAAGAGGTCCGGTAATGTTAAAATGTCAAATTTGGGATAAGTAGAGAAGTAGGGTCTACATGATTAGAAATTAGAAATATTATATTTGTAATAAGGACAAAGAGTGATGTCATAAATATTTTATGTATTTTATTTGTAGAAAAGTCTAAAAAGGTGGAACCCATGTGAGATTATAAGGTTTATCTTATCTTAGAAGATAAGCCTACATTTAAAGGCAAGAGTTTAGGCATGGAATATGATTGGCCGAAGAGATTTCCTATCCTATCTTAGAGATAGGGTGGATAAGCTTGAATTCTTATAAATAAAGGGGCACCCCCTCATTTAGTATAGAAGGAAGTAGTGAGAAATATTGTATGAGTAAGTGTGTAAAGGAATCCATCATTTTGAAGGTGTGTTAAAGAATCCATTAAGAGGTGTAATTGTGAAATTTCTCCCATAGTTATTGTTAGAAGGCCAGTGAAGTCAGTAACACTTGAAGTACCTCATGGGTGAGATTGTAATAATTTCATGTTGATATTATAATTTACACTGATATTTCAGATTTATCATTATTCCTTCTTATCATAGTCTATGGTATTCTTGTGTTATGTTTGTTGTTGTGTTTCCAGATTACATCCACCAAACTAAGAGTTGTGCATTAGTTAATAATCATAGCACGAGGAGTTCCCGGTGAAGAATTATCATAGTGCCGGATTGGTGATGACATTTTGGTTCCGTTGTTGAGACCATTCCTCGTTGGTGGATTTTCTGGAGAGATATTCCCACTTAGTTAAAAATCATTTGGAGGGTAACCTTATTTTTACTGTGCATAGTAGTTACCATGGTAAAGTCACTTTTTGCCGTGAATAGTATTTACCGCAGTAAAGTCACTTTTTACCATGAATAGTATTTACCGCAGTAACTTCACTTTTTATTATGAATAGTGTTTATCACAGTAAAGTCAGTTTCTTCTTGTAGTAAGTCAAGTTTTACCATAGTTTACCATGGTCATTTCTATTTTCTATTATAGTGATTCCAATTATTTTTACACATAAGTCTTGTTGATTGTACTTGTGGGTTCGTATTTCACTGTAGTTACTTTTGAAAATGGGGAAGATTCCTATTTTTCAGCCCAATCTAATGAAGATGCTTCCTCTTTCTTTCAAGACTTTAAAAGATATTGTATTTGTAATGGCCTTATAAGAAGGGGAATGGACTGAATTTTTCCCTACCTTTTTGGATGGTTCAGCCCTTAGGTGGTTTGAAACACTAGGTGATAATGTGAAAAACTCGTGGGATTTATTAACTAAAAGTTTTCTTGAAGAATTTGGTGAACAACGAAATATGCGAGATCTCATGATCGATATCAAAAAGCTATCTCAAGGAGAGAAGGAGAAGATAAGGGATTATCATGCTCATGTTCTAGAGCTAAGGAGAAAGCTCAATGCCCAGATCTAAAGGAAGGATTAGCAATGGGCTGATGAATGGCATGGATAATCTCCTCTGTAAGGACTTCATTCTTGGGATGAAGCCGGAGATCGACAACGAGTGAAGTATGACCACCCAAATACCATTGAACAAGCAAAGGAGATTGCAAGAAGGGAAAAAGAAAGCATGGAAGAGGAGCCCAAAGAAATTATTACTAAAGTAGAGCCTACACCAACACCTTTGGTTCGAGAATCCACCACCACTCTTGGTGAGCACAAATCTTTCTCCTAGTACATCTCTTTTGAGTATGAAGATCTCGCTCAAGAAGATGGACAGATTAACTATTAATCTTCTTCAAGTAAAATAATTTAGTTCTCATGGAGGAGATAGAGGTCCACAAAGAAATATTTCTGAAGTTATCTATTATGGTTGTTATAAAAGGGTCATTATAAGTATAATTTTCTAGATAGAGCTTCTACATCTAGTACAAGAGACAATGATAAAGGAAAAGCACCTATGAATTCTTTTGATGTAGTAGATAAGAGCATAAATAATGAAGTAGATGTGTTTGCAACAAAAAGAAAGAAAGAAAAAAAAGATAACCAAGATTGAAATGATCCTAAGAAGATGAAAGGAGAAACTAGTAAGAAACATAGGAGAAGAAATTTGGGTGTGCAGGGATTTTTGATTTCACAAGGACAAGGACCATACTCCATCTTAGAATATCTGTCCAAAAGTCACATAAATATTACATATGGTCAACTCTTGGCTATGTCTTCTGAGAAGAGGCGGGAGCTGCGAAGTGGACTCAATGCTCAACGAAGGAAGGAGGTTGAGGTCCCTGTTTTGGAGGCAGAGGCGGATCCCTACGCTCCACAAGCTGAGGTACTATGTAATGGTATTTCAATTCATGATGTCTTAGTTGATGGAGGTGTTGCATAGCTTAATGTAATGACCAAAGTCTCAGAATGAATATGTTGGGTTTAAAATTGATCGCCCTCAACACTTATGTTAAGGTCATTAAATAAGGGAAAAACTAAACCGAAGGTGTAGTTTCAAATGTGGCAACATCTCATTATGGGTGTTGTATGTGTGATAGAATTTTAGGTGATGAAAAATGGTATTGTGCATACCCAATGTTGTTGGGAAGGCCATGGCTAAGGAGAGTTCATGCAATAAACTACTGGAATGAAGGCTTCATGACACTTGGATGTGGTAGAGAGGGGTGAAGATAAACGTGATCCCTCGGCATCATAAGGCGTAACTCATGGATTCAAGTGATGAAACTGATGATTGGACATCCTCTCGATTACTTGAGTACCAAGTGAAGTGGACATCAAGATGAAGAAAGTGAGGTTGATGTTTTAGTCATGGATATCCTTCCACCACACCGACTCATGAACCCATAAAATTATCTCAAGAAGAAATTGATGATCGTCTCCAACAAATAAATATTGGTGATACTATGATGGAGAGTGAGAAGGAATGCTACCTCCAAATCTTTCAGTACATACACCTATTCACTTTTGATTACAAGGAACTCCGTCAAGTAAGTTGGGTAGAACATTCTATTGAGCTAGTAGATGGTGCTAAGCCTATAAAGTAAATGCCATATAGAATGAATCCTAATTTTTCCAAGACTGTAAAAGAAGAAATAGATAAGTTGCTTGATGCAAGATTCATATTTGCTGTGGAGAATTCAGAATGGGTTTCTCCCATTGTGATCTCAATAAAAAGAATGGGAAGCTACGCATTTGTGTTGATTACAAGAAGCTCAATAAGGAAACAAAGAAGGATCATTACCCTCTTCCATTCTCATATCAGATCTTGGACGAAGTAGCTAGCCAAGAGTGTTATAGTTTTGCTGATGGATATAGCGGATACAACCAAGTCCGTATAGCGGAGAAAGATCAGCTGAAGACCACATTCACCACTCCTTGGGGAATGTTTGCTTATAGAGTTATGCCTTTTGGGTTGTTTAATGCCCCGACAACATTCCAACATTTGATGAATAAGGTGTTCAACCCTACATTGGGAACTTCATCAAAGTATTTCTGGATGATTTTTACATCTATGGGAGCAAGATGGACCACCTGCACTAGATGGAGACAACATTTCAAAGGTTAGATGAAGCAAAAGCCTCACTAAACCCTAAAAAGTGTGTCTTTGGATGTTCTAAAGGTGTTTTGTTAGGGCATGTTGTATCCAGAGATGGTATTGGTACTAATCCTGATAAAGTTTCAAAAATCAAAGAGTTACCATTTCCTATGAATAGAAGTAAGTTGAGATCATTTTTAGGCCATGTGGGTTACTATAGAAGGTTCATCAAAAATTTCTCAAAGATTGCATAGCCACTAACCCAGTTCTTGAAGAAGGATGTTACTTATGAACCAGGAAATAAGGCTCATGAAGCTTTTGAAAACCTGAGGAAGCCTTGGTGTCTTCACCTATTCTAAAGAATCTAGATTGGAGCACGCCATTCATTGTGTACACTGATGCCTCAGATGCAGCACTAGGAAGTACTCTAAGCCAAAAGGATGAAAATGAGAATGAACATCCAATTTACTTTGGGAGGAGAAAAATGAGCAGTGCTGAGGTAAATTATACTATAACTGAAAAAGAGGCTATAGCTATCATTTTTGTTGTAAAGAAGTTTAGAAATTACTTGCTAGGGAAGAAATTTATAGTTGTAATAGATCATCAGGATCTAAAATATATTGTCAATAATCCTAACCCATTAGGGAGGATAGCAAGATGGATAATTTTGCTACAAGAATTTGAATTTGATATTATAGATAGGCCAGGAAAGAAGCATGTCAATGCAGATGCACTCTCTTGAGCCTATGATGGTTTAGGTTCATCTTGTGATGATGATGATTTCCCGCAATGCATTGTTATCCCTTGACACAATCCCTAGTGAATACATAGATATTTGGAATTATTTGAATGAATTCAAGTTTCTTGATGGTGCCAATGCAAAGACTAAGAGGAAGATTACTCAAGCCAGTCATCCATATTCTATTCTACATGGAGTATTATTTTGAATAGGACCTAATGGATAGTACAAGAGGACAGTTGGACATGATCAAGGGAAGGAGCTGATAGAATAATTCCACAATGGTACATGTGGAGGGCACTTCTCTGGACAACTTACAACAAGAAGGATCTTAGATGCAGGTTATCACTGGCCCACTCTTTTTAAAGATTGTTATAATTATTGTAAGACATGTGATATTTTTCAAACACATGGTAACCGTAAGACTTCATCAGCTCCATTATGTCCTATTCTTCCACTTGGTCCCTTTGAAAAGTGGGGAATAGACATTGTAGGTCCACTTCCAACTACCCCATGCCAAAATAAGTATATTGTAGTTGCCACAGATTATTTAACCAAGTGGGTTGAAGCTAGGCCATTGAAAATAGCTTCCATGGATGAAGTGGCAAGGTTCATATATGAACGCATTATCACCAGATTTGGTTGTCCATTAGAAATTGTAACAGATCAAGGAAGCCACTTCATTAATGAGGTGGTAGAATCCCTAGTCAATAAGTTTTCTATTAAGCACAGGAAGGCAACAACATACAAGCCAAGCACAAATGGATAGGTGGAACAAACAAATTTTGTGTTGTGTCAAATTCTAGCAAAAGATGTAGCCTTGCAGGTACATAAGTGGGATAAAAGGATTCATGCAGCATTGTGGGCATATAGGGAAACATCAAAGTCAGCAATAGGATACTCCCATTTCAACTGGCTTATGACATTTATCCAGCTTCTTCCTATTGAGTTTGATATTCCCACTGTGAGAGTTATGAAAAATGAAAGGATGGGTGAAAGTGATTCAATAAAAGAAAGATTGGTACATCTTCATTTGCTAGAGAAAATGAGGGAAATAGTGAAGGATACAAGCTATAAGAAGAAAATGAAGCAGAAGGAATAGTTTGATCAAAAGATCCGTTGGTCTCCATTTCATGTGAATGACTTGGTTCTAGTATATGATTCCATATACAAAAAAAGAAGACAGAGAAAATTTCTTCCAAAATGGATGGGGCCCTACAAAATAACAGATTGTGCATGAAAATGGTACGTACCAACCGGAGGAATTGGATGGAACTCCCATTACGAAATGGGTCAACCACAACAAGTTGAAGATTTTCCAAGCACCAGAATAGTCTACTCCGAGGATGGAGTAGAAGCTAGGAAGGGGAAAATGTCGACATTAAAATTTTCCTCCGTAATTTCTATTTTATTAATGTATGTATTAGGAATAGGATGTTGTTAAGTATAATTAGTAGTGGTGTCCAATAGAAGATAATGTCGCCGTCAGTACGGTGCCACCAATAATGTACAAAGTATGGTAATAGTCAAAGTACAATAAGAATGTTGTAAAAAGTAAATATTTGTCGTAAGTGGTCCGGTAATGTTAAAATGTCAAAGTTGGGATAAGTAAAGAAGTAAGGTCTACATGATTAGAAATTAGAAATATTATATTTTTAATAAGGACAAAGAGTGATGTCATAAATATTTTGTGTATTTTATTTGTAGAAAAGTCTAAAAAGGTGGAACCCATGTGAGATGATAAGGTTTATCTTATCTTAGAAGATAAGCCTACATGTAAAGGCAAGAGTTTAGGCATGGAATATGATTGTCTAGAAGAGATTTCCTATCCTATCTTAGAGATGGGGTGGATAATCCTGAATTCCTATAAATAAAGAGGCACCCCCTCATTTAGGATAGAAGGAAGTAGTGAGAAATATTGTATGAGTAAGTGTGTAAAGGAAGCCATCATTTTGAAGGTGTGTTAAAGAAGCCATTAAGAGGTGTAATTGTGAAGTTTCTCCCATAGTTATTATTAGAAGGCCAAGAAGTCGGTAACACTTGAAGTACCTCATGGGTGAGATTGTAATAATTTCATGTTGATATTATAATTTACACTGATATTTCATATTTATCATTATTCCTTCTTATCATAGTCTATGGTATTCTTGTGTTATGTTTGTTGTTGTGTTTCTAGATTACATCCACCAAACTAAGAGCTTTGCATTAGTTAATAATCATAACATGAGGAGTTCCCGGTGAAAAATTATCATAGTGCCGGATTGGTGATGACAGTGCACAACCATAAATGCATCCAATAAAATCCTAATAGTCTCATTAATGAAATGAGTTCCCCTATCACTTGTTAATCTTAAAGGACATTCATACATACTGATAATATTTTCCCATAGAAACCTTATTGCCATATAGCTATTGTGGAATCCTTTGTAGGTGCCATTTCTACCCACCTTGTAAGATAATTTGTACAAATTATAATATAGCGTGATCCTTTCCTACACACGGCTAGCAAGATATGGCCTACAAATTCAATTTCCCACATCTCAAAAGGGTCTACACTAGTAATAGGCCTCAAAGGCATCTCGAATCTATGCCCGGTTTTCTAAGGAGCTGAAAATGGTCACATACGTTATAATATAATTTGCAATCCTTGTATAAGGTTTCTTACCATAGGCTAAGCGAGTAGAATGTTACATGCAAGGCAGTCCTGCATAGTTTCCACCTCCAATACCATCATGAATATCTTCTATATTTTCTTCCCGATCATGCTCAAGAACACAAAGGCACAAAACTTCATCTAGGCATAATTTTTATAAGTCCCCACCGAACAACATATAAGGTGCGGCCCAAATGGCTATTTTTTTTTTCTCTATCACCTTCATCCCTTCAGAACCACACCTGTGTGTAAAAATACAACAATGTTTTCTAATTCTGAGTGCACATGATTTAACATGAAAAGTTGTGCATCTAGCATTGTCTCCTCAATGCTCGTGTGTCTTTTCCCGATTGAATCCTTAATAAATTATCTTGACCATAATTACTCTTACCTAGCTTAATTACCACCGTGAAGTTAAACTCTTGAAATAACAAAACCTAATGACATATGAAAACTTGTAGCACGAGATAATTTACCAATTACTTCAATGTCATGTGGTCGTATATAAAAGATGAATGAGGTAGCAAGTAAATATTTTATGAAACTTATGGATTGCGTAGATCATGAACAAGGCCTCATGCTATGTCATTGTGTAATTATGTTCTGCTGGAGTTAGCATCCTACTAGAAAAAAATAGGATGATCGACTATCTCTTCACTAGAATGAGCTAATACTACTCTAATGGCCATACCGAATAGTCTACATGAATGTGAAAGGGCTTAGAAAATGAAGGAGAGAGAAAAATAGGCATTGTAGTTAGAATTTCCTTTATAGTATGAAACATGCATTGTTGCGCCTCACCCCAATAGAAATTTCCTTTACCCTTTAATAGTTCCTCTAAGGGTGTAGAAATATTGGCACATCCTTTGATAAACTTTATTGTAATACCATGTATGTCACAAGAATCTACGCATCTCGCTCTAGCTAGTTGGTTCATCTAAGCTCGATATAACAATAACCTTAATAGGATTTACTAGAAAACCTTCCTTACGGATGATGTGCCCCAACAAAATCCCAAAGGGTGTGGCAAATACGCACTTCTTAATGTTTAGATATACTCTCAACTACCAAGATCTCTCAAACATGAGCCTCAAGTTATCACAATGGTATTTCAGATCCCATAGACTATCAAATCATCGATACACCAAGAAGAAATTGTGAATAAAATATTTGAATGCTTGTACCAATATGCCTTAAAATACTTGGTATATTATTTAATCCAAAGAGCATAACTGTGTATGTAAAACTTCCCAATTTTCTAGTGAAAGTTTTTCTTTTCTTGATCCTCTTCTATTATCCTTACATGATGATATCAAGAAAATCCATCGAAGAAAGAAGTAGATTTCATGCCCTGCAACGCCTTCCAATAGTTCCTTAGTAAATGGTGTGGGAAATGGAACAATCACACATGAAGCATTTGATTCCCTATAATCAATAAAAGTTCATATTTTTCCATCTTTCTTAATATTGATCACCATAGGGCTCACCCATTATGACTCCTCGTTGGGCACAATGATCCCAAAAATTAACATTTTGTTAATCTCATCTTTCACCTTGACACACGGGTTAGGATTCATCCTATAAGGTCTGTTCCTAACTACACATGCACCTTCCTTCACTTGATTCTCATCTTACCCAATGATTCATGTACTCCTGTTAACTCATGATAGCCCATAGGGAACAATTCCTTGAATTCATGTAGTAGTTTAATGATTTTAGCAACTTTAGAGTCAGACCAATAATCTCCAATAATGGCCTCATTAGGTTCGAGATCTATTCCAATTTCAACTTTCTTAGTTTTCATAGGCTAATCATACACACACACCTCATCATCCCCTGTTTAAGAATTTATGTGTACCCTCTCGTATTCTTAACATCTATGTTCTCTTATTCTTCATCATCAACTATATATACCATCTTCCCTTATCTTTTTCTATGCGGGTGTGCCCAAATTTTTTTGCATCTGTCTCTTCCTCTTTGAGACGTGCCTCCAAGTTTGACTCACCTAGTAACCCCGAATAATTTCCTCGGCACTTGCACTATCTCCCATAGTTACGTCCCTCATAACCTCGTAATGCCTCATTCACTAAAGGTTTAGTGGAAAAATAGCCAAAGGTCTGAATCATACCTTCGATAATATCTTGCCAATTTCCGCCTCTCTATTCAACTCCACATAGACATACCATGTGGGCACGTAACCTCACAAGGTAAATTAGAGCTTGTGTACCCCCAAAAATGTGGTAAATCTTCCCGATCCTCTATCCGAGTCTTTGACATTATTGAATGTGGTGCTAAAAAGATCATTAACATGAAATTCATAGATCTCGGTAGGTTCATTTCTCTTATGAAATCTAGCACATATAGTGATTCTCACTTCTCTCCACTCCAAAATACTATCCATGTGAACTATCCACTAGCACGTTACCATCCCGCACAAAGTGTAAACTAGAATATTGCTTCTTTCCACTTGACATTCTCACTAAAATTCCATAGTAAGTAGGAATTTCTAAGGTTTCTCCTCACTAGTGTACCTCAATACTTACCTACGCCCAAATGCCTAATACTACGTGGCTCCGCTTATGCACGTAACTTTACTTCTTCTCTCATGCCCAATAATTTTATAATTGCCATGTGACCAATTTTTATATGCAACACTTGTAGTATTTCTCATGAATTGTGCATCATCCCATTGAAGAATTCCTTCCTTAGTTGGTTCACATGCTCACGGATCTCCAATGGTGCCCACATAAATTTTTCTTAAGGGATCTATATAAGGCACATATTTTCTATCTCACAAAGTTCTTGTGATGCGTTCCTCCTTGTTCTCAAAACCTATATACCCTTTGTTAAACCACAGGTATGAATTTTTTGCATAACACCAAGGGCACCCAAGAAATGCTAGAAAACTATCTGCATCTACAAGCGCTACAACCTCAAAGTTTCCAAGAAACTTAGTCCCATGTATAGTAATTGATGCATCCTTTAAAACTGTAATTTGAGTGGCCTTGGTCTTGTTTTACATAAACAAAAAATTCAAAGAGGGCTGCAATGGTGTTTTACCCATATGAATGCACGCATCTAAAGTGAGTACATTTAATTTCATGTCTAAGTCAATTAGAATGTTACTCAAAATCCAACCATCTACAACAACATTTAGAGTAATATCCTTCTTAATCCGGACTATGAGGAGGGAGGTTAGCATGTAAAATCTACCTCTCATGCTCACTTCTAGGGTAGGGAGTATTTACCTTAAACTATTTCCCTAACAAAGGAATAATGTTCTCATGTCTCACCATCTTGAAAACCTCCTTCAAATCATTGACATTCGTGCATTTGGAGCTTAGCTTCTTTCTTTTATTCTAACTTTTGTGCCCACTAATTTAAACATTGTATCTCACCCTGTATATTTCTAATGACCTCCATGATTTCTTGATAAACCTCTTTATGGTGCATAGGGTATAGATACTTTGCATGTAGTACCTCCTCCTTAGTAATTATAGGATTATTGTTAGAATCTCCCTAGTGCTCATAGCTTCAAGTGCGTGTAGTAATCTTCAAAGGCACAAGATTAGGTTTTAACCTTAACTTCGCATCCACTAGTCCTCTACCATATGTTGTACTCTAACCATTCCCACACCTTTGTTTTCCTATTTATGATTCTTAATAAGATGTTCATACAAGTTTGCACATTCCTCATAATTGTGGTTCTTTCTACAGAAAGAACAAATAATGTTCTGTGTACATTCATGCTTGTAATGATCGGGGATCGACAAGTATAACAAGTTCCAAAAGGGAAATTTATTCTTCCATCCCCGTTATTGTGGTTTCTAAATCCTCCACGGTATTCTTGACCTCTACTCTTTTTCCATGATAACACCCTTCATTTTTCTCATAGTCATAATGCTCACCTTTTCCCTTAGAGTTACCGACAACACCTATATAGTACACCCCAATATCAATGACATAATGAATCTAATCAATCACCCTACAATATTTAGTATCATGAGTGGTAGATCTGGAAATCTCTGCAATAACATGAAACGTTATTTCTTATTGCATGTTGCAACAATGGGCACCGAATTGAACTATAGTAAAAATAAAAATATCACAATCCAAGAATAAGGAGCACTATGATTTACAAGGACAAATATTCTTAGTGTGTCCCTTTCTTCATTTTCTATATAGAAATCCTACAGTGCATATCATGTGCTAGATTAGCTAATAATTTCTCTAACTGTTTGGCCATTTCTTTATTTTAAGCTTCCAAAAATGGGCTCACTCATGTGTCTACACTCCCAATTGCCTCAATGTGTAGAGTTACTTCAAGTTCCTCTTGCAGATCTATAAAAGTTTTATGTGAAAGTGCCCTTCTAAATAGAGTGATCATTCCTCCAACAAACCATTGTGCATGTTGGCTTGCGTGAATGTCGTAAGATAACTTGGAAAAAAGGGTCTTGAACAAAGCATCATATTCCCAAACACTCTCGGATTTCATTGCTTAATGTATTTAAGTGCGTCGATGATTTTATTCTCAAACTCAGGAATATTAAATTCTTTTAAGAAACCATTCCATAGTGCCACATAATCTACACAAGTCTGGTTGAGATAAAACTTCCTATATCATGCTATGAGCACACCCCGCAACGTGGTTGCAAACTAACTTGTATTTCACTCTAGATATATAATCCCCTTTCCACACCATTGTATTTCACACATACGCACATGTTCAACAACATATTTGATTCCTCTATATTTTGGAAGGTGAAGACACATCTCCATATAAATATTCTTGGGTCAAAGCGGACCGTGCCCACCGATCCGAAACCTATATTTTCTCCCGTGTTTCCTCCTTCCCAAGATCTACCATATCCGCTAGCACCCAATCCACCAAATCCTCTTGATCATTTAACTCCCAATGTGTTTAATGGACCAAAGGATGCACTTACTTGTGTTCCAATAGTTGTGCTAAACTGGACTCCTACGGTATGCAAAAGTGGTGCTACCTCATGACATTATGCAAACATTCTCGCATGCCTACGCTCAGCTTTGAATTCGTGGCGTAAAAGATACCTCTAACTGGTCCCCCAAATATCATATATGGTAAAATTACCACCATAAATGAATATAATATGTTATTTAATTCAAAACTTGACTAAAAATTAACCCTATCTACTCCAACTCTACTACCCACACTAGCTTGCCAACAGTAATTGTTGTAGAATCATTAAAACCAAAAGCAAGGGCTAGGTTCTAGGTAGGTTAAGATGCACGCCCAAGGTCCATACTCTTTCTTTTGACATGCCTATATCTAGATACAAAGAGGGTTCTTTGTCATGCTTTCCCAAATGGGGGATTTCAAGATGCTCTAGATCTAGGTCTTCTACATGAGCTCCAAATCCTTTCATATCCAACTAACTCCATAACGTCATTCTTTCCACAACCTCCCATTGCTTCATCAAATCCCTCTTACATGCTTCATTAAAATTAAGTCACCTTTCTTCTCTCTACCTCTCCACCGCTAGGGCCACCATCTTGACCCACCCACTACTTCCCCATGCATGTTGGAGTTTTAGCTAGCCATGGGTTTCTCTTCCAAATTCATGGTCACAATAAAGATCTTAATTTCTAGTGGAAGTCCATGCAAATTTTATCCTCGTGGGTTTGTGTAAGAACTTGAACTCAAAAACTTCCGTGAAAGAGTAATTTACAACTATGTACTCCAAGGTTTAATTGTTTAAAACTTAATGGAACCAAATATCCACCGAGCACATCCAAATTAGATCTACATTATATAAGGCCTTTAATTCTTCCTACGTCCAAAAAAATGTGTGAAACCTCAAATTATTTTTATACACATCAACGAGCAGCCACTTGTATAGCTCTAGAGGAAAAAATAAAATTAACATCTTGTGCAATTTGTGTTATAGGTTTTGTTCAACCCATGCGCATGCATTAAACTTAGGTATAGTGATGAATCTATGAGAATACTTTTCCTCTATATCTTCTAACCATTCTTCAATGTTAGCCAAAGTAAACTAGTACGTCTTCATAATGAAAGATTCTGAAAAACAATTGAAACAGAGGTCTCGATAATGGAACCAATGATGTAGCCTAGAATATACCCACAAATCCCAAGGCACGCCGATAACTCAATTAGAATAAACTAAGTACTAACCCAAAGCATGCAAGGATATGAGGTCCCTATTTAGAGATTGTTATGAAGAGTGTTAGCATGATTGTATGTGTGTGTGTGTGTGTGTGTGTGTGTGTGTGTGTGTGTGTGTGTTCAGATTCATAGAAGATAGTTAACATTCCACACCGCATAAACCAAATCTAGATCTTAACAAAAGAAATATTAATTAAACAATGATTACAATGATATTTACCATGCAAGATTCTTGTTCAATTGCATTTAAGGCTAATATCCATCTAATGAGATTCATTATATTAAATATTACAAAATAGAGAAGATTCATAAATCATAATAATGTCACCATGAGTCATTCGTGTGTGCAAACAAAAAACAGAATTCTACATAACATCGAGCCATAAACCATGCAAATAAATACATATTTATAGGGATGGGGACTTTCCCTTCACTACCCATGCACCTTCCAAAAATAGGATACATGCTAATAATAACCATGTGCCCTTACATAAGAATACAAAAGCATGCAAGCGCCAATAATAGATCTCCTAAAGTTAACTACTAGTTCAGATCCTATTATTAGCTCCAAAAATCTGCATGGCACTTGATCTTCTATTAGCCCAAAACATCCTTCCATAGTCTACAAGTCTTCATACCTTTACATGCTCTGCACTCCGTGTACCAAAAATAGCCTTAATCTACAAAAGTTGTTAAGAACTATTTTGAAACCGTTCTGGGAATGTCATGTGTTGCTATACTTCAAGCGGCTCCTATATGCCCTATGTCCATGTTCACAAACCTTATCTAGGTTTCATCCTTGAGCTCTACTTCCTCATCTCCACAATGCACTCGAATTTGGTGATATTTGGAGTGATGGCCCTGACTAGGATTTCAATTTCATACTTTTGCAAATATGGATAACATTAGGGATATAGATGTTGGGGGATTCTTCCCGGGAGGAGTGGGATGTGGTGATCTTCGGGTTGTGAATAGGATAAACCCATTGGTTCCATAAAAAAGTAGCATATTTTTTTAGGATGGCTTGCCAATCAGTAGGGTTGCTAGTGGTAGTGGGGGTTCGGACTTAGATGGAGTGGATCTCGAGAAATTATACCATGCAATCCTTTCTTATGAATATTTTCCATGCAATGGTAGTTGATGATGGAAGTAGATCCTGGTAATAATCCCTTTAAGGTGTGCTTCTAGCCATTAGCTATGAATCGAATCCGAGCTAAAACAAATCCCTAGAATGGGTCCCAAAGTCCAGAGGTATTGTGTAACTAGAACCACATCGCATCCTCCTAGAGGGAGGGAAATCAAATCTAATTGTAGAGTGTAGTCGCTGATCACAATGCATTCATTCCGAAATTTCCCTTTACAAGGAAATGTTCCCCCATTAGGAATCATCACTTCAAAGCTAGAATAAGGGTACACAAAACACTCTGCATGTTTAGTAATGCAGTGATTTCTTAAATTATGTGTACTAACCAGGTCAACAAGGATTGTGAGAGGAATATTTATGAAGCACCCATACAGCTTTTCATATTTTTTGGGGTGGTAACACTAGTTAGTGTGTGTAGAGAGATCTCTTTTTGATCCTACTGAGATTTGGAATCCTTTGTGGATCTTGGTTCATGTAGAGCATCATGTAAGTCCTTGCTATCGTCCTTGTTGTCATGCTCTAGTGATGATTCCACATCAAGTAGGTAAAGCTTTTTTCTAATGAAATTATGACTCTTAACCCATTTATCATTGTATTTGTAACATAATCTCTTCTACTTATGAGCCCACATCTCATCTTCAGTGAGACACTTGATCTAGCTGTTGGAGGTTGGCCACTATTTTTTTGGGTTCATGGCTTTTGATGACAGTGGGAGTTGACATTAAGATGAGATTTAATCTTTAGAAAACATAACCAGGCCCAAGGCTTCCATCATGTTGGTGAGGTGAAACATTTTCACCTCTAAGCTTATCAACTCCTTAAGTTCACTAACAAAACATCTCTTGAATAATTATTTGATTAGCCCTTCAATATGATTATCCAGTTTCTCAAAATCCTGTTGATACTCCCAAACAATACCTTTCCGGTAGAGTTTGGTGAGAGCTCCAGTGAATTCCTCGAATTTAGAGGGACCAAATCTTCCCAAAATGAGGATGTAAATTTCTTCAAATTGGGTTCATCATGTGCTATGAGTTACGACGATACCATTGTAGAGTGCATCCTTTTCTAACTAATAAGAGGTGATTAGAAATTGATTAGTAGATTAAGTCTCATGGATGTTTGCAGTAACTACTCGGCCTCGATAAATCCATCTAGTAGGATCTGTAGCATTGAACTTTGAAAAATCTAGCTTGGGCCCATAGGATTGGGTGGAGAATGAAATGTGTGATGACTCTTCATTTTTTCATTTTTGATCAAAATATCATTCTCGCTAATTCAATCATTGCAGCTTTTAAGCCAAATCAATGACTTGGGCTTTCAATGTTTCAAGTTCTTCTTATATGAAATTTGTGCTTGTACGGGTGATAGCCATAACTAGGGTTTTTTTTTAATCAATGTATAGAAAAAATATTTCTAAAACACATTTAGTAATGGAAATTTGGGATTTGAGCTCAAGGAAACGTAGGGAATGGACTTGGATGGGATTTTGGCACTTTCAGGCAATTTTGACAGAGAAAAAATGTAATTTAGGGGCTGTAATGGTAAGAGCTGGAAATTTTCCTTGAGGTGAATAGGAGTGGAATAATGAAATGAAGTATGTGTGTGAATTTTGGGGATTTAGGAAAAAAATGAAGAAGTTATGGGAAACCCTAAAAAAATTTAAAATGATGATTTTTGAGTGATAGTAGTCTAATTGGGTCTTATAACCTTAACATATGAAATATGTAGAATAGGCTTTAGGGTGTTCCAGAAATTTTCTTGGAAAAAGGAGCTATAATGATTAAGATATGGTTAAAAATAAAATTTCCATTGCCTTTTTAGAAATTTAAATATTGTGTTCGTGAGCGGATAATTACCAAACACCCACCAAGATCCTATACAAAATCAAAAAATGAAACCATTTTTTTATATAAATTTAAATATTGTGTTCATGAGAAGGAGAATTGCAAAGCACCCACCGAAGACCCTACACAATATTAAAATGAAATCATACCCTAAATCAATAAAAAAAAGTGATTTTGGCTCGATTTGGTTTTGCATAGAGAAGAATGGTCTTGAGAAAATGATGAAGGATGGATTCTGAAGCTTGTGGTTTGGAAATGGAGACAACCACCTGAAACTTTCAAGGTTTCCTAGCTCTAGCCAATTCCCATGCTAAGTTTCCATGTGAAAGTTAAGGAGTGCCAATGCATCTCGAACAAAATGTTAACGGAATTTAATATTACTAGAAACGAAACAAATCACAACATCTACCCATCTACATAATAGAATGCAATAGTGTGAATAAAATGCAAACAAGATCTGGACCACTTTCCGATCACCAAGATCCCGGCTGGGCGAGGTGAGAGCATACTATCTCGCAAATTAGATCTCTATGATTTACTATAGAGAGAAAAAAAAATTGACCATGGGAAGTGCTTTGATACATGATGTGAAGACCCTACAACACTATTTTACCAATCACAACAATTTAACTATAAATGGAAACAACTTACAAAAACTACCTAAAGAAAGAACTCAAAATGATATTAAATCACCGGCCTATTTGATCTGGCAACCTCCTTTGAGAAACCTCCATAAATATATTCGTGGATGCTTCATTGAGCCTCAACACCTTCTTATATACTAATTCCTATCAAAGAAACTACTACTTCCCGCACATGTGGGATTATTCAAATATGTTGAAGGGATGACTTACAAAGCATATGTATCCAAATTAACTAATCTTCTATAAATAAAATATAAGGGTAGGAACATGTGTTCCTAACAAGAATTCACTTTCGTATTATGGTTGTAAATAAGATATCTTTTCAAATTAATTAATTGAATACTATCGTGTAGATCAAAATCTATGTGTATTAGTTATTTTTACGATATAATCATAAGAACATGAATTTAATATATGAAGGCACAAGAGAAGAGATCATATTACTTATTTTTCTACTCTATAATCTAATATACATGTGGTAAAAGGATGAAATGACATAAAATGATGATTATATAATTCATTTCTTGTTTTTGAGGTGTATAATGTTGAGGGGAAAACTAATACTTATGTTAATTTAACCAAAATGGTTAATAATTTAGGGGTAATATCTCGATGGATTATTATCCTAACCAATGATTTTATGAAGGTAGTTGTTGAAATATCATGATAATACATGAATCGTGATAGAAAATGATAAATAAATGAATTGAAGCATTAGTAATGAGAAGGAAAAGAATACTTATATGAAAATATTACTTCAAGTTAATATGGGCATACCTAATGATTAGAAAATATTAAATTTATCCAACTCGAGATTTGTGATAAACAATATGTCTATAATATCTTCCTATACTAAGATGTATGGTACAAAGGTCAAAGTGTATCCCACATTGGCCCTTTGTATATAATTTCATCGCTTTAGGTTATTTTGATTTGGTTCCTATTAAATATGACTCTTTGCTCCCCGATTTGAACTTTTTCCACTCTTACTTTACTTAAAACCATATTCTTCATACTTTTTCTTGAAAAATAAACCCTACCTCCACTAGACACAAATCTAGAATGCATTTAACTTCCATAGGAATACACATTATTGAGTCACACTAACCATATGATTCACCCTATTGTGATCACGCTGAAAACTACACTATATTGCATCCTCTATGTAGTTCTAGTGTGTGATTGTTGTAATGTCTTGTTGAAGCTTATTTTTACCTTGTGTGCATTGCACCAAATGGAGGGCTACACTACTTTTCTTCTAAAGTATATGTCATATGTGTTGGGTTTTAAAATGGTACTTTAATCAAAACCACATTCGGGGACAACAAGTCCCTCCTATTTATGGGAGAGGTTCCCTTATTGAAAGAAAGAAGCAAAGATTATATAAAAATGTACACTTTCTTCTTAAGGTTGGACCTTTGACATCTTGAAATTCCTTTATACCAAAAATATTATCAATACAAATGAATGGAATAATGAAGAAAGGAAAGAGTAGAATATAACAACACTTTTAGGAAATATATATAATAGAGTATAACCCTATACGTATTGAGCAAGAGTGATACAGAATAGAATCATTCACATTCACATCATAAGATATCATTCTGTAGACACAAAGTTCTAGAGATCATATCAATAAGAACACAAAGTTTCTTATCATAGAAGATAAATGATCCATGAATTTTAGGTAAGTAAGAAGGACAATGGAGGAAGATAGAGAAAAGGGGAAAATCCTTCTGTATTGATTCACTTTCGACTATAATTACACTTCAAAATGATCAGAGTCCAACTTTTTGCAATGAGCCAAGATCTTACATTTATAGATGAAGAGAGAAGAGGAGAAGAAGAGAAGGAAGAAAATATGATTTGGAAGCTCAACCACTAGCCATCAATGCCTCTGCAAATCTGCCTATAATCTGTCAAATCTAGTTTTGCATGTCTTTGGCATGCTAAGAAGGAAGGATGGAAGATCAAATCAAATTTGATCTAGTTGAAGCAATTAGATCCCATATTAATGGCTTGAAATAAGTTTTCCAAATTTTCACCTAAATCAATATATGCAAATGGGTTCCCCATGTCTGTTTGGCATGTTGGAGAAGGAAGGATGAAGATCGGATCAAATCTGATCTGTTTAAAGTAATCAGATCATGTATTAATGGCATGAAAGACATTTTCTAGATTTCTAACCATAAAATCCTATTGAAAACAATATTTTATGCTTCCATGGCATAGAGGAGACCAAGACCTTTCCAACAATATAAAATTGGTCATTTTTCAAGCATTAGAGCGAAAGTTATGCTCATTTGAATATTTAAATTGAATCCGTACAAAAATGGAAAAAATGCAAAAATGGATCCAAGCCTGAAATTGAAATTGTACCTTTAGCACAAAAGATGCAAAGTGCAAAAGTTCCCCACAGCCCCGTAAGCCCACAACTTCACTTTCGATATAGTTCTAAAATGTGTCTTTACCTAAGTGGTAACAGAGTCCCAAATCACTTTATAATTTTACTTCTTTTGTAAACAAGGCTCAAAATCTCAAAGTTCTCCACCGACCCTGCTTCCCCATTTTGACTTTTCAATGTGGGCTCAAGATTTAACTTTTTCCTATTCTATGAGTGGTGTCGCAGTTCACTTTATCACTTTATGCCTTTTATGGAAACAAGGCTCAAAATAAGTTCTCCGCCAACCTACCTTCCCACTTTGACTTTCGACGCAGGCTTAACATTTGACCTTTTCCCTTCATTTGAGGAAGGCTTTATGTCTGACCGAGGACACGTGGAGGATTCCTGCTCATTTGGAGATTCTATTTGGACCTGACCTTCAAAGGTGCACCAATTGGACACGTGGAGAGATGGCGCACATTTGGGACCTACTTTTGGATTCTCCTCTAGAAAGAGAGTCGAAGAAACATGTGGCTCCTTCTCGTGGCTTTGCTTTGTTTATTTGTGTTTTGGCTAAGTCCCTTTTGTTTGGTGGGGCCATATGTCTGACCCTAGACACATGGAGGCTCAACGCACATTTGGGACCTACCTCTAGATTTTTCCTTTGAAGTTACACCAAGCTGACACATGGAGGCTTCCGTAAACCCTTCTATACTTAGCCAACTTAACAGCTTAACTCGTCTCCTTTTCAAACCCGGGACATGTGGAAATCGGACGCTCATTTGCGGGACCGCATTTAACTTCAACCCTTAAGGTGCACCGTTGAGACACATGGAGAGCTCTGCTGGTTCTTTTATACTTAGTCGATTCGAGCCTACTGCCCATTTGACTTCTATCGGACCCTAGACATGTGGAGGGTTGGTGCTAGTTCAGGGGCTCTCTTTGGGCCACACTTTTGAAGTTACGCTGATGAGGCATGTGGAGAGCTAGCACATGTTTGGGGAACCACCTTTGGATTCGACCCTTGAAGGTGCACCGATGAGACACATGGCGCCGTCCACCGATCCTTTTATACTTAACCGATTTGGGCCCACTCCTCTTTCTCCATTTTTTGGCTAGGTCCCTTCTACTTATTTAGGAGCGACTATGTTGGGTTCTAGACACATGGAAGCTTCGTGCTTGTTTGGGGACTCGCTTTGTATTTTACCTCTAAAGTTATGCACGTGGTTCTTTCCGCTAGCCTTAGACCTTTCAACGGATAATTTAACTTTTTTGAGGCTCTGACCACATGGAGGGTTGGCACTCATTTAGGGTCTGTCCCTTAGGTCTCACTTCTGAAGTTGTGCTGATGAGGCACATGGAGGCTTCCACTAACCCTCTTATACTTATTCGATTAAAAGGTTGGCTTTATCTTTTCAAACTCTGACCATGTGGAGGTCCTATACATGTTTGGGGTCTCCAATTTTGTGCACCATACCAAAAGTGTGCCGAAGAGACATGTGGTACCTTCTGCGGTCCTTTTATACTTAGCCGATTCAGGCCATGATTGAATACTTCCTTTCTCCATTTTGGCTTTTGATGTGGGCTTAACATTTGAATTTTTCCCTTTTGGAAACAAATATAAATTTCCAAAGTTCTTTGATGATCCGCCTTCCCACCTTAGCTTGATTCGACCAATCAGGATCCTTTGGGGCCACGGAGCCAATTTGACACTTTTACGAAAATAACAAAAAATGATAAGTTTCACCAAATAAACCCTCCACATCACATCCAATCAGATATGTCCACGTACTCGTGGATGATGGACCAAAAACTTGATAAGGAAGATACGCTCATTATTCACGACTATAGAAAAAAAAATAGAGGAAGCTCCACCATTTATGCCTAGAAAAACAAATTGCTCCTCGTGGAAAGAAGAATTGTAAACAATACGAGACTCAATGCGATCTACGACCATAGAAAAAGGATTTGACAATTTCATTCGAATGGAGGAAACAATTTTCAAGCATCCAAACAAGAACCATTTAGACTGCAAGATTCTAAATTAACAGGGTGAGATTGCAAATGAGCACCCACTTCTTCAAAGCACAAATGTTTCTATCTTTCCAGACTTCTCACTCTACTCAAACATCTCCTAAAGGCACCAACTCAAAATTTTTGAAACTTGACTTCAAAAATAAGGGTAATTTTGAGGGTGAAAATAATATGGAGTTAAGAAGATACACCCTTCCCATGTTTTTATAATGCAAGATAAATCACCATTAGCCTATGCATTTGATAAAAAAATAATGGTAAGATAGTAATATTTTCCCCTTACTCTCTTGATAAGAACAATATATTTAGGATAAGTATAAAACTTAAATAAGGAAATTTTTATGAAGAATTCCAATGCAAAGGATTACAATGAAACAAGTTTCAAGGACCAAAGTGTATTGAATGAGTCATATCGTCTTGTATTATGGCCCATTCCATATGTTTTGTTAAGTAAATATCTATAAACCTAATAATTACAACATGGTGATATGGATACCTATGACATAACCAAAATTAGATAAATAAATCCACTAAACCATGAGGAGTCACAAACAGGTAACTAATGCCAATATAAAATAAGCAATTTTATCTCTAATGTCAAATGTTCTCATTTTGAGATAATGTATATAATAGGATATCAAACGTTTAATGTAATCATTATAAGAGCAGGTTTTAGTGTTTAATTTTTCCACTCATTATTATAGTGAATTTTCTAACATAAAAGGAATAGGAAAAACATACATGTAGATGGATGAAGAATATGTAGTCGTAACCTTGTTAAAATCAAAATACGATGTGATGTGGTGTGGGTAATCTTGTTTTGTCAACATGGAGTTAGATAAAATTAAAGTATGTTAAATCTTAGGAGATATATTCCATGGATATTTGTGAGGTTTCTATATCCTTGAGTTTGTAAGCATCTCAATAATTATCAATTCCCGAGAAAATATGCATTCATTAATATATTTTATTATCCTATAGCTAAATAGAGATTGTTCGATATCTATCTAGTTTTTTTAACCATAACATTTCAAATCTAATCCCTCATCATTGTATACAAATATAAACCAAGTAAGAAATGAAATTACATCCCATTTCCCCCACCATATATTGTGTGGGTATATATTGTATGTTTAAAATTTTGGAGAGAAATAGATTATGTGTATCAATTTTTCCCCACTTTAGGTCATTTGAGGATAAATTTTGCAAAAATTATTATTATTTTGAATTTTTGTCATAATTAAATCATGCTAAGTATTAATATTTAATTGAATTGGTAAATTGATTCAAAAATTATGCCACTTTCTCATTGGTTAGGTTGTCATGTACAATTACGAGAGATATTTGGATCCCTTTTGGTGAGTGTGTTTGATCTCAAGGATAAAATAATTACATTAAAAGAAGAGATAAAATAGGTGTCTAGTAAAAAATTATTGTAAGATATTGGGTGGTACAGAGATAGTAGCGGGTAGGTATTACGTGAACCGATTATAATATTTATTACACTAGATGATCGTAACATGATTCTAATGTTGCTTAAAACACTAGAAAGTTATGAAATGGGCTCAAGATATGGATTGTAAGGAGAGAGCATATTAATTGGTGAGTAGTTGTGTATAGATATTGTAGTTTTTATGGAACTTTATTTCCTATATATAATAACTAGTAAAAGGTGAATTCTAATTTTCATTATCCATTACGAGTGATTATTTGATAGACCTTTGAGGTGTGAAAATGTCACATCCAAGATATGTGATATTGATGAGGTTTGAGATAGTGGTGGAGGCCATTTAGGCCTAGACAAACCAATGAGCTAGTAAGTAGTTTGTTTTGATACTCATGTAGGTAGTACATTAGTTGTTATATTGAATTTTGTGAAAAAAAAAAAAAATTCCAAATTTTTATACGTTACGGGAAAAAGAATATGTTTTATGGTTCGGTTTGGCTCCAAGGATGGAAATGTATAGTTCTATAACATATAGACAAAACCCATACTTTATGATCCTTGTGTACCATATGGTTTTCATGTCCCCGAGACTAAATTCTTTCTATTTTTTATTTTACATATTTTTTATTAGTTGAGGACCTAAACATGTTATGTTGGCTTTGTTATTTTTGATGTGCAACAAAATGTGCATTCTTTGGATTTTCATGGAGGGCACCATATTATTACACTAGTATCATTGGGATTTAATGATGTTAGGTGAGATAATTTTAGATATCAAACCTACGACATGTGGCGAGTTTGGGGGAGTTTCCCCACAATATTCATACATTATTATAGCTCTATTTAAGATATGGTGCATTGATAATTGTAAATTTTGTTTTCTAATAGGGGATATAATATTGATTGTACATGATATGTATAAAATTTTATTATTATATATTATTATATTGATGGTCTAGGTACTACCATAGATGTGCCACAAAATATGAGGGATTCTCGACATTTTGGGTATGTGGGTAAGGAAGGGAACTAATGTAGGAGCATCATTTGAAGAGACAAAAATTGAGATAATATCATAAAAATATTGTTAGAGGGAACATTTGAGGAAGGTGGAAGACAAAAAATAATCATAAAATTTGAACTTTTATGAATTTAGGTTTTCCCTTGATTTTTTTAATTTCAAAAATTTCAAAAAATTGCAAAGTAACAATATGAGAGTGTGAATGGTGTTAAAGGATTTCTAGGTATGAGGTAGTTTAGTAATGATATGTTAAGCCTTAAAGTGTGTATGGGAAAATAAATGTTGTCAAAAATATAAAATGCATTATGCATGCACATGTGAAAGGTTATCTTGAGTCATCGGGGAGTTAGTTAAGGTATGAGTAAAGAGATCGAATGACTTTAAATTGAGAAATAATCTATCAAGCATTATTTCCTTAGGAGAGGAAAGGAGAGGAAGTCCAAGAGACAAGAAATTTTGTATGATTGTTCTTACTTTGATGTGATAATTTTATTTGGCATGGTGTGAAGGTCTCCTTTCCTTGTAAATGGTGTATTTTTGTTTATTTAGGCATTAGAAGTTTATTATATGTATGATACATGAATAATTGGGCTTGGCCTTTATGAGCGAATTTGGGATATTTAAATGGTGGTTACTCTTTTCTTATCATTACTTCGATATATCTTGTGTATAACTACAAGTTCTGAGAACTTATTTCAGAGTTGTGAGCATATCCTCTTAAGAACTTGATGAATTAATGGGGATCCCATTATATAACGTGTTTTTTATCATTTAAGGTTGAAGGAAAACATAATAGGGTTATTTTCATTACATACATGCATTGATTTAAGACTACGATTGAGATAACAATCTGCTCAAGTTTATTTCTAGTATATTGCAAGGTATATGAGTAAGTCTGATTATTTATAGGAAAAGAATATGTTTAGGGAATTTTCAATCAGTTTGGAAGATAATATAACCCCTCTATGTATGTTTGATCAATAAAATAAGTTCTTGTTGTATAAATCCTGCCTCTCTGCAACCTATAGTTTAGGTTAGATGTTTGAAGGTCTTCCAAAGTAGATTTCAAAGTTTTCTAAATTCAATATCAATTAGATACCCTTCTTTAAGTGGGAATAGAGTATTAACCCAACGTTTTTGGATTATAAGTGCATATAAATTAAGTTATTAATTTTTAGAACCTTTAGGGCTTATAGGAGGCTTTTGAAGGATTTTTCATTTTGATCAAATGCGGGTAAGGCCTTGTAAACAAGATCACACCTTGAAAATATATAGTATACATCTTAGGGACATCAAAGAAGAGTGTGTGAAGTCTAAGTTGTGAATGATTTGTTGATGGTCCCATTGTGCATGACAATTAATCAACTAGTGAATCGTAATAAAGCATTAGCCTAGGGCTTAATCTTTTGATCCTTAAATTTTTAATTTTGGATTTAAATTGGTAATATTTCACCATGATAGGGTCTAATTTAAGATATTGAAGGAATTTTTAAAGTCCAATAGGTGAAAATTAATTTATCCTTATCACCCAGGACTAAGACAAATACCACAATCAACACCTATTACGAAAGGTCAAATTTTCTAAGGAAGTAATAATTATGTTTTGACTCATAGGATGAAACTTCTCAAGATGAAATATAGGATAAATGGGTAGAATAAAATTCAAGAGTCTTGGTGATAGACTCAATTCACTAAAAATTATGCAAGTACAATCCTAAACAAGACTAATAGAAGGTCATTATTCTAGAGAGGTAAAATTTGATTTTAGAGAGAAGAATAAGAAATTATATTTCCAAATTTAAGAAGCAACTTATGTGAGATAAATGGTGTTTGAATTTTTCTTAACTTCTTCTAGGTATGAAAGAATCATCCAAATTATGAATTCATTAAAGGACTTTTGAGAGCACTAAGGATAATTTTGGAAGGAATTTAAGGGAAATTGTTAAACTTATATTATGATAAAAAATTTGTTGACCATGTAAATTGGAATAAACATGTGGATCATGTGTAGAGCCATTAAAGAGTTTAATGAATTTGAAAGGCCCAAATTTGCCTAGCAATAGAAGCTAACAAAGGGTGTGTGGAGGTAAGATAGGGTAAGTAGATCTTTTAAATATTTCATATCTTTTTATGGTTGAATGAGCATAAGTACATGTGGTTAGAGGAAGGATTGGTGTGATTATGTACTAGAGTATTAGAAATCTCAATTTTTTTCCATTTTTATCCATTTTAGACCTATAACAAGACCATAAAAACATTGAATTAGGTGGTATGAGTGATTTTAAATTCTAATGATATGATGAATACATGGATATGAGTATAATATTTGCATCATGTGGTATCGAGATATGCTTTGTGTTTTTAATGAACTTTTATTGTGATTGCTAAAAAGAGACTATGAAGTTGTTATTTTGAAAGTGTTAGTTGGAGACAAAGAAAAAATAGACATAGAAGAATTAGTGGAGTTGATAAAGTTGACAAGAAATAAGGAGAGGGAAAGAAAGAAAAGAGAATCGAGAAAAGGAGAGAAGTGAAAAGAAGACAAGAGGAATGGATGGAGAGAGAATTGATAGCATTAAGAGAAAATGCACATAAGTTATAAGAGATGATGAGGAGGATAAAATACAAAGAAGATGTATTTTTATGAAGAAAATGGTTAAATGGCCGACAACTCATATTTTCAAAAATAACCATAGTATGAAGTTGAAAAGGATCATCAAGGAAGAAGAGAAAATATTAAACAAAGAAGGAAGAATGAAAGCAAGATAACTAAAGAATAAGTAAAATAAGTTGTGTATGAGAGCTTACAGAGCATGAATGAAGATAATGCGATAGCAAGCAACAACAAAGAAAGTTAGTGATGAGGTATATAACCCTTTTCAAATGCAAAATGAGGGTTTCTTATTTTTGAATACTTAAAAGGATGATGGTAGTCTTGTAGATAAAGAATTATTGTATTATTTTACTATTGAAAAGGAAGAAATGAGTTTGGGAAATTTGATTATGAAGATGGATTTTAAGAGTTTCTTAATGAGATCCAAGAAAATAGGTATGTGGGTACAAGAGATTGAACCAAAGTAATGTGAGGTGATAACTCATAGGTATGAAACAAGGGAATAAAATGAAGATAAGGTCCTAGTAGGGAATTCGGACATGTTTTTAAAGTTTCAAGATAACAAGAGCAATGTAGTGCATGATAAATCACTAGAGAAAGAAGGTGAAGAGAAGGAAAAGTTGAGAAAAAGAGAGAAAGTGTTAGAAAATGAGGTTAAGATGTTGGTTTTTAAAGAGAGAGAGATTAAGAAAGAGGAAGAAAGTTAAGTGAGAGAAAATAAAGGTGAAATAGATAATGGAAAAGCTCATGATGAAGATATTTTGTACCTAGTAAAGGTTCTAATAGAGAAAAAATTAGTTGGTGAAGGAAAGAAGGATGGTGAAAAGAGGAAAGATTAAGCTTGTGGATAACTTTTAGTTCATTTGAGAACATTAAATGATGGAATTGTGGTGAGAAAATCCTATGAAGAGGTGTAAATCCTCAAGAATCACGAGGAACAATACATATTTGTTGTATTTTTATTTGTTTTTTTAGGTGTAGTGGAGGAGATCTTGAAAATGAAAAATATGGGGAAGGAACTATTATCTGATTTTTCCCCACGAAACATTGGACAAAAATGACCTCACAAAATGAAAATGGAGAGATCGATCGGCCATGGTAGCTTGCATTGGCAAGTTGAGGCTCGAGATCATAGGAATAATGACATGAAATGATCATGAGGGGTCGAGCTCAGTTAGTAATGAATCATTGAGTTGAAGGCATGAGGATTTGGCCGTGTAGAAATGGTTGAGCTATAGAGGAGATCTTGAAAGGGACTCACCACAGTTGGGGGGCCATGTCGGCCAAGAAAGGAAGAAATGAAGACTTAGGCTTAAGCCAAAAAAGTAATTCGGTAAAAACAAAATCCTCAAGTATGCAATTTTTTAATGTCGAGGATTGAGTGATTCGAGTTCTCACCATGTAAAATACAAAATGATCCAAAACACCAAAACCCCGAAACTCTAAAGTCTGAAAGGGATCAAGAGATTTTTTGGGGTAAACTCCCCTTTCGGGGTCAAATTTGAGTTCAATGGTCAACAACACAGGAACTTCAAGGACTCAGCAAAAGGAAGTCCAAAAACAGGGGCAACACAAAGGTTGAAAACCCAAAATCTAAATTTTGGACTTCGGGATTTTTGAGATTCGGTGGTTTCATGACCTCAATCGGATGAAGATTACCACTATCCCAAAAACAAAAAGGTCTCAAACTTGAAATATGAATTTCTTACTTTGGGGTTTTGACATTTTAGGAAATTTTTGCTCTTAATCGTGTGAAGAGTTCTCGCATAATATGATCTCGAGTCCGAACTTTGAATTCTGAAATTCAGACTTTGGTGGTTTGGCATTTCAAAACTCTCGAGTTGGCTTGAGTAATGAATAGTGGCGGTGATCTCCGAAGTGGAGAAACCTAAAGCTCCGAATCTTGAAATTTTTAATTATGTATTTTAGAGGGTGTGATGCGGGGTGGAAGTATGAAAAAGTATATCAACCACTCACATTTATTACGGTATAGAATCCTCATCTTCGAGATAGCCATAATATTTGACCGAGAGCTCGGATTTGCACAAAATCTGACTTTTTGAAAGCTATCGTGTCTTCTACACAAAAAGTATGGATTTATTAATTTTAGGAAAGTAAAATATTTCAAAATGTTGAGTACAGTCCACATTTTAGCAAAATGGTTATGGATTTCTCACCTACCTAAAATGATGAAGTATGGCCCTTTTCTCTTCCCCAAGAAGGAAAGGTACAATAGAGTATGGATTTATAGGCTTGCCTATGACTCCTACAAATAAAATGATGGGTTTTGCAGGAGATGGTAGATAATTTTCAGATTTTCTTCCCTCTCTCTCTCTCTCATTTTCTTCCTCTATTAAATGTAAGGGGTTTGCATGTGAAAATGGTTGGTCATTTTCTCTCCTCCCATGCACAACATTCTTCTTGGGGCTTCAAGCCTTCCTCTCAATATCTCTAATGTCTTCATTCCTCTTTCTGATACAACAATGTATTTTGTATATCCATATGGAGAAATAATATTATGTCTGTGTTGATCTCTTCAACCTCTCATGGTTTATTTTCTTCATCTTACCTTTTATTTTACTTTCTTAATATATGAATTTCCTATGTTATTACCTAATTTTAGTGTGTTATGTTCATTAGAGAATGATTTATTGGATGCAATGTAGTTTTGGTATAGGTCTACCCAATCTAGGTTCATCTATTCCATTGTTTTGTAGGTTGTGGGAAGTGATCAATGCTTCTTTGTTTGTGTATCACCGCTTTTATAGTAGGTTTTCATTCCATGTATCTTTCTCCATGTCCTCTTGGAAGCATTAGATTAGGATTACTTAGTAGTTTTCCTAAATTAGGAGTAGTTAGTGGCAGGTAGGTTAGGAACAACAACTAACCTTCTCTAGAGAGCTATCATGTTTCGTAATGTCCCATACACATGATATCTCCATGTTATGCAATCACACTAAATGCCCCATCTCAAATCGAGACAATTCAGTAGGTGTTGTGATTTTTCCATTTTCCATAACATGAACTCAAGAAGAAAAGAAAAAAAAAATGTAAGGATAAAGACCCAAATATGGGATCCATGTGGCTAAAGAATGAGAAATTATAGTGGGAGAGAAAAATTTAGAGAAGAAACATTCAAGAAAAGAAAAACATCATCAAAAGGTGAAAAATTGCAAGTTTTCAACTCAATAGTACAAGGATGATTTTCTCCTCCTTGGGATAATGATGTAGGAGCATAATTTTAAGAGACACGAATTGAGATAATCTTATCAAAATGATAGTTAGAGGTAAAATTTGAGGAAGGTGGAAGACACCGGGAATCATCACTAATACGGGCTTTCCTCCATTTTTTTAATTTAAAATTTTAAAAACATAAAAAGGAAAAATATGAGAGTGTATATGCTATTAGAGGCTTTGTAGGTGTGTGGGGTAGTTTATTTATGATATGTTAATATTTAAATTATGTATGGGATAATAAATGTTGTCAAATAATGTAAAATGTATTGTGCATGGGCATGTGAAAGGATATTACGAGTCATCGGGGAGTTAGTTAGGGTATAGAAAAGAGAGAGAATGAGTTTTTAAAAATCAATAATATGTTGTATCATTCATTCCTCGGGAGAGGAAAGGATAGGAAGTCTAATAGAAAAGAACTTTTGCATGATTTTGTTTAGTATGATCAGATCATTCTACTTAACCTAGTGTGAAGTTTTCCTTTCCTTGTAAATAGTGGAATTTTTTTATCTTTGTTGAAGCATTAGAAATATATTATATTTATTATACATTAATAAGTTTTATTGGCCTTTAGGAGTGCATTTGAGAGATTTAAATGGTGGTTACTTTTTTTTGAACATTACTTCGATATAACTTGTGTATGACTATAAGTTCGAGTTTTCTTTTAGAGTTGTGATCATATAATTTTAAGAATGTCATGAATTGGAGGGGATCTTATTATATATTGTACTTTGTATCATTAAAGTTTGAAATAAAACATCATAGGTTTCTTTTCATTATAGACATGCAAATATTATGTAGTGTGATTCAAACAACAATATATGCTAGTTAATTTATAGTCTATTGCAAAGTGTACGAGTAAGTTAGATTCTTAATAGGAAAGGAGGATTTTCAACGTATTTTGAATAATTATGGAAGATAATCAAACCCCTTTATGCATGTTAGATCAATAAAATATGTTCTTATGGTATAAATATTGTGTCTCTCCTACCTACATTTTAGGTGAGAAATTTGAAGGCCTTCCAAATTATATTTTGTAGTAGTTCTTTGAATTCATTGTTAATTTTATACCCTCCTTGAGGTGGGAATAGACTAGTAATAGAACATTTTGGGATTATAAGTGCATATAAATCAAGTTATTATTTTTTCGAACATCTCAGGCCCATGTAGGAGGGTTTTTAAGGATTTTACACTTTAATCAAATATTAAAGGCCTTGTAAAATAGAAAAAAACTTGAAAATTTTTAGTAGACATCTCAGGGGACATCAAGGAAGAGTGTTTGAAGTCTCGCTTGTGAAGAATTTTTGATTTCCCCTTTGTGCATGACAGTTAATCAAGCGTTGAACTATAACATAGCATTATCCTAGGGTTTAATATTTCGAGCCTTAGAGTATTGAGTTATGGTTTGAAATTGGTAACATATAACGTGATATGGTCTATTTTAGGATATTGATAGAATTTTAAAACTCCATTAGGTGAAAAGGAATGTATCCTTTCCAGTCTAGGACTGAGACAAAAACCATGGTCAAGACCTATTAAGAAAGTTAAAAATTACAAGGGAAGTAGTAATTGTGTTTTGACTTAGAGCATGAAACTTAGCAAGAAGTAAGATATGATAAATGGATAGCATAAAATGCAAGAGTAGTGATGATAAAATTAGTTAACTCAAAACTATGTAAATATAAGCCTTTAACCATGCTAGAATGAGGTCATTGTTTTAGAGAGGTAAAAGTGGATTTTAAAGAGAAAAATAAGATATTATATTTCCAAATTTAAGACACACCATATGTGGGGAAAAGGATTTTTCAATAGTTTTTTACCTTCATCTAGGTATGAATAGATCATACTAATTATGAATTCATTGAATAAAATTCATTTAGAACATTAAGGACAATTTTGGAAGGAATTTAAGGGTAATTGTTTAACTTATCTTATGTTGACCAATTTTTGAACATGAAAAACTGGAATAATCTTATAGAGTAGGGTAATATGAATTAAAAATTATAATTAATGAAAAAGGCCCTACTTTACCTATTTTAAAACTAGATCACTAGAAGCTAAGAAAGGGTATGTGGAGTACCTAAGAAAGAGTAAGTAGAGATTTTCAATATTTTGGATCATTTACCAATTGAATGAGCATAAGTACATGTTGTTAGACTAGGGATTTGTGTCAATATTGTACTATATTTTTGGAAAGGTCAAACTTTGGCAATTTTGAGACATTTTAGACCTAGAAAAAGACCATCAAAATAGTTAATTAGTTAGTATAAGGGATTTTTACTGTTAATGATATAATGAATCCTTGGATGTGAGTAAGATCTTTGTATCAAAAACATTCAATAGAATGAGAATCTGAAAAAGGTGGTTCTATGTATAGTGATGTTTAAAGCACTAGTATTGAAATACTTTGTTGTAATGGATGGTTTTTACATCCCACTATATAATAGACGTTTACCACTATGTAGAGGAGGATTGTATGATATATTCTTCTGACCAAGTGTATGTTATGATTATTTTATAGGGATTTACATAGATTCACCCAGGATGGTCATGGGGATGGGATAAAAGGATTCAAATAATTAAATATATCAATATGTGATCATGTAGTTACATTGAGAACCCGTGGTTGGCCTCGTAATTACTAGGGATGGCCAAAGGGTTTTGAAGTGAGGTAAATAGGGAGTGTAGGTCACGCTTTAGATGAATTGACCTACACATCACCGATGGATATAATGGGTTAGAGGAAAGTCATATGAAGACCTTATAGTGATTCTAAGGGATGGGCCAAGGATGAGATTGGTGTCATTATTATCTCAACACAACTCTTTTCTATATTTCAAGTGATCCTTGATCTTAAGAAAATTTCAACCTATAATTGATAGTCCATTAGAAGGAAGATTATCTTGAGGAAATCATCATGGAGATCTTAAGAATTTAGTTTTTCATGTAATTAATAATATTTCCTTTTTTATGAATGCTTATAGTCTTACTTGGATGCTCTTGTATTGTTATCGAAAAATCATATTGAGCTTGTGTATAGACATCATGATTTACATATGTCATGGTGCTTAAGATTTTCATTTAAGAACCTAAGCCTTGTTACATAGATATATTATTATTCATGTATTTAGAAAATTATTTTCTCTATAGATAAGGATCCAAGTTATTCTTGACTTGATTTTATAGAGCATTCTTCCTACACTTGATTGGTCAATACAACTAACTTGATCATTGTATTTTATTTGTCTTGTGCAAGGAATTAAGTTTTTGTTTTTTCGTTATGGTTTTGAAATTATCTAACCTTCAAGGTCTAACTCCTTCCACAATCCATACATTCATATTTACATATATGCTTAGTCCTTTATGATGATCTATAATGAATAATGTTTAACAAGAAGACTTTAAGCTCATTTTATGCTTGATGAATACACTCCACTAGAAATAGATAAATTTTGGCATACCCCATAGCTATAGATGATGAATTCATAATATTTCATCTCTGAAGAACAATATTCTTATGCACTTTTTTCCTAAATCTTTTATGATCCTTTTCATCCCTTTTTTAGAGTCTTCTCATCGAATAAATCTTAGATTCAACTCTTGGATCTAGATTTTTACATGGGTTGTGACAATGGAAAACTACCATTAACTAAAATATTCCTTTCTCGATTCAAAACCTACATAACCTCCATAAGTTCCCTTGGCAACAATTTAAAGAGACAAGGTTTGAAAATCCTCTAATACTTGGGTTTAAGAATGTGATGTAAAATTTTATAAAAAGGACTTTTCACACCATATAAAATATCATGAAAAACTTTTAAATACTCCAATTCATCATTATTTCAATTTTTTATCTTTAACATATGAAGAATTACAAAAATTCATCATTTACCTATTTCCTTGGTGGATTGTCATAGCTTTCACATACTCAAAAAAATTGTCATCTAATCCTCCTTCCACATGTGTTAAATTGCTCTTAAATTTTGTGGATTCCTTCATGATAGGGAATATATTCCTACAACATTTAAGGTCGCGATCACAAATATACTTATAATTCAATTAAAACTTGAAGTCAACATCCCAAATAAATTTCCCTTAATTTTTCATTGATTTCCCTTTCTCTTTGAAGTGAAAATCAATTATGTTAGTGCATTTTCAACACTAGGAGGGTTTTTACCTCCTTTCCCTCCGAATACCGTTATCATAGCCTATACAAAGCATGTAAAACCACAAGAAACAAGGTTTCTAACATATGAATTTTGTTCAAATACACTATAAAAGTTAAGACAATACAAATAAGGGAAATTAAGATAATTTAAGCTTATGAAGAAGAAAAACTAGTTTCATTCCAACTAATAATCATTACACAATGTCGTTTACACACAATTCTTGCATTTTTACTCAACATATTTCTTCCTTCAAAATAATTACTTACTACTCTATCTCTCTTAATGAAAATTCAACCTCTTTTCCTCATGAATGGATTGAATTATCTTTTAGGTGTCTAATATTAGTCTAATTCCCCCCATTTTGTGTGATTTTCTTAACTATACATGCTTGTAATAACAAACTAATTTGCCACTTTGACCTTTGACATATTCAAAGTTGATCGATACAATATCTTTGGAACTTTAACATCTCCTCTAATGTAGAAGAAGATGATAAGACAACTCACATTAAACTAGACACCTGATTTCTACTTTCACACTCATGGTAAGAAATTATTACATCACAAATTAAAAATTATCAACTACAAACTTGGAGGAAAATAAAATACCACCCAAGACATTTTTTAATTCCTTAAGAATGCTTATTCAATCTTTTCAGTGTCCTTTAACCATCTAGATGATTGTCATGCATTAGAATCTTTAGGTAGGAAAATATTTTTAATCTAGTTCAAATGAAATGTCTTCATGATCCTTTAGTCTTCATTTTATAGCTAGATCATGAGGTCTCTTTTCCAATGTTAATGTTTATTTCTCCTTGAAATGGTATTTTTCAAATTTTATTTCTCCTCTTGCTCTTATTGTATATGTTCCTTTTGATTTCTTTCTCATCTTCAAAGTTTCATCATTCTTCTCATCGTTCCTTTTGTATATGTTCCTTTTGATGTCTTTTATATCTTCTTTTTATTTTTAGTTCAAAATTTCTTTCATTGAATTAAGTGATTATGTCATCTCAATACATTTTAAAATTGCATTCAAAACATCGAAGGAAATATTAGATGTAAAAATGTTAGGCCATGCAGCCCTTTGAGTTCCTTCATAGTAATGGTCTTCTGCATTTCCCTTTGTTTCTTCGTTCACCATCTTAAAATTTGTCTTCTTTATCATGTTTTTATCTAACTTTTCTCTTTCTCAAGATGATCCATGAAATTTTTAATCTGGTTTACACTTATATGTAGCCCATTAGAAGGATTTAGATAATCCTAAATCCTCTTCAACTCTTCCCTCAAAGTAACATCATCTATTCTTTCAGATTATTCATCAAATTTAGGACCTAGTTTTCAATCTCCCTTATCAAACTTGGGGACTACTTGTCCACTTCCTTCTTCATCAGTATGTGTAAGAGAATTCTCCTATTTGCATATTAGTTTCCAAAACAAATTCATCATAAGGTTCATTAGTTTTCTCATCATCACTTCTATTAGACTCATTCAATACATCATAATCCAAAATACATCATCATCATTAAGAATATTCAAAGTAATTTTTTAACCCTTATCCTTGATTATCGATTCTTGAATTTCACTTGTTTGTTTACTATTATGAATTTTATCTTGCATCTTCATATGTATGTCATTACATTTTTCAGCATATTTCATTTAGTGTTCAAGAGGTTCTATTACTTCATTGTCCTTATTACTTTATTCTATATAGGCATTTACTTCAATTTTCTTCAAAAACATATTTAGGAAAACTATCATCTCCTTGGTTCCTTCACATGTATCTTTCTTTTAACCTTTATATTCACCCTTTATCACCCACACTAGAGTCTTAACTAGAGGATTTGGATTTTTAAGCTATTTAGGAACTATGTAGCTATGATTGTAAGCCAATTTTCTATGTTTTACCTCATTCATCCCCTTCATGACTTGTTAATCTCCATTTAACCTCTTAAAATCAATAAAAGTATTAGTTTTAGAAGTCAACATAATCTTGAAATTTTCTTTTATGTATGCACTTTCTTGTATGAAATTATATTTTACAATTTCTTTGTCATATGTATGATAAAAATCAGAATTTATATTTACCTTTTCATCATCACTGTACTTTTTCATACCTTTTTGAAAACATATTTACCTAATAACTCTTCTCGTTCCTCTACCAATTCTATTTCATGATCTATTGCATCATATAATTCAGTTCTCCATCCATACCTTCATTTTATGACTTTATGTTTCCTGGTCTCCTCTTCATTCCCCTGCTTCCAAATGAATTTCTTCTTCTGGAGTTATTACAAACTCTCTCATATATTCCTCCTCTTTCCTCATAGATGATTTATTTGAATCACTCCTTTCCAATTTCAAGGTCATACTCATGATCTTATTAAGACCATCTTTTATCATTGTATATAAAAACTGAAATAAAGAGTTATAAATCAAGTTTCACTATACCAAAACATCATCAATAATGTCATCCTCATATACAATTTCAAATTATTCATGTTATATTTGTCAAGTGCCTCTTTATACAGCTCCTTCTTAATTTTATCTATAATGAGAACTCTCTTTTCTTTAGCAAGTAACTCATTATTGATTTTTCTATGAGTACCTTCCTTCTTTTCTCTCTCGAGGCAATCAACTCTTGCCTCCTCTTCTTCTCCATTAGTAGATCAAATAGCCACTTCACCTTTTTCTTATTTTTCATCCAAATTCTTATATGTATTCATTCACCACAAAAAGTATTTATCATAGAATTTAACTCCTCAATCTTATTTATAATCTCATCTATCTCTTCTTTAAAGATTAGTTCTCTTCTTCTCATGAGGCCTCTCTCTTCTTCTAATACCTTCAGTCTTTTCAACTCCTTCATTTTACTATATCTTCACCCAAGTCTCTTTATCATTGGTGTATGGATCGCATTAGTCCTCACCTACGTAACTTTCACCCTAGTATCTTTGTAATTTCTCACCCAATTCTAGTTCATGTTGGTCTCTTAATGTTTATTGAGATTTACTTGCTCTTGGGATTTTCCTTCTTACCAAAAGTACCCATCTTCTTCTAAAATTACTCAAACTCTTTGAATCACATATCCACATTAGAAAAACATGAAAATACAAAAGGTGGTAAAAAAATGTGGAAATATGTTCTAAATTTAATCTAAACTAGTAAAAATACTTATATGACTTGTATGAGATATACATTAAGTGCTAACAAATTTTATATATTTAAATGAAATAGTAATGATTAGGGTACTAACCTAAAAATTAATTAACTCATTATTTTTCTGGAATATGATGTATAATAGGTGGATAGGGAATAATATGAAGTTATGACTCAGAAATTTATAGCACACGTGATTATATTTGTATTGGGGCACCTAGGAGTGTATTGGTGCACCTGTGGGCACCCTAGTTTGTAATCTAGGTGCTTAGGTCTACAAAAAATCTCAGGATATAGTTATAACTATGTCTTTAGGTATTTGTAATACATTCATCTTGGTTATTACGTTGTTGAAATAAACTCACTTATTTCATTGTAGTTGTGTGATGATAATCTACCTCCAAAACCCCATACAAAGCATCAAATCCCTAAAAAATAAAGGTGCAAATGAAGGGATTGGATAGACATTAGCTGCCATAATGGTGGACTTAACACTAAGTGATGCAATACATTCCATTTCCAATGTATTTTTTTGTTCTTGTGTGTTCAATTGTGTGTCGAGGGTTCCCTAGTGTCAATGCCACATAACTAGGGGCAATAACTAGATGTAGAAATCGTTGATGGAATATAATGAATACAACCATTTCACCCTATGCTTGTGTTATGTAGATGTTGAAGATGCTTGAATGTATTCATTTTCCTTATTAGATACCTAGCTCTTGATAGTAGATAGTCCTCCCATAATAGGATAAGTATGTTATGTTTATATATAGGGATCTCTTGCTCAAATTTCAACACTAATGTACCGATATGTGAACTTGCACATAGGTGAATGAGACCATAAGATCAGTAAAGAACAATCTCAAACAAAAAAATATGATGCAAGTATTACAGGAAGTATGACACCTTAAATTAAGGATCGGAGCTCCTTGGGCACCCCAACCCAACCCCGGTGCGCTAGTCGTGGAAAAGAGACAAAAATGACGTAATTACAACACCTAATACTAACTCGAAAGATGACTACAACCAATGACTGCAAGAAAAAATGATGAAGAAAATTGACAAACTTATCATAGGACTAGGATATGACCCATTAGTGAATACTTTCTTATGTGAGATCCATATATAAAATAACATACTTAGCGGTATAAATGTAAAAGTAAGTTCATGATTTTGTGTCTATATTTTACACCACTTTATATTAGTGAGAGAAATATCGGTAACATAAAGTAGATAGAGATACGTGCCCGAGTAAAATAAGGAAATGCCCATATGATAGTAGAAAAAAAAAGATGTGTAGTTGAAGCATGCCGAAAGAACCATATAACGTGTCGAACCATAGATCTATGGCTTGATCCATGCAACATAACAAAAAACCTAATGTTATGATGATTGTAATGTTGGATAATTTAAAATTTTGTGAGATGAAGATGAGATAGGGAAGGGAGTCATCAATTCACAACCTAAATGTTTGTATACAAATAATTAACAAGAATATTTAGGCATCTTATCACCAGAGGAAGATTGTAGGGAGAAACGTGTGTTATTCTATAATCTCTAACTACATCCTCAAGATATGACCACTACGAGATAGACTCAAATAAAATATTTGTAGTTTCTTGATCTATACAAATTGGATCAAAGAATTTACCCATATAGGAGTGGTATAGGAAATATACTCTTTCATGCACTCTATGTGTATCATCGTAATGTGAAGGATTCCAAGATAGGTCATATATAATCAAAGGTGAAATGTAGAATAACTTCCAAAGTTAGGTCATCTAAGAAATCCATGAATGTAATCTCCTAATTTAGGTCATCTAGGAGGCAACACGTAACTCCCAAGTTAGGTCATAAGGGAGGAAAAATGTTTTGAAATTGTATTGATTGAATGGTATGATATCAATTGTTAGAAGTTTGATCATGTTAATTGATTGATTGTTTTGTTACTTGTGGAGAGGTTTTACAAAAGAGTTACCCCCAAGTTAGGTCATTAGGGGCAATCAATAGAAATAGGTAAATGATCACATGGAAAAAAATTCATCATACTAGCGCAGAGTTGGTAATGTATTCCTTTTGGAAAAATGTATGGTGTATGAGTCATTTTTAGTGAATTTTAATTGTAATTTTAATTTTAATTTTGAGGTAGCCATTTGATCGTGTTGCTTTCTTTAGGTTTGTCTAATGAGGATTCGGATGTCATGGACCGTGTCACACTACAACACATAACACGGATGGGAGATGTGCCACATATTATGTTGATGTGCATTTCTCTATGTGATACATGGTGTGTAGAAACATGTAGATTTTGGTTACCTATAGGGGAGATGACTACCGTGACTCTAGAAAACATATATCATATGCTATGGTTTCCTTTTTGGGGAGAGGGTATAGGTGATACTACTAGAGGATATGGATAGGTAGATACGAGTGGTGAGAATATATTTTGTAGGGAATCGACACTGCCGAGGCTCATATGAATTAGGATGTTATTTTAAGATCCAGTGTTCCACATTTGCAGAAGTTTATAATAGTGCTTATTGCATCTTCTATAGTAGTGGAGGGATGGTGTATAAGAATCTTGTATAAGAAGAAAAATATTTTCATTGTATAGAGTTGGATAGTATAAGGTATTCATGAGCACGATGTCTATTTGCCTATTTATATAGATATTTTTATCGATTTACTCATGACAAGCATGGCCATGGGATAGGAGCTACTACACTATTACATGTATGGGACTATGAGAATATAGTAGTGTTGAGACCTTTTGGGGGCCCACGCCTAGAGTAGGTCGGACCTTTGATATACACACGAGAGGTGGGTTAACTTTTGTAGTCACCAGATAGATACGGATATACTTATAGGGCCCCGATAGATAGGATGGGATTTGAGTCGATTCTATGAAGGCCATAATGTGAGTACAAGGGATGACCCGATGATGAAGTGGAACTACAATGTATTCGTAGGATTATGTGGCTTGAGGATAGATTTATAGGTTTAGCAGAGCTTTTCCAGTGAACCGAGTATCACGTGAGTTTTGTATGGGAAAAAATGTTCCCCAGAGCCATATATATGGTTAAGAGTAATTAGATCACTAAGGAGGGTAGGGGCTAGACTAGGACCTACATCGAGTAGCTAGAACCTCCTAGTCCGGATGAGGTAGATGAAATGATTGATATGGTGGACACGGATGACGATGGTAGTCTTGAGGATTACCATGTATGGTGGGTAGCACATTGATGGGCATTATTGTTCCCAATATTATAAGATCCAAAGTGGGGTTACCACATGCAAGAGGAGTGGGGGAAGCACATGTCCCCAACCTCATAGAAATAGTTGTAGCAGAGCATGAGTATCGATATATGCTTGTGGTGTATATCTCGTTGTTGATTTATGTTAAAAGTGTTGGTTGTTTAATGCGTTGTGATATGTGTTTTTATAGTTGATGTATATTAGTCCCCGATAATTGAAACATCCATCTACACATTGACGTATAATGTGATGACTGATGTACTTGGTAGTCATATAATTGAGTGAGTGGATGATATATCGGGTGAACATGCACATTTATTTGAGCCCATGGCCGTGAGATTAGAAACATGTACGATATTTTTATCTCGAGAGGGACAAGGCATGAGATGCCATAGGTGGTTTTCACCTAGAGTAGGAAATGTTTTCTTACTATGTGTATTTACAATGGTAGTTATCAAAGTTTTCTATGGAGAAAACCTCACTCCATAGGCAAGTGGAGAGGTATCGAGGTCATAAAAATGACACCAAGTTGGTGCCGAGGGATATATTTCTAGGTATCTCACATTGCCCGAGAGTGATAGCGATGATGAGTTATATTAACATGATTGTATATGATGTGGGAGTTACCCCATAGTGATAATTTTTATTTCTACCTATGTATGCACACATGTCATTTATATATGAGGATCTTATTTTGTGGTGTATTGATTTTGTATGGTTTGGAATGTATGCGATGTTTTTATATTGTGTTAATGTTAAATTTGGTTGATGTAATATTCACATAATAATGACATACAAAATGTTATGAGTTGATTAAAATGTTTAGTAAATAGAATGTGTACTACAGAATTAACATGATTTTAAAAGAAAGATGATGTATAATGCTCAAACTAATGTGTGGTGATGAAATTATGTCGTAATAATGTAATGTGATCATAACATGTTAGTATGAAAATTGCAAGGGGAAGATCATAGATGCCCCAAAGATATGGATGAGTAGGTTCATTGAGTTAAAACCCCTCTATAGTCAAGATTGAACCACAAAAATCAAGAGTCCATCATTAGGAAATGATTGAGGTGTGCCAGATGAACAAAAAATCATGTGATGAAAGGATCTCATAATAATCCCTCAATAGTTATGTAAGAACCTAAAGAACACAAGTGTTTCATAGAGGGGTAACGTGATAATAATCACCTACCAAAGACCAAATCGGTGTGAAGTGGTGGAAGCATGTGGAATGGAAGTAGTGTGAGTGTTTAAACCGAAATGAATGCCATATGGAGGTGTGGTGTCATGTGAAAAAGTGTAATGATGTGGAGAATAATGTGGAGTAGTAGCGTGGTGTGATGGATAGTGTGAATAAAATGGATAATATATATGAAATGAATGCAATGAATGTGGTGGAGAGTGCGCATGAGTAGTGAACTACATTGATGGATGTACCATGGCCGAAGTAACATATGGAGGACAAGACTCAAATAAAGTATAAAGTATGTGATGAGGTAGAGGGAGATATATTTTTCATGTGGGAGAGTTCCAAAGGAAATGATTCCCTAATCCTCTAGCTGGTGTAAGCTATCCTGAAGTGAAAGAAATTCATTGTATCTATGGTCATTGATAAGATGGTAGTTATAATAATTTTGGTCACACTAACGCTGGAATTGATGTTGTTGATGATACTATTTGGAAGGTAGGAAACTTAATCACTCATTGAGTAATAGTAACAACACATCATGTCTTCGAGCGTGATGAGAGAAGTGCAAAGGCTCAATGTGCGAGATGGAGTGGTTGTAGGAGTAGCCTATTACAGGGGTTGGGTAAAGGGTATTTTTTTAATGAAGTAGGTTGAGTTTGTTTGCTTTGCATTTTATGTAATGGTGGAGATTGTGTAGGATGGTCAATTGAAGGTAATGGTGTAGAGATATAGGAAGCATTAGCCATAGAGATAGGTGGAGTATCTACAATGTGTCTAGAGAGAAGCTCTTGTTCTAAGTTAATAAGCTTATAGCATAGAATTGTAAATAACTCATGTGTATCATAATGTAATCATTATTTGAGTAGATAAATAAGGCCACGATAGAAAACTAATTGCTTCTCAAGATTTATAGGTTGGAAGACAAGGTGTTGTATACAAGCATTGTATCGTAGAATATAACCCTTAACAGCTTCGGTGGAGCTTTGATGTAGAGTAGGTAACTGGTCATAAGTAACTTTAGGGCCATTGTTAATTATAAACCGGTGGAGGACAACATCCTCCATGTCATATAAAGTACTAATGGACTCAAAAGGGAGATGAGTGTACTAGTGTAACACCTAATTAGTAATAATCTATCATTAGAATAAGATTCCATATCGATTTATAATATAAAATATGAGCATGAGGGTCACTCATTCCATCAAAACATGTAAAAGTAGGAATGGTGAAATCGTGAGGGAATGCAGAATTATGAATCTTCTTAGCGACCCAATTTCCATGTAATGAATTGTTTTGTCAATGAAAGAATAATAAGCCATACTTTCTAAATTTAGAGACCGGAATTCAGATTGTAATTGTCCTATAATGTGCATGAGGGAGAGGAAATCCCATGAAGAAATAATGGACGACAACAATATTTTTTTATTAGATAAGGAAAAAATAGGGATTGATTCCCACGGAATTACAAAGAAAAATAAATCGAGAGTGCACATAAGAAAAAAGACAACCAAAAACATATAGGTCCAAAGAGAGTTAAAAATATTAACTCGGATAAGGAGATGGACGAGAACCAACAAAGGAAAAATTAAAAAAATAGACTAGTCTACAAGTAGACCCCAAAATTTCACTAAAAACCACTAATACTTCATTGCATAAAAAGAAAAATTATAAAGTATTTGGGCACTTGGCGAATCACCCCTATTTTTATAGGACCTTATTTGTTGTGCTCTTCATCCTTCTTCATTTAGGTTTTTCCCCCTTCCTATTTATCCTTTGAACTCGAAATACACAACTAGTCCTTGATTGTCTTTTCTAGCTTGGCCATCTCCTTCCTAGAATTCATTTGGGACATACATATTTGTTTAGAGGCCCCGATGGCCTCAATCATTATAGATCACAATTCAAAGTTGGTCTCTTCAATAGTATGGACCACTATTTCCAAATCTGGACCCTCTTGTTCAAATATTCATACTTCCTACCATCTTTAGAATTTACCTTATCTTTGGGATATCCCTTCACCTTTGCCCTCCCCAATCCTATTCTACACATCTTACCCCTTCTTATTCTTGGTAGCATTCATCTTACCACTTACATTTTTGGTGAGATATTCAGCGAGAGTGATATCTTCCACCTCTTCCATGGATGTGAATTTTTCGCAGGATTAGGATTCCCACTTTTTTACAAAATAAGAATAAGGCCTTTATGGATAGGCATCTCCACCTTACCATTCGTAAATTCCTCAAAGATGAAATAAGAGAAATCTAAATGAAGAAAAGGATGTTCATCATGATTTTATGTCTAAAAATATTGAGAAAAGGTAGGTGGTGTGTGTAAATTTTATGATATTATCCCTCTAAAGTTATGTATTTCATAATGTAAAGACAAACATCTTTATAGACTCCTGAAATGTAGGATAATGCAATACCATCAGTAAAAAATGACACTTATCCTTACGAACAAAAAGGTTATTGAGGTTTTTCTCCCTATGAGTTCTGTCTTTGGAGATTTTGAGTCCTTCCATCTACATCCACTTTACTTGAGAAATGAAACCCTTAGAAACCTCAATCTTCATACCACGCATCATGAAACTACCCTCTATCCATGCCATATAAAAATCCTTTGAGATTGAAGGATCATATCCATGCGGTTTAGAAATAAACTTAAGAAAACCCCAAATTCTAAGCACTCTCCACATGGAAGGATTATTTTTCGATGATACCATGGCTCGAGGATCAAATCTAACTCTTTCACCTCTTATGGAAGCTTTGAAAAAACTACAAAACTCACATATATTTCTTTTACAAGAAGTACCCAAAACAATCGTGAATCTAATTAAATCTGCTACCTTTAAATAAAATATCTTGGCAAACGTGGTTCCAAGGATCACTCATGAAAACATCATAAAAATTAGTGAAATCTATCCTTCTTGATGAAATCATTAATAGTAGAAGGAAATTCATCACCTTTTAACCAAATTTTGAAATTATAACTTTTTACTCCTATGTTAGCTAGCTTGTATGCACACTTTTTTCCTCAGTGGAGGGTATGATTAATAGACAAGGTTTCAAAAGATTTTAGTCTCTCCAAAAATAAAAATAGAAATAAAGTGTTAAGTTCTTGTAACTTTCCATTATGAGTGATCATAGGGTTCTCTACGAGAGGATGGAGAAGGATCTAATTCTAAAAGCACACTAGTAGTAAGTTCCAAAAAAGTTAAAGTGGGAGTTATCAATGAAATATCCATAAAAATGGTAGGACTAGGATAAAAACATGCTCAATAGATTGGGTGACCGGTGGAGATACATTTATAGGATAAGATGAATTAGGATACATAGGGAACATATCATGCGGAGATGAAATAATAAGAGGAGAAGAAATGATAGATGGTGGTGACTCATTCATAGTGTTAGATGCAATCTCTGGAGAAGATAGAAATGGAGGAGGTGAGGCACACTCAGCTGTATGAAAAGAAGGAGAATCATGATTATCTAGTGCCTTAGCATTATCGGATAGAGATTTATAAATGTCGATGTCACTAAGAACACTATCAATAGGGTCATCAACATAATATGGAAGAAAATGCAAACTAGGAGAAGAGGTATCATGAGAAGAAATGTAATTAGATTCATGAGAAGGAACTCTATATATGGCCATAGTAGAAGTAAAATTAGTATGCACAGATGATTGAGTATCAATAAAAATAAAGTAATCAATACGATAATTGTAGAATGATTTCTACATTATTTCATGGCTCTTCCATTTTTTCTATCTCTTCTTGCCCCGACCCCTTTTTCCTTTTAGTGTCCATTTGTATTTTTGCAAGACTCATTTTTGCCTAATTATGGAACTAGATGTGATGGGTATCCATGTGTCCCTTCGGTGAAATTTTTAAAAAAGCAAAAAGAATCGTGATCCCTCAATCAACGAGAATTGAAAATGTGGTTTAAGCACGGAAAGGAATTCCAACTCAAATTGAAAGGTCAAAGATAAAGGAGGAGAATGTGTAGGCCTCTACATGTTTTCCAACCATAATTTCAATAAGAGAGAGAAAAGGAGAATATCCAAAATTGTGCAAGGCCTCCATGTGTAACAAGAAATCTACCACCGTCAAAGGAAAAAACTAAATAAGAAGAGGACTCGAGGTTCCATAGATTGAATGTAATCTCGGGTCCCAAAGCATGCAGTTTAGATTTTCTCCCAAGGTAAAAGATTGTGTAGGTAGAAACTAAATCAAAACAATGGAATTTTTAATTGGAGCGCATTCGTCCCAAGAGCCGCAGGTCTATACGATAATTTTCTTGTGCTTTAGGAGGAAGGAGGAAGTTCTAGAGCTTTAGAGGAGAAGATTTTAGGTTCAGTCCATTGTGTCCATTGGCCTTAGTAAGGATCTGTTGTAAGGAAATCTGTAATCTTTGCTATTCTTTCATTATGATCTATTTTTCTCCATAAATAAGAGTTCTTTCTCTTTTTACTATAAATTTTGTAATGTTATGAAACGTTATTAGATTATTCCTAATTTCTTTTTATTATATTCTTGATGAATGTTTAAATATATATGGTGCTTGAATGCCATTAAGACATTTTACATAAAAATTTTCATTATGTATGTGATTATATTTTAGTTTTGTCTAGCCTTTGATGGTCTTAAATATCTTTAAAATAGTTGATCATGCTCGATGCTCTTCAACTAATATAATAGTTATTTCAGTAGTGATCTTTGTAATTTTTATTAAATATTTGGTGCATCACCTTTGATAGGATTTACATGTTGTATAATTCTCTCTCTAACCCTTATCTCAATCCAAATTGGAGAAGACCCAGATGTTGGTGTGAAATCACAAAGACACCCACCCTGGACTCTACAACACGATGGGTTGAAAGTCTCAATCGACTGCACAACATGGAGCTTTTCCCAAGTGTGGGACCACCACGAATCGGAAAAGCTCTCCGGATGAAGGCCGGCTCCTATTCCTCTGTTTATATGCACCAATAAAACACGAGAGGTTTACCCCAAAACCTAATCTAACTACCAAGGAGACAGGGAGAGAGAAATGCATAAAAATAAACCTAAGCTAAGGAGGTGATGCACCGAGGAATGAAGGACACTCGCTTTATAAAAATAAACATAGACCACATAGATGCAATACACCACCATGCACAGTAGCAAAAATGCAATAAAAGATCAAAAATGGCAGCAATAAGTATATGAGAGGGTTTAGAAGCAATCACAGACATACATATATTGCTCAAGGATCGATTCAATACATTGCAATGGCCAAGAGGCAAAAAACGGCGTTACAGTCCATATGGGAGGTTTGGAAACTCCACAAATCTTCTTGCGAGCAGGAGAGAAGGGAGGATGCAAAGTAGAAATGTCCAACCTTGAGAAAAAGCCCATCCTTACAATTTATAGAAGGGAAAGAGATGGAGAAGTGAGAAAATCGAGATTTTCCCAACCACCTCAAGAATGTGCCTAACTCCATTCATCATGGTGGTAGGTAAGAACCTCAACGACCCAAAAATGGCGAATCGCTCATCATTTCCCACGTCATGTCCATTCCAGGTTGGGTTCGGACTCTCCTCTGCATTCACATCGGGTTTGGAAGACACCGCGGCATGTGTTTGATGTTTGTGCTTTCCCAAAAACCCGCATCCACCGCTATTACCAAATTTCCTTTGTTTTCGGGTTTGGGGGTGTAACTTTCATATGCATCGGGTTTGGAGGATGCCTCGACATTTTTTTGCCTGATGTTTCTGTGCCATGTTTCTCCGCCTCTGAAACCTGCTTTCCCTTTGGAGTGTTTTTGGGTTTTCGGAACCCTCGAGCATCGGGACATCCTTTGCAATCTGCATGCTTCATGTTCCATGTTTCACGAAACCCAAAACCCATTTGCCTTTGAGTCGGGTTTCTGACCCTTGCGACATATTCTTTGCTGTCGGGTTTATCCGCCCCTCCGACATGTTTCTACCTGATGTTTCTCCACCTCAGAAACCCGCTTTCCCTTTGCGTTGGGTTTTGAATACCCCCCGACATATCCTTTTTGCTTGCTTTTCCGCCTTGTTTCTCCGAAACTGAGACCCGATTGCTTTGATGTCGGGTTTTGGAGGCCCAACGACATATTTCTTTGTTGGCGGGTTTTGGAGACCCCCCAACATGTTGTTCCACCATGTTTCTCCACTAGTTTACCCGAATTCCCTTCATTTATCCATATTTACCCGGGGGGTAAATATATACAACAATTTGGTGACTCACGGGGTTACCTGCCTGCTAGGTAGAAGATCAATGGCCTTTTAGCAATCCATTGGGCATGGAGTCATAAGCAACCCTGAAACCGATCTGATACTTGAACTCCTTCTCCGAGAACACGCTGAACCGTAGAAAACCAACCCAGGAGCAACAAAACCTGTGCCAAAGCACTTAGGGAAACTGAAACCTAACTACAACAAGACAATGTGCACACGCACTTAGAGGAATTGAAAACTAGGCTAATATTTACAAGGGTAGAACTTTTCTCTTTTCAGTAGCAATGTTTAAGATAGATTCCGTTGACCGGAATCGGGAGTTCTTCTCCGTCCAATGTAGACAATTGGAAGGCATTGCTATTCTTACATCCCGTGACCATGTAGGGGCCACTCCAAATGGCATCAAATTTGGAATGCCTTCCCGGTTTTGCCCGATCTGCATCCCATTTCAGAACTAAGTCTCCTTCCGAGAAGGTCCTTGCTCTTGCTTTCTTATCAAACCATCTTTTCACTAAGGCCTGATCTTTCTCAACTGCTTGAACTGCATGTTCTCTAATTTCTGCCAATTCCATCAACTCTGCATACCTAGCCTCCATTGGTTCGAACTCACCAATTCCAACCGCTTCATGAACTCCAATGCAGGGCGGTTCTAATGATATAGGCAATACTGCCTCTTTTCCATAGACCAACTTGTAAGGGGAATTTCCTATAGACCTCTTTGGTGTTATTCTATCAGCCCATAATGCTGATTTTAGCTTGGTATGCCATGTTCTTTGATTTTCATCCAGAGTCCTCCTGATGATTCTTAGAAAATTTTTGTTCGTGGACTCTACCTGTCCATTACCCTGCAGGTAATAATTTGAAGAGGTGCTCAAATAGATTCCATTCTTGATAGCCCATTCTGTAATCCTGGAACCTATGAATGCCAATGCATTATCTGATATGATAGTGGCCGGCACACCAAACCTGGTCACTATTCCTTCATAAAACTCTAGTATATTAGACTCGTTGGCCTCTTTGAGCGCTACTGCTTCAGTCCACTTGGTGAAATAGTCCGTTGCCGTGAGAATCCACTTGTGGCCTTGGCTTGAGTTTGGGTTGATGACCCCACGAAGTCCAATCCCCATTGCATAAATGGTTGGTTAACCAAAATTGGGTGCAATGGAAGTGCTTGCTAGTCTTTCTTTGCCTGTGAAGAGTGCACATTTCTTACACTTTCTTATCCATGTATAGCAGTCATTGAACACTGTGGGCCAATAATACCCTACCTTCATTATCTTGAGAGTTATTACCCGTGGGGCAAAATGTCCTCCGGAATCTCCATCATGAAAATCTCGTAACACCCTCTCAATTTGACCTATCCCAATGCACCTCAATAGAACTCCATTGATGTCTTTCCTAAACAAAACACCATCAACAAGCACATATGGAATGGCTTGTAATCTAAAGTATCTCCTCTTTGCTTTGCTCATTTCTGGAGGGCATAGGCCTATCTGTAGGAAGTGTATCATATTCTGAGTCCAACAAGGAGTAGGCACATCATCATTTTCATGTTCTTGACCATCCTGTAGTACCAAGGTAGTCTCTTTTTCATCACCTACTTCAACTTGTTGACTCAAGGCTAGCTGCTCACATAGTCCCTTTCCACGTACTAGTTTTGTGACCTTGATCTCGATGTCATATTCCATGACACGAGTGATCCATCCTGCACGCTTCTCATTCAGATCCTTGTTTAGAAGGAAGTCCTTAACTCCCGCATGAGAGACCAACAATTGGATCTTGTTGTTCGAGACTAGGTGCTTGAATTTCTTTAAACTCCTGATCACTGCAAGTACATGCTTTTCAATGAAAGAGTACCTAGTTTCATATTCCTCCAAGCCTTGACTGAAGAAAGCAACTGGTTGTTCTAATCCTCCTTTGTTTTGTTGGACCAGGATTGCAGAAATTGTGTCTCCACCACCGAAGGCATATAACATGAAATCTTTGGAGAAGTCTGGATTGACAAGAGTCGGAGCTTGAGATATAGCTTCCTTTATTGCCTCAAAACTTGCCTTGCCTTCAGATGTCCACTTAAATGCCATGCTCTTTTTTAACATCAGCGTTATTGGTTTTACGAGAGCTGCAAAGTTTGGAACAAACCTGCGGACGAAATTGATCCGTCCTAAGAAGCTTTGAAGAGCCCTCTTGTGACTTGGCAATGGCAAAGCTTGAATTACCTCGACTCTCTATGGGTCAATCGTCAAACCTTCCTTTGAAACAATATGGCCTAGAAGTTTTCCCTCGTGAGCCAAGAATATGCACTTTTTGGGATTCAATGATACCCCAAATCTTCTACATCTCTGAAATACTTGCCTTAGATGAAAGAGGTGATCCACTGCATTTTTTGAGAATACAGTGATGTCGTCGAGATATATTAGAACCATTTTGTTGATCAACCCCTTAAATGCCATATCCATTGCCCTTTGGAAAGTGGCCCACATTTGATAGCCCAAATGGCATCTTCTTGTAGGCATAGGTACCCCATTTGGTGGTGAAAGCTGTCTTGAATTGGTCATCTTCTTTCACCATCACCTAATTATACCTCGAGTAGCCATCTAGAGAGAGAATCTCTCTAACCGGATACTACTTGCAATATCTCTGTTCCATTGAAGGAAGTGGGTAATGATCTTTGAGAGATGCCCTGTTGAGGTCTCGGAAGTCCACACATAGCCTAATTTCTCCGCTCTTCTTCCTGACTGGAACCAAGTTGTGCAACCCAAACCTGGCTTGAGTGCTTGATCGGGAATATAATGCTTGCCTCTATTAGCTTGTTAAGCTCTTTCTTCATTAGAGGCTCAATGTGAGGGTTGACTGGTCTCTGCTTCTGCTTGATGGGCTTAGCATCCGGATCCAATTCTATGGTATGTTGTGCCAAATTTGGATCGAATCCTCTTAAGTCTTCATAGCTCCAAGCGAAGACATCCGGAAATTCTTGGCAAAGTTGTGTGAAATCTGATTTCTCCTGCTTAGTGGCCACTTTACCAATTTGAAGTGTTTTGCCTTCCCACGAGAATTGGCTCGAATCTTCTCTCTTGACTCGTATGTTAGCCTTTTCCTTACTTAAATCGGTCGTTAGGGTTGAAGATAGACTCCAACGTTACCAAACCCTTGGGAGCTTGTTTGTCCATACCGCACTACTTGATCCCCGTCATCGCTTTGCTCTAGCCTATCCTGATTTCTAGCTGAGAATTCAGCTTCTTCTTGCAAGAAATTGACGATCTGTTGATCGTTCTCAAACACCTACCAGCTTGTGTTATTATCTGGAACTGCTGGCCTTACAACCACATGGATGTGTGGCTGCGTTTTTTCTCTTCTGATGTTGTCAACCACATCAAACGTTGCTCCAACTGCTGCGAGCCTGTCTGCAGCTTCATTTTTCTTCCTGGGTATGGACACAATGTTGAAAGCTTCGAAATCCTCAATGAGGTCCCATACCCTATTCTTGTAGCTCTTTAGCAAGTCATTCTTTGTAGCATGTTGTCCCCTAACTTGGTTGACGATTAGCTCGCTATCTCCAAACACCTGCAGTTCTTTATGCCCTTTTTCCTGGCCCAATGAATTCCATGAATCAAGGCCTCATATTCAGCCGTGTTGTTCGAACAAGAAAACTGGAAACGAAAAGTTGAATAATACTTGATGTCTTGCGGTGAAATCAACATTGCACCACCTCCAGCACCTTGCCTGCTTCTCGAACCATCAAAGAATAATTTCCAAACTTTGTTTTCATCCTTTTGTTCAGGCTGAATGATGTCGGGAATGGGTGAATTCTCTTCTTGTATATAATACACACCCAATTCAGATTCTTCAATTTCCTTGTATGGGTCAAATTCATGGCTTTTGTTTTCCCATTCATCCAAAGTTAAATCAGAATTCCCTCGACCTTAGTACACTGCTTCTAGATCACTTGACACCACTCCCGATCGAAAGCCGAGCAATTTGTATTGATAGGACTTGGTACATGAGGCTCAATATGGAAATGGAAAATCGGTTCTGATTTGATTGTTGCTTTGGCTCCATACCTTGTCCTGAAAATCATGTGTGACCAATCTGTAGATAAATATCCACCGATCTTTCGTAGTGAAGTCCTTGATAGACACAACGCAAAGAGTGGCGGGAGGTCGATGCACACATCTTGCGTAAATGTAACATTAGGACATGAATGTAGTGTTAGGATTAACCCCTTGATGACCCCAACCTGCTCCCACCGCTGCCGTTCCATCTAGCTACACTACTCCTTTCAAGACGGCTCATACTTGACTCCAGTTGATCCGCTATTTGCTTTGGCATCACCGAACTACTTGCTCCTGAATCTATCATGCAGTTGTGTACCAAGTGGTTTCCAACAATCAATGAAACATAGAATGGTGGAGGCTTCAAATTTTTCCTTGTCTGGTCCCCATCATATTGCACTGCATTAGTGAGAACCTTCTCATGTCCTTGGTTTGATACATTTGTGGCAGACCAATTAGCCATTGCAACTTGCAACAAATATCATTGCCCTGGGATCGCCAGTGATTCCCACATGGAAATGTTCGCATGTGTCTTCTTCATTTGATCGATGATGTTGAAGGGGATGAATTGTCCTTTTACGTCCCTTACTTGGTGCAAGCTTTTCTCGGAGCTTGAATAGGTGCATGTGTCGCTACACCTTAAGCTGATTTTGCACATTTGGAGCTATGTTTGGTCTCTCGACCCCCTGTTGTGTAAGAGTGGGTTGAGAAACAACAGATTAGGCTGTTGCCCTTCTACTATGCCTCTCTTCTTTGACCGTGTGTTGGCAGCCACGCCCGAAAAGGCTTGGTTAACTCCACAGAAGTCTTCTCGTCTCGCTAATTGGCCAATGAGGTTTCTGTCGGAGGTCCTTCTTGTTGTGTTCCTTGCTGTTGATTCTCTTCTTGGCTTGGTTCTTGAGGAACACCAATGGTTTGCACCATCAAGGCCTGATTCAGTGCACCATTAAAACATGCTGACTGATTGTGAGGTAGATTGCAAGGGTAACACCAGTCGTACTCCTGTGCCATGTTATTTTGTGTCGGGACCAAGGCTCTTGAGGATGTCGCTGTATTTGGATCATACGGCCGAAATGGCCTAGCAGCTTGAGGTTGTCCTTGGTTCTGGCTTTGATTTACAGCCTGAGGCGGTGGTGGTCTATTCTGTTGGTATGAGGGCCTAGCCTGGTACTGCGCTTGAGGCTGATATGGTCTAGCACTTTGAGCTTGCTGTCTTTTGATAGTCACTAGCTCGTTTCCAAGGTTCTGTAGTTGTTTCATAACCTCCTGCAATTCCTTTGAAGTATTTGAAGATGTGGATGCCTCATTATTGCTTTGATTTCTAGGAGTTGGAATGGGATTCAACTCTAGTGCTTGACTGGTTGTAGGATTTCCCATATCCGGATAGAGAGGCATTGGTGGCCTTGGTGCAAGCTTGCCGGCTTGGATCAAACAGTTCTCTACTCTGATCGTTGTGTCATAGGCCCCTGGCAGCGTTGTCCCTCCCATTGATTGGATCATCATGGCTATGTCTGAATTTATAGCCTTTAAGAAATAAAGGAATGCTCCTTCGGCGGTTGGTCTGACAGCTTATTGGGATCCCGTCCCATGTCCATTGGAACACGAAGTTGAAATCGCCATTTGTTCGTTAGGAGCCCTTTTGATTGTTGTCAATTGTTCCAATAAGGACAAATTGTCCGCCCTCTCCCGAATTGGCTACAAAGAGCCCGAACAAAGTTGGTTCCAATTGGTAATGGACCCCGCTCATTGTTAGGCTCTAAACCATTATAAGGCCTTACCTTTGAAAGATGAAGCCAATAACTTGACCGCAACATCCATTTCATTAATTTCGTGAATTGCACAGACATTTGCAATGTCTTGGATGTGGTCAATAGGAGTAGTATGATTTTCTCCTATGAAATAGGGAATATTCTTTAGCGCTGAAACTAGAATTTGGTTCTGAGCATTTAGGGCAAGTGGACTACTGCCCGTGAAATTGACAAAGGGATTCGGCGGTAGATGTGCCATTATGATTGGCCTAAGAACCCCGGTTGATGTGAGAAAAGGCTGCCAGTGGAGGTGTAGAAAAAGTCTTGTTAGGCGGAGATGGTGATCTTTGTGGTCTTCTTCCTCTCCTTCCTCTGCCTGCACAGTGAAAGTTGCAAGTGGAAAAATAGCCCTTGTTCTCGAGTATTGGACCTGGTTCGAATTCTTCTCATGTGCCTGGGTAACTTGTGTTGCTACACCACTGAACTCTATCCCTTCGGAGTCGCCAGATGTGTTAGATAACAAGCCTCTAGAGACTAGATTTTGCCAAGTAACACACCAACTTGACGGTATTGAAAATATAATTTGAAATTTGAAGGACCTAGAGGAGACAATCTTCAATCTGGAATTTGGCCCTCGGTTGTGCAGCTGCGGATTCCCGAAAGCTACAGGCGGAACTCAGGTCATGCAATGCAACTCACAGAACCCGAATTGCTATGTGTCGGAACTTGGAACATGTCCGACATCCCCCAAAACCCGAAAAGCTGCTTTGATGCTCTCGGACCCCGAAAACCCGAAATCACTAAAAACCTGAAATTTTGAAAATCAAAATATCAAAAAACTAAAGATACCCTTTTGAAGATTACCGTCAGATCTACCAACTGTTGAAATTTTGACCTTTTTTGAGCAAGATAAACCCTTGAAAAATGATTTGAGTTCAAAGCTAGGAGGTGCAAAATCATGAAATTTGTAAAAACTACAATTTTTAGTGACAGGAGAGAGAAATGCATAAAAATAAACCTAAGCTAAGGAGGTGATGCACCGAGGAATGAAGGACACTCGCTTTGCAAAAATAAACACAGACCACATAGATGCAATACACCACCATGCACAGGTAGCCAAAATGCAATAAAAGATCAAAAATGGCAGCAATAAATATATGAGAGGGTTTAGAAGCAATCACAGACATACATATATTGCTCAAGGATCGATTCAATACATTGCAATGGCCAAGAGGCAAAAAACGGTGTTACAGTCCATATGGGAGGTTTGGAAACTCCACAAATCTTCTTGTGAGCAGGAGAGAAGGGAGGATGCAAAGCAGAAATGCCCAACATTTGAAAAACAGCCCCTCCTTACATTTATAGAAGGGAAAGAGATGGAGAAGTGAGAAAATCGAGATTTGCCCAACCACCTCCAAGACTGCGCCTAACTCCATTCATCATGGCGGTAGGTAAGAACCTCAACGACCCAAAATGGCGAACTGTCATATTTCCCGCGTCAGGTCCATTCCAGTCGGGTTCGGGACTCTCCTCTACATTCGCATCGAGTTTGGAGGACACCGCAGCATGTGTTTGATGTTCATGCTTTCCTGAAACCCGCATCTGCCGCTATTACCAAATTTCCTTTATTTTCGGGTTCGGGGTGTAACTTGCATATGCATCGGGTTTGGAGGATGCCTCGACATGTTTTCGCCTTTGATGTTTCTGCACCATGTTTCTCCGCCTCCGAAACCCGCTTTCCCTTTGGATTGTTTTTGGGTTTTGAGAACCCTCGAGCATCGGGACATCCTTTGCAATCTACATGCTTCATGTTCCATGTTTCCCGAAACCCGAAACCCAATTTGCCTTTGAGTCGGGTTTCTGACCCTTGCGACATGTTCTTTGCTATCGGGTTTATCCACCCCTCCGACATGTTTCTTCCTGATGTTTCTCCACCTCCGAAACCCGCTTTCCCTTTGCGTCAGGTTTTGAAGACCCCCCGACATATCCTTTTTGCTTGCTTTTCTGCCTTGTTTCTCCGAAACTGAGACCCGATTGCTTTGATGTCGGGTTTTGGAGGCCCAACGACATATTTCTTTGTTGGCGGGTTTTGGAGACCCCCCAACATGTTGTTCCACCATGTTTCTCCACCTGTTTACCCGAATTCCCTTCGTTTATCCATATTTACCCGGGGGGGTAAATATATACAACACCGTGTATTCTGTAAAATCTAGAGGTTAGCTTAGGGATCAAGTCCCACATCCCTAATATTTCCCACAAATTTTGTGGTTCATCTACAAATATAATCATCAACGATTTTCCGAGCATGCCCGGTGGACATACTAAGCTTAGAAATTAAGCGCATGAGTGCTTATTCCGTGTAAATCGAGCCACAAACCAATTACCAAATATTATATTGTAGTAAATCCTGAACTTTTTCTACCACCCTTGGTATCAATCATAAGAGGACCTAGGAAATATCTTCCGAGAGAAATAATGGCTCAACAACCTCCTCCGAGACAAATCACCTTGTGGAATCAAGGAAGTCCGATCATATTTCTAGTACCTCGACAAAATGGAATTCCATCGCAAAGAAATGCACTAAAAACACTTCCTAAATTCAGTGGTAAAGACTTCAAGACCCCAGAGCAACATATTCAAGATGTTACGAAATATTCATGGTACATTACATCACGGAGCAAGATGTTGCCTTAAGATTACTAGCTACCTCCTTTAAGGGAAAATCTCTCAACTGGTATAGATCTTTGACTCCTAACTTTATCGGTACCTAGGATCAATTGGGAAATATATATTTTAGAAGATTTAGTAAAAAGGGATATAGAGCTTCACTCCTACAACAAGTTATCAATATCAATGAAGCTCCGAAAGATCCTATGACTGATTTGAATACTAGATTCCACAATCTGTTTCAAAAGATTCCAATTCTAGCAAGATGTCCTATAAGGATGGTTATTGTATTTTATTTAAAATCTCTAAATTTGGATATTTTCATTACAATTCAATTGTTAGGAGGAGATTATTTTCATAAAACATACGATATTGTAATATAGGCTGAGAATAACTTAATAGATGTAGAGAAAATTCCCCGAAGCTCACTTTTACAATGTTTCATGAAATAGCTCCCCTTCCTCAAGATCAAAGCTCAAGTGTCACTATTGATGGCGAATCACGTAACCCCCAATGTCTGCGCAACTCGATGGGTTGACACTCTCGGTGTGATTGCATAACATGGAGTTTTTCCCAAGTGTGGGACCTTGCGAAATCGTAAAAGTTCTCCAGATGAAGGCCGTTTCATATTCCTCTGCTCGGATGCACACGTAAAAATGCAGAGGGTTTACTCAAAAACCTAATCTAACTTGCCAAGGAGACAGGGTAAGAAGACACATAAAAATAAACCTAAACTAACAAAGGTGATGCACCGAGGAACGAAGAACACTGTTTTCCAATAAACACGAGACCATTCAAATGCAATGTAAGATCATGCACAGAGATAACCAAATTTGCAAGGTGAAAGATCAAGAGGATGAAAATGAACACATAGAGGGTTGAGAATCATCCACAGGCATGCATTATTTTCTCCAAAGATTGATACAATACACTACAAAATGCCAAGAGGAAAAGTTACATTATAGTTTTAGATGGGAGGTTTGAACTCCACAAATTCACCTGCCAAAGAGAAGAAGGGAGGGGAAAAACAAGGATGTCAAACCTTTAGAAAGAATCCCCTCCTTAATATTTATAGGAAGAATGAGAGAGAAAAGAGAGAGGAATTCCAAATCTACCCCAAGCACCTCTAGGTTACATTTAATTCATCTTATTATGGTGGTAGGTGAGAACCCTAGAAAACCCAAAAAGTGATGAACTATATTTTGCATTTTTAAGAATTTTTTCTCACCCAATTAAAGATATCTAGTTGTAGTTGGACAGAGGACCTTGTAAGATTTCTAAAAAATCCAACCTTGCATGAATCTGAGCTCCTTGTGAAAAGCTATGGCCATTTGAATATCTGCGTCAGGGTTTGCTTTCTGTTGGGGTGTCAACGCTCAAAATGTTGCGCCTCCTGAAGATGCGCCTCAGCACATCCATCCTTATGTCGACATACTCTTACATGCATCAAGGTATGAATTTCTTTATGTCGACACCTTATGTCGTGCACCCTTTACCTACACCAAGGCATGAATTTCTTCATGTCGACACCTTATGTTGTTCACCCTTTACCTGTTCCAAGGCGCGAATTTTGTCATGTTGACACCTTATGTTGTGTGCCCTTTACTTGTGCCAAGGTGTGAATTTATTTATGTCGACACCTTATGTCATGTGCCCTTTACCTTTCTGTTTTCCCATATCTACCCGAGGGGAAGATATATACAACAATTTTGTGACTCAATAGGGTCGCATGCCTGCTAGGTAGAAGATCAGTGGCCTTTTAGCAATCCATTGGGCATGGAGTCATAAGAAATAACTGAAACCAACTTGATCTTTGATCCCATGCCTCGATACTACAAATCCTTCTTCGAGAGCATGATGAATCAGTAGAAAGTCAACTGAGACCAACAAAACCTCGTGTCGGAGCACTTAGGAAATTGAAACCTAACTACAACAAGACAATGTGCATACACACTTAGAGGAATTTTGAAATCTAGGCTAATAATTTACAAGGGTAAACCTTTTCCTTTTAGTAGCAATGTTTAATGTAGATTCCATTAACTAGAATTAGGAGTTCTTCTCCATCCAATTTAGACAATTGGAAGGCATTACCACCTTTACATCCCGTGACCATGTAGGGGCCACTCCAAATGGCATCAAACTTGGAATGCCTTCCTAGTTTTTCCTGATCTACATCCCATTTTAGGACTAGGTCCCCTTCCTGGAAGGTCTTTGCTCTTTCCTTCTTATCAAACCATCTTTTTACTAAGGCCTGATCCTTCTCAATCGTCTCTGAACTGCATATTCTCTAATTTCTTCTAATTCCATCAACTCTGCATACCATGCCTCTATTGGTTTAAACTCAAACAACTCCAACTGTTTCATGAGCTCCAATGTTGGAAATTCTAATGATATAGGCAATCACGCTCTTTCCCATATACCAACTTGTATGGAGAATTACCTGTAGATCTCTTTGGCGTTATCCTGTCAGCCCATAATGCTGATTTTAGCTTGGTATGCCATGTCCTTTGGTTTTCATCCAGTCCCGATGATTCTTAGCAAATTCTTGTGCATGGACTCTGCTGTCCCATTACCTCATGGGTAATAATTTGAAGAGGTGCTCAAATAGATTCCATTCTTGACATCCCATTCTCAGTAATCTTGGAACCTAAGAATGCCAATGCATTATCTGATATGATAGTGGTGACACACCAACCTTGTCACTATTCCTTCATAAAATTCTAGTATGTTAGACTCATTTTCTTCTTTGAGCGCTACTACTTTGGTCCACTTGGTGAAATAGTCTGTTGCCATGAGAATCCACTTATGGCCTTGGCTTGAGTTTGGGTTGATGACCCCGATGAAGTCCAATCCACATTTCATAAATGGTTGGTCAACCAAAATTGGGTGCAATCTAAGCACGCTAGTCTTTCTTTTCCCGTGAAGAGTGCACATTTCTTGCACTTTCTTATCCATGTATAACATCCTTTGAACACTTTGTTGGCTAATAATACCCTGCCTTCATTATCTTGAGAGCCGTTACTCGTGGGGTGAAATTTTCTCCACTATCTCCATCGTGAAAATTTCATAACACCCTCTCAATTTGACTCGTCCCCAATGCACCTCAATAGAATTCCATTGATATCTTTTTTAAACAAAACACCATCAACAAGCACATATGGAATGGCTTGTAATCTAAAGTATCTCCTTTTTTCTTTGCTCAATTACAGAAGGGCATAGGCCCGCCTGTAGGGAAGTGTATCATATTCTGAGTCCAACAAGGAGTGGTCACATCATCATTTTCCTATTCTTCACTATCCTATAGTACCAAGACAGTCTCTTTTTCATCACGTACTTCAACTTGCTGACTCAAAGCTAGTTTTTCACATAATCCCTTTTCACGGACTAGCTTAGTGACCTTAATTTCGATATCATATTCCATGACACGAGTGATCCATCCTACACGTTTCTCATTCGATCCTTATTTAGAAGGAAGTCCTTGACTCCCGCATGAGAAACCAACAAATGGATCTTGTTGTTTGAGACTAGGTGCTTGAATTTCTTTAAGCTCCTAATCACTACAAGGACATGCTTTTCAATGAAAGAGTACCTTGTTTCGTATTCCTCTAATCCTTGACTGAAGAAAGAAACTGGTTGTTCTAATCCCTCTTTGTTTTGTTGTACCAAGATTGCAGAAATTTTGTCTCTACCACTGAAGGCATATAGCATGAAGTCCTTGGAGAAGTCTGGATTGACGAGAGTCGTAGCTTGAGATATAGCCTCTTTTATTGCCTCAAAACTTGCCTTGCCTTCAGATGTCCACTTAAATGCCATGCTATTCTTTAACATCAATGTTATTGGTTTTATGAGAGCTGTAAAGTTTGGAACAAACCTGCAAACAAAATTGATCCTTCCTAAGAAGCTTTAAAGAGCCTTCTTGTGACTTGGCAATGACAATGCTCGAATTGCTTCAAATCTTTCTGGGTCAATCGTCAACCCCTTCTTTGAAACAATATGGCCTAGAAGTTTTCCTTCGTGAGCCAAGAATATGCATTTTTTGGGATTCAATGATACCCCAAATCTTCTACACCTCTTAAATACCTGCCTCAAATGAAAGAGGTGATCCACTGCATTTTTGGAGAATATAGTGATGTCATCAAGATATATCAGAACTATTTTATTGATCAACCCTTGAAGGCCATATCCATTGCCCTTTGGAAAGTGGCTCCAGCATTTGATAGCCCAAATGGCATCTTCTTGTAGGCATAGGTGCCCCATTTGGTGGTGAAAGTCATCTTGAACTGGTCATCTTCTTTCACCATTACCTGATTATACCTTGAGTAGCCATCTAGGAGAGAGAATCTCTCCGAACCGGATACCACTTGCAATATTTGTTCCATTGAAGGAAGTGGGTAATGGTCTTTGAGAGATGCCCTGTTGAGGTCTCGGAAGTCCACACACAACCTAATTTCTCCGCTCTTCTTCCTGACTGAACCAAGTTTGCAACCCAGCTTGAGTGCTTGATCGGGAATATAATGCTCACTTTATTAGCTTGTATAACTCCTTCATTAGAGGCTCAATGTGAGGGTTGATCGGTCTCTGCTTCGCCCGATGGGCTTAGCATCTGGATCTAGTTCTATGGTATGTTGTGCCAACTTCGGATTAAATACTCTCAAGTCTTCATAGCCCCAAGCCGAAGACATCTGGGAATTCTTGGCAAAGCTGTATGAAATCTTATTTCTCCCGCTCAAAGGGCCACTTTACCAATTTGAAGTGTTTTTCCTTCCCCAACCGGAATTGACTCTGAATCTTCTCTCTTGACCTGTATGTTAGCCTTTTCCTTACAAAACTAGTCATTAGGGTTGAAGATAGACTCCAATGTTACTAAACCCTTGGGAAGCTTGTTTGTCCGCAGCTACACTACTTGATCCCCATATTGCTTTGCTCTAATCTATCCTGATTCCTAGATGAGAATTCAGCCTCTTCTTGTAAGAAATTGACGATCTGTTGATCGTTCTCAAACACCTGCCAGCTTGTGTTATTATCTGGCACTGCTGGCCTCACAATCACATGGATATGTGGCTGTGTTTTTTCCTTTCTGATGTTGTCAACCACATCAAATGTTGCTCCAACTGCTGTGAGCCTATCCATGGCTTCATTTTTTTCTTCCCGGTATGGACACAATGTTGAAAGCTTCAAATCCTCAATGAGGTCCCATACCCTATTCTTGTAGTTTTTAACAGTTCATTCTTTGTAGCATGTTGTCCCCTAACTTGATTGATGATTAGCTCGCTATCCCCGAACACCTGCAAGTTCTTTATGCCCTTTTTCCTGCCCAATGAAGTCCATGAATCAAGGCCTCATATTCAGCTGTGTTGTTTGAATAGGAAAACTAGAAATGGAAAGCTAAATAATATTTGATGCCTTGAGGTGAAACAAGCATAGCTCCTCCTCCTGCACCTTGCCTACTCCTTGATCCATCGAAAAATAACTGCCATACCTCGTTGTCATCCTTATGGTCTGATTTGGTGATGTTAGGAATAGGATGGTTTTCTTCATGTATGCAATAGAATCCTAGCTCAGATTCTTCTACTTCTCGGTAGGGATCAAAAGCATGTACCTTTCTCACCCATTCATCAAGAGTCAAATCTGGGATGCTTCCAACTTTGGTGTCAGCTTCATCTGTGCTTGGATAATCTTCTTGATCAAATGCTGAACAGTTGGCATTGATTTGGCTTGGATTATGAGGCTCAATATGAAAGTTTGCAATTGGTTCGGATCTAATTGTGACCTTAGTACCATATCTTTTTCTGAATAACATGTGAGACTAGTCAACAGATAAGTAGCCTCCAATTCTAGCTGTGAAATCCCTTGATAAGCATAGGGCAAATAGTGGTGGCAAATCTATCACTGACACATCTTGCAAAATGGTAACGTTGGGGCATGCATGCAAGGTAAGATTCAAACCTTTAATCACTCCCACCATTGCTACTATTGTCCCATCCAATTGCACTACCCCCTTTGATATGACTTCATATTGGAGACCCAGCTGATCAGCTATTTGCTTGGGCATGACAGAACTACTTGCCCCAAAATCAATCATGCAATTGTGTACTAGTTTATCCCCAATGATTAATGAAACATAGAATGGAGGGGGCTTAAAAAATTTACCTTGTTGTCCTCCATGATTCCCTTGGCTGAGCAGCATTTGTGAGGACCTTCTCTTGTATATGGACTCGGGTTTGAAGTTGACCAATTCCTCATGGCGCAGCTTGTAGAAGATCTCTTTGGCATGGGATGGATAAAGATTCCCATATTGATATATTCAAATTTGTCTTATTCATTTGATCAATGATGCTAAATGGGGATGAAACATCTCTTTGTTGTCCTTTAGTCTCATGTGATTCCTTTCTTGTGCATGGGCAACAACAATGCATTTGAGTTGGTTTAGAAGGTGGTTTGGGCTGAAATTGCATGTTTGGAGCTGTATTTTGCTTACCGACACCTTGTGGAGTGATGGAAGGTTATAGATCACTTGGAGCCAATGACTTCCCTTCACCAATATTCCTCTTCTTTGATCTTGTGTTAGCTTTTACACTCTGAGAAATTATTTGATTCATGCCAAAAAAATCCTCAGCTTGCCAATTCACAAGTGCGGTATCATTTGGAGCTGTGTTTTGCTGAGATGTCCCTTGTTGCTGATTTGTTTCTTGACTCACTTCACCCTCTACGCTAGTAGTTGTCACCATCAAGGCTTGGTTCAAAGCACCATTAAAGCACATAGATTGGTTGTGAGGTTCATTGCATGGGAAACACCAATCATACTCTTGAGCTATGTTGTTTTGCACTGGCACTAATGCTTTAGAAGTAGATGCAACATTGGGGTTATAGGGCTGAAATGGTCTATTGGCGGGAGGCCTTACTTGGCTTTGATTTGCAGCTGGATTGGGTGGCCTATTGGGCTGGTATGGTGGCCTAGCCTGGTATTGCACTTGAGGCTGATACAGTCTAGCACTTTGAGCTTGCTGTCTTTTGATAGTCACCAGCTCATTTCCAAGGTTCTGCAATTGTTTCATAACCTCTTGGAGTTCATTTGAAGCACTAGAGGATGAAGATAAGTTTCAATTGAACTTTGATTTCTAGGAGTGGGAATAGGACCCAAAGTGGGTGTTTGACTAGTGCTTGGATTTTCTAAGTTTGGATACAAGTACATGGGAGGCCTAGGGGCCAACTTACCACTTGAATAAGACAATTTTCAGCCCTAATGGCAATGCTATAAGCGGAAAATAAGGTTGTGCCTCCATAGCTTGAATTAACATAGAAATATCAGAAATCAAAGCCTTAAGATAGTATAGAAAAACACCTTTAGTTGTTGGCCTAACGCCACCGGAATTCTTTCCCAAGACCTTTGAAATCTGAAGTTGAAGTCGGTCACCGCTCATTGGGAGCTCTCTTGATAGTTGTCAATTGTTCTAGTAGAGACAAATTGTCTCCCTTTTCCCCAAACTGCTCATGGATAAATATGCATAATCGATTCCAATTTTGGATAGAACCGCTCCAAGGCTCCTAAACCATTGCAATGCCTTCCTTTGAACGAAGATGCCAAAGCAATTTGACAAAGAATATCCATTTCATTTATTAGATGGATTACACAAATGTTAGAAATGTCTTTGACATGATCACCGGGAGTTGTATGATTTTCTCCAAAAAAATGGAATGTTCTTCAATGCTGCAATTGAACCGGATTACGTGCATTAAGGGCAAGTCGACTACTACCAGTGAAGTTGACAAAAGGGTTTTGTTGCACCATTATGATTGGCCTGAGAACCCTTGTTGATTAGATGAAAGGTCTACCAGGTGGAGGGGTTGATAAAGTCCTGTTAGGTGGAGATGGTGATCTTTGTGGTCTTCTTCCTCTCCTTCCTCTACCTGGTGATAGCTGCAAGTAGACAAATAACCCTTCTTCTTGAGTATCAGACCTGGTTCGAATTCTTCTCATGTACCTGGGCAACTTGTGCTGCTATACCACTGAATTCTATCCCTTTGGAGTCACCAGATGTGTTGGGAATGAGCCTCAAAAGGCTAGATTCTACCAAGTTACACACCAAACATGGTAATATTAAAAATAATTTAAAACTTTGAAGGACCCAGAAGATACAGTTCTTCAATTCGGTTATCGGGTCTTGCTGTGAAACTACTAATCCTCAAAGGTATAGGCAAACTCGGGTCATGCAAGGCAACTTACAAAACCTAAAATACTCCGTGTCGAAACTTGGGACATGCTCAACACTTGGGAAAACCTGAAATACTAAAAACCATGAAATTTTTAAAATCAAAATCTCAAAAATATAAGAATACCCTTTTGAATATTATCTCCCGATCTATCAACTAGTGAAATTTTGACTTGTTTTGAGCAAGTTAAGTCCTTGAAAAATCAATTTCAGAATTCAGCCTGGAAGGTGAAAAATCAAAGCTGTAAAACCTACAATTTTTTAGTCCAAATTTCTTGAAAATTCCTTCAAATCTTGTGGAATGACCTCTTGTCCCACCGGGTGTGCCAAAACTGTGATGGCGAATCATAGCACCCATGAATGTCTGCAACTCGATGGGTTGAGACTCTCAGTGCGATTGCATAACATGGAGCTTTTCCCAAGTGTGGGACCTTGTGAAATCGGAAAAGCTCTCCGGATGAAGGCTGGTTCCTATTCCTCTGTTCAGATGCACACGTAAAAATGCAGAGGGTTTACTCAAAAAACCTAATCTAACTTGCCAAGGAGATAGGGTAAGAAGATGCATAAAAATAAACCTAAACTAACAAAGGTGATGCACCAAGGAATGAAGAACACCTGTTTTGCCAATAAACACGAGACCATTCAAATGCAATGCAAGATCATGCACGAGATAACCAAATTTGTAGTGAAAGATCGGGAGGATGCAAATGAACACAGAGAGGGTTGAGAATCATCCACGAGCATGCATTATTTTCTCCAAAGATTGATACAATACACTACAAAATGCCAAGAGGCAAAGTTGCATTATAGTTTTAGATGGTAGGTTTGAACTCCACAAATTCCCTACCAAAGAGAAGAAGGAGGGGAAAACAAGGATATCCAACCTTTAGAAAGAAGCCCCTCCTTAAAATTTATAAGAAGAATGAGAGAGAAAAGAGAGAGGAATTCCAAATCTACCCCAAGCACCTCCAGGGTTGCATTTAATTCATCTTATTATGGTGGTAGGTGAGAACCCTAGAAAAACCCAAAAAGTGATGGACAGAGGACCTCGTAAGCTTTTTTTTGAAAAGTCCAACCTTACATGAATCCAAGCTCCCAGTGTGAAAAGTTATGGCCATTTGAATATCTCGTGTCGTGGTTTGCTTTACTGTCAAAGTGTCAATGCTCAAAATGTTGCGATCCCAAAGATGCGCTTCAAATAAGCATCCATCCTTATGTCGACATACTCTTACGTGCACCAAGGCGTGAATTTATTTATGTCGACACCTTATATCGTGTGCCCTTTACCTGCTGCCAAGGCGCGAATTTCTTCATGTCGACACCTTATGTTGTGCACCCTTTACCTGCGCCAAGGCACGAATTTCTTCATGTCGACACCTTATGTTGTGCGCCCTTTACCTGTGCCAAGGCGCGAATTTCTTTATTTCGACACCTTATGTCATGCTCCCTTTACCTTTCTGTTTTCCCATATCTACCCGCTGGGGAAGATATATACAACAGTCACCTAAACTCCTATATCTATATATATCTACCTATCCTCTCAAATATCCCCACCCTACTACCGCAACATCATCATCTTCTTCTTCGGAGATGGAGGAAGTAAAAAACATCCTTAGGAACTTCTCTAATGAGATAGTTAATCTTAAGAAGAATCAAAGCGCATACCCAAGACAGTATTATCAAGGCTATCAAAGGGTAGACCTAATTATCCTCCATGACATAAAAATTCCTCAATTCTAACGCTAACATAACCATCTAACCAAATTTTCCTAGTACCGACACCACTCCAAACCCTCCCACCCAATAATGGGAGAGAAATGATTCCAGGACAAAATAATTTGGTAGAAGATCCTAATGCTTGGTGTTTCCCTTGCAATACCCCTCATATGCCAAAATATTTCCCTCAAGGGAATCTACAGCAAAAGGTAGCAGAACAAAGAGTGAGGGAAGGCTATGAGGTCAATGCTTTAAGACCTTACCAATCCTTAGGAATTCAAAATGCAACCTTAGTTACACAAATACATGCGATGTCACTACCAAAAGAGGCGTAGATTGCACCTGAACATACACTTTTCTCTTGGATTGAAGGAGAATAATTTATTTTCACAAACAAAGCATCCGCTCTTAATAATCCGGTACAATTCGATTACAACACTCACTCCAAGAAAAAGATGATGAAATTTGTGATCCTATTCCTACATACATGAATTGAGTAAGGAAGGAAGCTCAAATTCACCGCCCCAAAGACCCATAGCTGGACAAGAGACTCTGATAGCGATTTAGAATCAATGTAACTTCCATCCAGTGACTTAGAGGGTGAAATACCCAAAATACTCCAAAGCACAACCGCTCGAGCCGATGAATGTAGTCAAGCAACTTAAAAGGGTGCCAACCAATGTATCCTTGTGGGATATCTTGGGAATTCTAGAACAAAAGGAGTTGCTTCAAGAAGTGCTAAAATGTAGTGGCAACCCATCTACGACTAGGAAGGGGATAGAGTAACCTAGAATGACTAGAGCTCAAAAAAGTCAATCTCGATGAACTAGCAAGAATAGGTAAGTAAACCAAGACCCCAACCCTTCTTCATGAATCTTATAATTGGTAAAAAATTGCTACATAACTCCATGATAGACTCGACACAAGCACTATGGTTATTCCCAAATCAATTGTGGATGCCTTGGGAGTTAAATATGAGCCCCTAAAGAAAGGATTCATGCAACTAGATGGGAAATCAGTTCAAACCATTGGTATTATTAGAGGTCTCTCATTACAACTTTATTCCTACCCGAACATAGTCTTTCCTAGGATATAGCGGTAATCAATGTTTTTCCAATCGTTAGACTATGTCTATCCCATGATTTCTAAAAGGTCCTCTCTTGCTCAAATATGAGCTTCCAGTAGAAAGATATGGCCATTTGAAGGTTGAGATGTCCTTCTCAGTAAATATGGCGACTAAGAGTTCCAAAATTCTGAAACCCGAAAGTCCGAAACTCTGAAATTTTGGACTTTCAGAATTTGGAATTTCAGACATTGAGGTGTGATTTCATGTTTTGGGGCTTGAGACTTCCAAAACTCCAATGTCTACAACCCTGAAATTTTGAAGTCTAAAATTTCAGCCTTTAGACTTTAGGATTTTGGGCTTTTTCTCACTACTTTTCTTGCACGATTCCCAAAAACTCTGAGATCCCAAAACCCTAAAAGTCCAATCTTTGGAATCTCGAGACTTCGGATTTTGGACATTTCCTCTTCATTTCTTGCACGCTTCCTAAAGTATCAAAAACCCTGAAATCTTGAAAGTCTGAATATTTAGACTTTTAGACTTCGAATTCGACTTTGGGGCTGATTTTCCACCTTCTCACCCGAGAGTTCCAAACCCGTTAATCCGAAAGTCCAAAATTTCAGAATTTCGGGGTTTCAGACATTGCTGACCATTTTTTTGCCCGTACTTTGTCCGAACTGCTAAAAATGAAAAAATAGAAAACCTCGAACCTTTTCTCCATTTTTCTTCCTCGAAATCAGATCCCCTTCATCTTTCTCTTGGCCTCCATTTACTCATCTTGCATTTCATTGACGATCCCATCCATAACCTGATTTTCAAAATTAGATGTGAACTTGCACAACTGAACAACCCTCTTCATTTTTCCTGTGCAAGGTCGTGTTTGATCAATTTTTCCTGAGGAGCAAAGTTAGATAACACATTCAACATTCAATCCATCACAAGATCGAAGAATAAAATAGTTGATAGACTAGATGCAATTAGAGCACAATTTTACATTCTTGAAGACATCAAAATGGAAAAAGTACATTATTATATTAAAGTTGGTACAAGAAAACCTATACCTAATAACAAAATCAATGTACATGTGTTTAACATTGACAACAAAATCATGCATTTTCTATACAAAGAAGCTCTATTCCTACATAAAAATCAAGTTAAATAGCAATAGCAAAGATGATTAGAAAATCATCTTGTTGAATTCAAACAAGTTTCCGAAATATGTGGTTACTAATGAATATATATTTCATATTGAAGATTGGATTATAGGAGAATAATGAACATTTCTTTCAACAAGAACACTATGAAAGTCGAGCAAAAAGTTTCTCAATTTTAGAAAGTTATATATTCAAAAGAAAATTTTATTTGTTAAACTTTATAAAATATTGAAGATCTATTTTCATGGAATTATAATGAATAAGGGATTTTATCCTAATGTAATGTAACATGGTATAAATTTATATCCAAACTCCACTCAACATAGAAAAAAACAAAGACATATTAACTAAAAGATAGAGCTTTGTACAAAAAAAAGGTATTAGATATGTTGATAAGGATAGTATAATATTTCCCATCAAGAACTTAAAGTGGATTACAAATATAGTTCATATGTGAATAAAATGGAGAAATGAATTTATGTGATGATTCTAGAGATATAAAAATGCTTCATTGATAGATCATTACCCAAGACTTTGATTGAATTTTTTTACATGTTGTAAGTTACAAACGTTATTTTCTTCTTGAATAATATTCTAGTTACAATAAGGTATTGTTGTAAGAATAGGACAGGAGTTTGAAACAACCTTTGCTACAAAATGGGGATTTATCGACACAAGTATATTCCTTTTGGTTTTTCTAATGTAGGATATACTTTTTCATAGATATGTGGATATGGATTATTAAGGGATAATATATGAAAAATAACTTGTTTACCTAGTGTTGGTGCTCAATTTGATCTTGCCCCATTTGCTCTAAAAAAATTCTTCAATCATGTTGTCTCTATCGTATTTTTATTTCCCTAAATAGATGTGTGAAAGGTTTTATTCATTTGTATGTTGTTGAAGATCCTCCTCCATGGTTGTGGATCACATTTTGGCCTTATCAAATTTCTAAATTATTGGTCCTTAATGAAAGACTCATTTTCGTGCACAAATGGTGAAGTTCCCCTACATCTTAGTATTCGACGAGCGTGTTTTCCCTATCAAAATTTATCTCTAATGTCTGCAGATACGTGTTCATTCTTGATTGGATGCGGTTCGACAGGCATTTTCAAACTTTGAGGCCCATTTCAACTCAAATATTTTCCACATGGAGGGCTGGCACTCATTTGAGGATCTACCTCTAGGTCCTACCTTAGCGGTTGCACCAAGGAGACATGTGGTGAGCCCACACTTGTTTAGGATCTCCACTTTTGGGCACCACATCAAAAGTACGCCAAAGATACATGGGGTAGTTTTTGTTGGCTCCTCTTTATACTTAAACTTTTCAAGCAACTTTATAAGGCCTGGGACACGTGGAGGGACCATGCTTGTTTGGGAATTGCCCCTGTATTTTTACTTTTGAAGAAGCACTAGGATGACACGTGGAGGTTTCTACTGGGTTTTCCCATACTTGCAATTTTCAATGGCCGAGGAAACTTTCTCAGACCCTAGGCACATGGCATTTTCCATTATTACTTAAACTCTTTCAACAACTCTATCAAACTGAGACACATGGTGAGCCCACGCTTGTTTAGGGTCTCCACTTTTGGGAACCATATCAAAGGTGTGCCAAAGAGGCACATGGCACCTTCCACTGGTCCTTAAAAATTTCAACAAACTCTATCAGATTGAGACACGTGGTGAGCCCACACTTGTTTAGGGTCTCCACTTTTGGGCACCATATCAAAGGTGCACCAAAGAGACACGTGGAGGCTTTCACTAGCTCCTTTTTATACTAAAACTTTTTCAAAGGCCAAAAGGAAATTTTCTTGGGCCCAAGGCACGTGGAAGGCCCGCGCTTGTTTGGAAACTTGCCTTTGTACTTCACCTTTGTAGTTGCACCAAGGAAACACGTGGATGGCTCTAATCTAAAGTTGAGAAAGGGGATAATCAATAGTTGTTGTGCATTGCATCTGATTTTACCACCATTTTTGCTCCAAGACTCCTGGAGATGCGAATACACATTTTTTTCATCATTTTTGATGAAATTCCTTGTCATTTTTGTCTACAAAGTGTAATTGAATGGATTTAGAGCTTAATTTATGAGTCCAAGGATTGTAAAGGTTGATATTTTGAAGTTGGAATTGCTCGGGCACTTGTAAAAATGTGAATTACCAGAGAAGCTGGATGCAGAGTAGAGTTGTAGAGGAAAGAATGGGAAAAAGATGAAATGATGGAGGTCACGAGTGCAAAGGATAAAAACGTGTTGCAAAAGGAGATGACTGGTGCCCCGCTTAAAAAAATGATGGAAATATTTGTAATTATTCACCTTTTTAACAACTGACAAATTTTTGTGGTAAGTATGTTAAACATCATTTTCTCGAAAATCATAATCAAACATGTAACAAACAAAGGTTCCTCGAATATTCTTTTCTTAATGAAAAATTTTGGATGTAAGTTGAGTGTTACAAAAAGCATGCTTTAGTCATGCAAATGGCTAGGGGTGGAATTTTTACGAGAAAATGTGAGAAATCCCATCTTCCTAAGCGACCATATGAGAAACCTGTTAATCTCTTATGTTTTAGATTTGATCATGTCAAGTTGGTTGCAAGAGTACAACCATTGACAAGCTCGATATTTTTCAAGAAAATTTCCCCTGCTGATGAGTCTAATCAACTTTGAATTAATCTATGTTAATCTTGGGCAAATTTGTGTCTACTTTATTTTCAGAATTTATGGAAATAGTATTTCTTGTTCCTATTTAAATCTTCTCATTAGAATACCTCCGAATCACACAGATCTCATCCCTATGATAGTTTAGTGGAATTTGAAATTTCATTACGAGAAGAGCCTTCATCTTGTAATGAGATAAACAATTTAAAATCACTTTACTAGCATTTTGTTGATAAATATTGTCTATAAGCCTTTGAGTGTATCTTAGGCTCGAGGAAACCGTGGGTCTTTAATGTTTAATTGAGTCTTTAGTTCGATCCTTCGTGTTAAATTTTTGGAGATTGTGTAAAACCATGAAAATTTAGGCCTCTATTTATGCACACCTTCTAGTTGAAGGAATATTTTAGCTATTCTCAAGCATTCTATCATTTAGTTTTCCAAATGTTGTGAATGTTCTCAAAGATCTGGCAAAATCAAGTTTATCATGCTTAATCTCCCACCAAAAATTATTCAAAAACAATTGATCCTACCCGAACTGCCCTATATTTCCTATATGTCCACAAATGAATAAATTCTACTACTAAAATATGCAAAAGAAATCATGATTCCATAATTTCTTTAGTAACCTTAACCCCGTTTATAAAATATCACCATTCTTTAGAAGTAATAACTCATGAGAGTTAAATTGTGGTGCATTGATCATATTTTCTCAAGGTTTCCTTTCAAATTTGTGCAAAGAAGGATATATTCATTCTCCTTCACCAATAGAGGTTACAAAATGGGTCCTCTCACCCTGGTCGAAAGGCACGGCCTAAAGTAGTGAGGATAGATCAAATCCTTTTATATGGTGTTATCCATTTCTCCAACATCTGAGTGACAAAGAGCCAGCTGAATCACCTCCCCAGCTACAAAATGACATACATGATGATTTATCTGTCTCTAGGCTTCTTGTTAAATCTTTGATGTTACTCAGCTTGCAAGGGAGAATTAATTTGGATACCAACACCTACAAGATATTTCCATATTCCATAATCTCGTTAATGATCATTTTTCTCGTCTTACTAAATTTTTTTGATAGTTAGTATTGACATGTGGTCCAATAGGTGTTCTCATTGATGAAACAATGACAAATTAGATGAAGGATTATGGTCATATGATGCTCTGGATGGTGTTAAAATGTTGGTTCAAGTGAGTTCATGATGATATGGTGACATTCATTAAGGATTGTTTGCTCTTGCAAGCCCATTCAAGTGCCTAGGTGATGTTAGATGATGGTATGAGGTTCTTGGATTCTTGAGAAGCATGTTTGCATGATAGGTAGAATGTTTGGATAGTTTTGAGGCACTCACGAAGTGGCATAGTGCAAATATAGGTTGTTTTCTATGTTACAGGTGCTCATCTGGAGCAAGTATGGCTGTAGGAGGTGTCTGTTGAGATTTGGAGATATATGAGATCATGTATGCATGAATTTATGTATATAAATGTGACTAGGGTATTTTTGGGTTAATTTTAGTGGATTCATGAAGATTTGTAGCATTCTTTAAGTTAACCCTAGTTTGTATAACGTGAAACCCTAAGGTAAGGCTATACAAATTAGATATGCTGGAGAGATTTATGTATGGATATGTTATTATTATTATTGAATATGTTATTGTGATGTGTCAAGTTCATTTGGGATAAATTTAATATATTCATGAGGTGTAATTTGTAAGTTATAACAGCTTTTGTTAGATAGGGTTAAAATCTTGTGAAAATCCATCTCGAGTTAAGCACTTCCCGATGCTCACCCTAAAGTGTGTTTTTTTCATGGCACCTTGTGGATTTCAGTTATTTTTATATGGTGATTCTATAATATTTCACAAAACTAATGATTTTATTTCATCTTCATATTTTTATCAACAAAATCTAAGAAGGTTAGGTGGTCTAAAACCCTAGTTAAACCCTAGCTATGAGCAACTTGTGGAAGAAGAGGTATAGTGAGCCTATTTTGATTTATTAATAAAAATGAATGATTTTGTGATGTATATTAATCTTCTATATTATCGTAAATTTATGGTAGAGGTGATGCTAATGAGTGGGCCGCACTCAAATAGGTCGATTTCAAGAAGAATTTTTTGGGACAAGGTTGTCAAAATGAGGTCCGAGATAAATTCATATTATGGAATTTATTTGATCTCATATGTTTGTCTACTGGAGGTTTTAGGATATTTTCATGAAGTTACATGGTAAAATGAGGTCCATTCATGTTGACTGGTCAAAGTCCAGCTTTTAGGCCTTAAAAGCAAAGAATCGCAAAGTTAGCATATCTGCACCACATGTGGATGTTGACGGTTATTCAAGTTGTGTTGGCAAAAGGATTCGAGATATTTCTATTGATATGAGGTTTTTATTATTATGGATTTTTTTATATGGTTTATATATGTAAATATTTATACAACAAGGTCATTTCTAGTGATGGCGGAGATGTGTTTTGCTAAAAATATATTTTATTTATAAAATATATGGATTAGGTGATTTCTTATATAACCTAAAATTTTAAGCGAGATGAATTGGGAATCCAAGGAATCCATTTATAGGTATTTATATAGTTCATATAAAAAAATTATGAGCTAATCTTTGGAAATATGTTTTTGGTAGGTTGATTTGATGAAGAAAAAAGTAGTTGTGGTTTGAGAAGAAGGTTGATACAATGATTATAACTTTCTTATAAAAGCTCTACTAGTTCCATAATTTCTATCAATTGGTCACATGAGGAGGTTTGGTTTATTTGAAATGATTTGGTGGTATAATGAAGTTTCTAGGGTGTTGAAGGGTGTAGGAAACAATTATTTTTACAAAAATAAAGAGTATTGGGCCCATTAAATTAAATAATTTGATTGTTTGAGATAAATTGATACCATGTATGGATTTTAAATTATATTTTTAATAATGTGTAAGGGTTTATGGGTCATGAATATGTATTTTTTCATGTAAGGGAATTTCTATTCTTGTGCCCATGGCGTTTTGAGCCATTTTGGCCCATGTAATAAGGTTTTTAGCTATGTCAACCTACTTAGGTCACTTGTGAATATTGTAATTCAAATTTAAGATGTTTTCATGATGCATGGGTAGTGAAAAAGGAGGGAAAATTTTGTGTTTTAATTTTAAACCAATTGGAGCTTATAACAACATTATTTTGGGTGCTTTTGCAAGCTAGTTGAGTATGTGCAAGTTTGTGTTACCTAGGTGTGAGATATTTTTATTTTTTAAAGGATGAATTTAGATTAAATAGAGTATGTGACATGTTTAATAATATAATTAATCATGTGTGCATGATTTTTAAGGTTTAAGAAGTGTAAAAGTGATTGTTTATGAATGATTGGACACCTAGGGTTTGAATGAAGGTTTGAGGAAGTGAGAGATGAATACTTCATAAGTTGTGGTAGAAAAAAATTGAATACAAGAACATAATAAATAATTAGGTTTAGTGGGTGCTTTATAGTCTTGGGGGTTGTATCCTCCTTGTGGAGTTGGTGCTTCATAAAATTAGGGGTTTGCGATCCTTCTAGGGTTGTAGGGTAAATTAAATTCTCATACACCAATGTTCTCAACCGTACAATTGGGGAACTAGGTCTAGTCCAAAGATTAAATATTTTTAATTTATCTCTAAAGTCAATTAATTAACATTCGCTTAGGAAGGTGCCATAATTTAGTTTTCTTGGTTAAATTATTTCTTCTCTTTAATCAATGATTAATGCCAACATGATCATTAGTTATTTTGTTTCATTATCCTAGTAGCTTTAATATCCCACATTTCATTAATATATTAAAACATCCTATGAACTAGGAAAAGACTTGCACACCAAGGTAAATAAATGGCCCCATTCATTCATCTACACATACCTTTAATTTTATTTAAACATCTATAAAATATATTCCTACCAAACAAATGTAGGGTTGATCCTCAACCTTAGATCAAATCAATCTTGGCCACTAGATCCTAGTAAGTTCCAAATTAACCCCGAAAATCCTTACGAATTCTTATTAAAACCTTTCCTTTATTCTATTCTTCTCATTTGGTCTATTTTATTTTGTTAAAATTACAGGTTGGAGAGAAGGAAGCCATGGGAGCAAGAGAGGAAGAACTATGGAGGATTTTCTTCAAGATCAAGTTTAGATTTGTTTAGATTGTAGTTTTATTGTTGTAATCTATTTCATTCAAGGATAGAAGGAGGTTTTCCTTTCCAAACTGGTTTTATTTCAAGCCATTTGTATTTGGGGTTCTTTATTTGGGGCAAACCCTACCCCCATTAACATAAATGAAAAAGAGTGATTTTAAATTACCATTTGAAGATTTTATTGCTTAAACCCATGAGATTTTCCATTGTTTCCTTGTTAAGTGTCCTTAGTAAATTTACATGCTTAAAATTTTAGTTATTACAAGTTAGAAATTACACAGATTTGAGGATTTTCGTTAAGTGACACAAGCCACCACCTGAGAAGGCTTGCCTAGGGAGGGGGACAAACCATGAACTTCCACCAACTGTGCGGTGGTTCGCTCCGCCTTACCTCGAGTGGCGCCACGAGACCGCCACTCTATACAAGGTAAGTGGGTCTGTTTCAGAGAAATGAAACCATGAAACTAGTTTTAAGAAACAAAAGTTGCTAAAATGTTTAAAAATACATTTTGAACTTTATTTTATATGCCTAAAGTTTCTAGTTGAAATATTTAGCTTCATTTATTCGTTAGATGTTAAAATTATCATTTTAAAGCATTTCTTGTTCAAAAGTAGCAACATTGAATCATTTTATTCTAATAATTTTCTTTCAATTCCAAGTATAAAAATTAAATCTACTTTAGTATTTTTATTTTTCCTTACTACAATAATGTAAAATATTCCAACATAATATATATTCCAAAATTTTTGTCTTTCTTTTTCACTACCATGAAATTTAGCTCAAACAACTTGAGAACTACTAACAACTTAACTCTACATACAAGTTTCTACATAAGGCATGTTTTTACATATTACACCTTTTATATTTCTTCTTTCTTATTTACAATGATACAATTTTACAATACAAGTAAATTTTCCTTTTCCATTGTCATATTTATTTTTAAAATGAAGAAATCCATTTTCATACAATACAAGATAAAACTTCAAATAAAGATAATAACTTTTATTTTCTATTTCACAAGACTAGTTTTACAACACAATCTTTATAGAGTGTCCGATTTCCTAATACCTTTATATTGATCCTTCGATCACAAACATATTATGGAATTGTTATAGTTTAATTTTTGCATGATGTTAGATGTTACCCATGGTTTATTGTGGAATTTGATTCATATATGGTACATGATGATTATTAGAGACATTTTAGATATTGATGTTGATATATTGTTTGACATGGTTACATTATAGATGTTGTTCGAACTTGTGATATTTGGATATTTTGAGTAGACCTAGAAAATGAGAATTGAATTAAAATTGGTAATGATATAGTTGTGGATGAAATTGTAAGTGATATTGTTGATTGTCTTGATGTTTGTTGTGATTCACATATATGTTGATGATCTTGAAATTATATTTATATTCATTTGGATGTTCTAATATGGCCACGAGGCTAAAGGAGGTATTTGTATTTTGCAGGTTTAAAATATCACAACAAACATCGAGGGATTGAGACCAACCACATTGGAATTCTAGATGAATTCAACAAGGTCACCATGGAAACTTGTATTTGTTTGTGTGTTTGATTGTGTTAGGGATTCCCATGGGGATCACCTTTAAATGTGACCAAGGGTTATGTGTATTTATTTATTTGGTTCCTTTTTATTGATGTTTGTATGTGTTTATTAAGTGATGTGTTTACCCCTTTTATTTAAATAAATTGTGGTATATAATGTGAGTAATCATATTGTTAAAATAAATTAATCAAATTGGGTCATAAGAAAGTAATTATTGGAGTGGTTGACTCTTGTATTAAATGTTGTAAGATATGTGTAAGTAATGTGTAAGAGATATGTAAGTAAAATTTGGAGTATGAAACACTTCATCTTCTTTGGAATTTGAAATTGTCCTTGGAGACTAATTTTGGAGGCTTGTGGGACAAGTTAAACTTGTCCCATACCTCTTAAATTTGCATACCAACCTTACCTATGGTTGGAGAGTTTAAATCTAGCCTTCATTATAATTTTTTTATAAGTCAATATGAATGTTTTAATTGCACTTCTTTCTTGAAATTAATTTCAGTCCTTTGGGGTATGAGCTTGATTTGAGTGTGTAAGTAAAATTGTTATATTATTCACCTACTTATTTATTGTGTCTTGGAGATTGAAGTTGACTTGTGAGTTGGAGTTGAGGATGTGTGATGTGTCATCCTACAAAGATCCACCTCATCCTCCTCTCTTCCACCTTCTATATATTCGAATTCATTTTATTATTTTGGGGTTACACTCTTTTGGTTTATTCACTTTTTCATACTTCATTTGGGGTGAATTATTTTGTTGTTTGGAGCTCTTGCTTTTGGAGAAAGTTGTAGACTTTTTACAGGCCTGTGTTTCGTTGATCTTGGATTTTTGTATTGGAAAGCTTACTGGTTGGAACTTGGAACAAACTCCATTATGGAGAGGTAAGAGCTTGGATATTGAAATGTTCTTCTTTAAATTGTGCAAATTTTATTGTTGTGAATGTTTTGGCATGTGTGTGGGATTTTTGGGTAGATGGACTAGGGATGGTGTAGGACTAGACTATGGGGTATTTCTGTGGGAGGCATAAATGTTTTGGGGAGGTATAAGTGTGGAGGGATTTGGGATCTGGGTTCCACCTTAAAAATAATTAACTTGCATTTATTTACTCATTATGGGGTGCCATAAGAGGTTGTCGAGGCATAAGAAAATGTGAGGAATAAGGGGCACTTGGGGAGGCATAATGGCATGTCAAGGATCTGAAATGATATATATATATATTTTGGCGGTTTGTTCTCAGGTGGTGATACCCATTTCCCCTTTGGGAGGCATAAGCAGCATCCCCCATAGTTTCTTGCTCCTTTGGCTTGCATGATGGAGCCTGAGTTTTGTTTTATGTTTTAATGTGGTTGCAAACTACATTCTATTTTGGAATTTTTTTAATGTGAAATTTGCATGTGTGTTTGTGGAAGCCTGTTGTTGCCATGAGTTGAAACACATCTTCTATTGCATTGTGGTTGGGGCTCGGGGGCCAATGAAGAAGGATGGCTTCTCCTTGTCATTGGATGTCTTGGTTGGGTGGAGAGTGTTTCCTTTCCCCATGTTCTATTGTGATCAAATTGAAATAAAGAACATGGAGGATCTCCATGTTGTTGTTCTGGAAACTAAGAAAGAAGATAGTGTTGGAAGTCCTTTGTGAGACTTCTTTTTGTAGGCCTTTTCCCACTTCAAGTGGATGACTTGTAATATTATTTGTATTGGATAGTTATTCTATTTTGGAAATGAAATCCTATGTTTAAATGAGAAAGAGATATGCACTGAAATCTATACTATGTAAAGAGATGTGAAAGTGCATTTGAATGAAAGGAAAAGAGAAAGAGTGGTAATTTGTAAAGTTGTATGTGATAAATATAAATAGAAGTTGTATTATTTTCCACAAATGGAGTTACTACTGTGTAAAATATGTGTTGAAATATGTTGAGGAATTTCTGTTTGAAAGAGAGAAACACGTATGAAGAAGATATATTACTCTTTTTGGTTGAAATGCATGATTTGAAAAATAGAAGTTGCATTCTTGTTTTTACATTTTGATTGAAGGAAAGATAACTAGTTAAAACTAGCATGAAATGTAATCAACGTTTGTATAGTATGGAAAAATAAATAGATTAATCTCTGGTTGTGAAATGTATAAACTTCATTTTTATTTCATTGTAAACTTTACAAATTTTTATCAAAAGATACATAACAACCCTATAAAACTATGGAAAATAATTGAAACACTAATACAATCTAAGAAAGATAAAATTGAGCTCAAACAAACTAAAATCCTCTCTACCTATTGGGCATGTTGAGAAAGATTTAATCACAAATTTGAACAAGATTTATAAATTTAAAAAGACTAGTTCACTTTTAAGCGATAGAAAAATGTTTTTCTTAAAAATTAGCACTCAAACTTTATCAAAATTAAAATCATAAGCTTCTTGTGCAAAGAGGACTTTGAGATCCTTCCAAAAAGTCCATGTTTGCCAAAAATGGAGCTCCCAGTCAAAATTTATGGCCTTCTGAAGTTTTACTTCCTCTTGGATTCAAAATCTAACTGTCAAATTTAAATAAAATATTCTTGGGAAAACTGCATGGGCCAAATATTTTCTTTCGTAATTTTTTCCAAGAAGCACTTAAGGCATGAATTTCCTTGCCACTCCACTAACTATGAAAACCTTCTGATTGGTCAAAATAAGCTAAGTTAAAAAAAAAAATTGGAAAAAATTTCTAGGTTTTCCCTGCTTTCTGTAGGCCTGTAACCAATCGGGTGCTTTGCCACGTGGCTTAACGAGGCTCCATCAGAGGCACGGAATTCCTTCTAACCTTGGTGCTTGCAAAATTAAAATTTGGGAAATTTTCCTATTTTTTTCTCTGCGGCCCCGCTGGTCCACGACCAATTAGGTGCTTTGCCACATGGCATAATGTGGAGCTATCGAACACACAGATCTCTTTAAACCTTAGCACTTTAAAAATAAAATTTTGGAAAAATTTGTAAATTTTCTCCACCTCAATGCATTTGGCCCGCAGCTATAATGTAATTACTTGTATAAATCTGATTATTAGCAGAAATATAACACCAATGAACATAATATTTCAAATAAATGATCTCAATGTGAAAAAGAATAGCTTAGCCACTTCGAGGGGGAAACCTCCAAACCAGAAAATAAGACTCAAATGTTGAATATCATGATCAAATACTACCTACTAACCCCTATATATACTATTCCTATGCTATGGCCAACACCAAGGCCAACCCACTAATGAAAATATAACATATATGAAAGAGATACATAATGATAAGAAGTTATGATAGCCACAAGTCGGCTATATACATCCAATATAAGATATATGATTAAGGGTGTAGCATGCCCCTCCCCTTCGAAGCAACATTGTCCCCAATGTTGAGAAGATCTGGATGTTGCTACAGGAAATTTACATCCTCCCAAGTTGCGTCTTCATTGTCTAGATTTTTCCACTTGATCAAATACTCAGTGATGACCCTTGTCCTCAATCACTTAGTGTGTGTCTGAAGGATGCATTCTGGTTCCAGGATGATTCTGCCCTCTTCATCAAGCTCGGTAACACTATCTAGGTTGATATTGTTTGTCCAATTACCTTCTTTAGGAAAGATACATGGAATATTGGATGAATTCAAGTAGCCAGGAGGAAGTTCCAGTTTGTATGCTACATTTCCAATATTTTGTAACACTTGATAAGGACCATAATACTTAGGTGAAAGCTTGTTATCCTTTTTCTGATTGTTTTAAGGACATTTGCTTATATGGTTGTAAATGCACAAAAACCCAATCACCGACTTCAAAATGTCTTTCACTGCGATGTTGGTCTTCTTGCTTTGCTTCATGCGGTTTTGTGACATGGCCAAATTCTCCCTAAGACTAGAAAGCACCTCTTGTTGGTGTTGAATATGTTCTTCAACTACTTGAACCTTTGCTAGACTCTCAAAGATGAAGTGATAGATGGTGGATGGTACCCATATAATGCCAAGAAAGGAGACATTTTAGATGAAGTATGAAAGGAGGTGTTATACCACCATTCTGCTAGCAGTAACCATTGGACCCATCTCGCTTGCTTATCTGATGTAAAACAATGAACATATCCCTCCAAGCACTTGTTTACCACAATAATCTTTGGTGTCCCACATAGCTTCGCAAAATTTAGTAAAGTATCCTCACTCAAGTTGTTGTTCATATCCGTACTTACTGCAACAAATGGATGTGATAAAGCACAAAAATGGGCATATTTGGTGAGTCTATCCACCACCACCATGATTAAATTTTTACCTTCTGATTTAGGCAATCTTGTGATGAAGTCCATAGACACCTCTTCCCACCTTTGGCTAGGAATAGATAGAGGTTGTAAAAGACCTAGGGACTTAATTGTTTCGCCCTTATTTTGCTAACAAACCATGCATTCTACCACAAACTTTTGGACATCTCCTTTTAGCCCTTCCTAGAAAAAATCATGCTTGATTTGATGATAAGTCTTTAAGAAGCCAGAATGACCCCCTACTAGAGAAGCATGGAGCTTAGATAGAACCCTATTTTTAAGGATTGAATTTGTACATAGATATAATCTATCTTTATACCATAAAACATCTCCTTTCCATACAAATTTTTCTAACATGCTTGGATCATGTTGGATATTATAAATGAGATTTTGTGTACACAGGTCATTTCTCCATTCGAGACATTACATCATTTATCCAATCCTCATGTAATAAAGATCTGCACACAACAATGCTCGAGCAAATTCATCCTTCCAAGATAAAGCATCAGCAAATACATTCTCTTTCCCTTTCTTGTATATTATCTCAAAATCATACCCCAACATTTTTGAGACCCATTTCTATTGTTCTTCTAATGATAAATGTTTCTCTAAGAAGTATTTCAAACTATCATGATCTATCTTTACTTTGAAATGTCGTCCCATTAGATATGGTCTCCATTGCTTCACTGCATGAAGTATTGCTAACATTTCTTTCTCATAAAATGGTTTAGAGATATTCTTACCTTTGAATTGGTAGCTCTCGAAGGAAATGGGTCACCCTTCTTGCATGAGTACTGCCCCCATACCATACCTTGAAGCATCACATTCAACAATGAATGTTTTTGAAAAATCTGGGGTGGCTAGAACTAGAGTGGTGCACATGGCCTCCTTCAACTTCTCAAAGGCCATAGTAGCTTGCTCGTTCTAATGGAAAGAGTCTTTCTTCAATAAAGTTGTGAGTGGTGCTACAATGCTGCCATAATTCCTTACAAATCTATGATAATAACCTGTAAGCCCCAAAAATATTAAGATATTTTTAGGGTTTTGGGAACCTTCCATTCAAACATGGATTTTATCTTGTTAGGATCCTCTTTAACACCTTCATAAGAGACAAAATGATCGTGATATTCAACTTGTTGGTGCCATTTTGAGCTTGCACCATGTTGCCCTAATTTTTCAAATCTATATCTACTCAAAAATGTTTTATCCTCTTATTTTATGGTCTATAATTCTTCCCATCCAATTTGAATGCTTTAAAATTCTCACAAAAATTTTGTTTTGCCCTAATTTTAAAGAGTAATCCAAGTTTGCCCTTTTTTGTGCTCTAGTATTTCCAATTTTATGGGGCTGTGTCATTTTTCCCTTTTCCAGATCATGGAAAAATCAAAATTGATCAAATCATACTTGTGTGCAATTGAAAATCCTATCCCAAGGTCGAAAATGTTCGAAATCATGCTTCAGTTGATTCAGAATCGAAAAATTTGCCATCCTTGGTGAAAAAATTGAATTCTAGGGCATCCCTAGAATTTTTACATTTTGACGGTCAAACGGGCATCATTTTCCCATCAAATTCATCCTCAGAAGGTATTGGCAATGTGGCGGGTTTTCATTGGCCAAGGTGCGGTGGGAAATGTTTCTAACTTGTCATTTTTTGATTTTTGGGAAAATGGCAAATTTGGCTCCACGGCTCCGCCTTTTTCAAAGTTGCCTATGTGGCATGTTCTTATTGGCCAAGGAGAGGTGGGGAGTCAGATCTCCTTTGAAAATTTTGGCTTTATTTTGCAAAATTTCTTAAGTCAAAATTTTGCCCAAATCCCCGCAACCAACTAGAAGAGGACACGTGTCCTAAAAGTTTCAAAATGGAAGGAGGGGTCGAAGGAAAATTTTATAACTTGTCTAAAAGGTGAAAAATGAAAAATGGCTCCACTCCAATCCAAGGGAGACACGTGTCCAAGAGGGTAAAAAGGGAAGAAGTTTTTGGTTTGTTTGGGAATGCAGCCTTCAAGGTCATTAAGGTGGACACGTGTCTAATAGGGTTAGAGGAAAGTGTGGGCTGCAAAGTAAAATGGGGATTTTTTCCCCTTTTTCGCAAAAGGAGTTAAAACAAAAATTTAAGTCGTGGGCTGTGCAAAGCAAATCAATGAGCGACACATGGCGGACAAGGCGGGTCGGTGGGCTGGTGGAGGGAAAAGGGGATTTTTCCCTTTTTCACAAAAGGGCTCAGAATCAAAATTTGGAGCGCTGGCCCGCAACGAATCACAAGGAGACATGTGGCGAGGGAGAAATCGGAGGTGGGGCCTATGGGGCAAAAAGTGAAAATTTTCCAATTTTCCAAAAAAGGTCAAAATACGCAGACTGAGGCACAATCCCAATAGGACCCACCATCTTCCACCTATCACTCCAAAATTCAAAGGTGGAGGGGCGTGGGAAAAGTCAAATTTTTCCATTTTTTCCAAAACGTTGAAAGTTAAAAAATGAGCCCAAATTTGTTTCCAATCATTTTTGCCACGTGTTTGGCCTTATCCAAAAAATTAAAAAGGTAACTAAAGCTTATTTCTAAGTCCGCATCTTACACGTGGAAGGCCAGGATTAAAACATGGATAAGATCAATGGTTGTTGTGCATCCATTTGATTTGACTACCATGGAAGCTACATGAAGCTTGGAATCACGATTTTTACATCAAAATTCATCAAATTTATAGTGATTTTGTGTCGTCTTGGCCTTCCATGATCATTTTCATCACTTTCATGGCTTAATTATTTGATTTGGGATGTTTTGAAGTAATTTTTACCCCAACATGAGCAAACACGTGGAATGTCAAAGTCAAATGTTGCAAAAGGTAATTTGAATAGGTATAAATGTGAAAATGATGAGTAAAAGGTGTTTGTATGCCTCAATGATGAAAAACATGCCTCAAGATGGATAATGATCTAGATATTTGTAATGATTTAATATTTTTGGGCACACCTGAGTAACTGCGAATGTTTTTCTATTTGATGTCATTTTCATTGAATCATGAAGAATTTTTCTAACAGAATTGATCCCATGGCATATTCTTTTCTTGGGAAAGAAGGATCAAATGTGGCAAGAGATATATAATGCATGTTTTGAGACATGTAGAGGGGTTGGGAAAATTTGAAAATCACGAGAAAATTCTGAGAGAAAGCTCATTTTTCTGAAAAACCCACCAAAGAACCAGAATAATTTCTTCTATGTTGGATCTTCATGTATGTGAGTTGGTTATAAGTGTATAGCCATCACACAAACAGATTGTTCATGAAACTCTTCCCTTAATGAATTTAACAATATTTTGAGTTGACCTATGATGATGTCTGTTATCATTTTTAAATTCTTGCAAATAGTTTTCATTGTTCTTGTTGCAATCTTGCATTGAAAGTCTTTAGAAATCACACAGAATCTCCATTTCTTGTTGATATTTTAGTGGAATTTGCAATCTCATGTTCAGAAGAGCCTTCATCTGATAAAGAGATAAACAAATTTAAAATCACTTTACCTTCCTTGACTGTAGAGATTTCTTATAAGCCTTTGGGGGTACCTTAGGCATGGTTTGATCATGGATTTTTGTGTTTAATTGAGTTCTTTACTTCTAGCTTTTGTGGTGAATTCTCAAAGATTGTGTGAATATTACAACTTGGGCTTCCATTTATGCATCTTCTCGGTTGAAAGAATATCCCGATTATTTGAAGCATTTTATCCGATAGTTGTTCAAGTATTGTAGAGGTTGTCAAAGATCGGATATATCCCGAGTTTGTCTTTTCAACACCCCACCAAAAATCTCATTCAAACAAACTAATCCTACCTACACTACCCCTACATTGCATTATGGATCATACAATGTCTTGATAACCCTTGCCTTGCATTGAAAATATCTCCATGATCTAGGAGTGACAACTTGTGAAAGTCAGATTTGGAGTGTTGATCATATTTTCCCAAGGCCTTTTCATAATATTTACATAAATTGAGGGATATCTTCATCTCCTTCACCATTTAGGGGTTACAATATAGGTTCTCTTACCTTGGTTGAAAAGGCACAACCTAAAATAGTGAGGGTTAGATCAAATCCTTTCAAAGTGTTATCCATCTCTCCAAAAATTTGAGTGCCAGTTAGATCACCTCCTGGCTACAAAATGACACACATCATGATCTATCTAACTTCAAGCTTCATGCCATATCTCTGATGCTACTCAGACTAAAAAGGAGAAAAAATTTGGGTACCAACACCTTCTGGCACCGTTTCCGGGGACTTCTTGGAATTTCTTGGTGTTTTTGGAGTGTTTGAAGAGTTTGAGCATTTGTGTATTCAATTATTTGAGCTGCTACATTGTTAAAATATCATTCTATGCTTCAGATCTGCAAGTTTTAAACAAGGGTTTCAAGTTTTGTCTACCCTTTTTCCATTTCCTAGCAGTTCATACACTTTGGGTGCATTGTGATTGATTGATTTAAGAAGAAGAAGGTCTGATTTATAAATCCTTGCAAAGGTTTCAGTACTAGCAAACATTTGATAGATTATTTTAGTGCATTCTTGCACAACTAAGGTGAAATTCCTTAGTGGCAACTCCATGTTGATTTGATATTGAAAATACCAGTTGTCTTACCTTTCTGTCATTTATAATTTGTTGCTCAAATTTGCAAAACTAGAAGGAAGAAGATCTCTCTTCATCAAGGACTCTGCTAAGAAGTTGTTTACAGATTCAAGAAACTTAGAGCTAGAGGGGAGAAAGGTGTGGAAGGTTGTTGGAGACTTGACTGCAAGAAAGGAGATCCCTATTGTTGAGTTTGAAAGTGAGCAACTTGTTATTGAGGACTACAATTCTTCTTCAAGTGGATCTAATTCAAACAATCCTATTGCTGATTTGAATTCCCCATCAAGTGAGGGACCTTCTTGTGCATTTGAAAGGCTTTCTCCTAAATTTTCTCCTGTATTTTCTAAATTTTCTAGAGATCATCAAGAAGGAGAGCCCTTAAGAGAGATCTATTTTGAATTTTTCATTCCCATTCCCCAAATACCTCTCACTCCTCATCAGCTTGTTTCACCTCCAAGATCACCCCCACCAAACAATATGGCTCAGCCTAGACCTCCATTTGTTGTTAACACCTTTGGTCCTATAAATTTTAGAGGAATGGATGGTTACCCAAATGCTATCCCACAAGATGTTAGAAATAGGTTGCCAAAATTCCAAGGTAACAATGCTATTACTGGTGATCAACATCTCAAACTTTTTGATAATATGATGGAAGATTTTGAGATAGAGTTTGAGGATGTGTATGTCAAATTGTTTATTCATACACTAGAAGAGGATGCCAGGGATTGGTACAAGGCTCTACCTGATAATTCTACTGATTCATGAACTGAAATGAAAAATGCATTTAGGTTGCAATATGGTGACAAGACTGATCCTAGATTTCTTTTATTTGAGTTTGATAATATCACGAAGAACACTAATGAATCAGTCCATGACTTCAACACAAGGTTTAACAAAACTTTGAGAAGGCTGCCTATTAATTTGAGGCCTTGTGATGAATCTTGTCTAATCAAATATGTAGATGCATTTGATAAGAAGGCATCCTATTACCTAAGAGACAAGAACCCAACCAATCTAAGACAAGCTTTCACCATGGCACTTCAAATTGAGAACAATATCAAAGAAATTTGGAAACCTCTCAAGAGAGATGGTGTAAAATTGATAAACCCTAAAAAACCTCAAGCTAGCAAAGGTGTTGATTTAGAAGAGGTTGTGAAAACTTTGGTAGGGGCTGTCAAAGAAATATCATACAAGTTGGCAAGAGCTAAGAAGGGATTTGGGTAGACTTCACAAGGTCAGCCTAGGCAGCAAGCACAAGATAGATTTGGAAATCACAATAGGAATGAGCAGAGGTTTGATGACAAAGGTAAAGGGCCTGTTGGATCTGCAAATAGACATCCTCAAGCACATGAAGGAAGAGTGTTTCCTGATCTCTTAACTACCAGGGTTGTTGTTGTTGATGAAGTTGTTGATATGGATTGGTGTGATAGATGTTTTCTTCCTCATCCTCCATGTGAAGTGGACCAGCAAGAAGGTGAAGCTAATAATAATGATGGTACTAATGATGATATTTTCATGATGGGATATCCTTCAAACTCATAAGGAGGAACAACATCTATCTTGAAGTATTAAGTGCTAGGATAGCCGCAAATTTTGGGATTGCATCAAATGGGTACAAATATTTCTTCCCCCTCATGCTATTGAAATTGATGTAGTGCAAGCTTTTGAAATTCCTAACAATGACTTTGAATACTTAAGATCTTTGATGATTAAGAAGTATGATGGTGGTATCCCTTCGGAGGAAGATAGACAATTGTTGATGAATGTTGTTGTAGCTCAAGAGAAAGACTATAACACTAGAAGCAAAGTTGTTAAGGGAGTTGGGCCTCAAGCCAAACCTAAAACACCCTTGCTCACAAGCATTCCAAAAGAAGCTCCTAGGAGAGAAGCACCTGTCAAAAGTTTTGTTGTCCCAAACAAAAATTACAGTCCTCCTCATGCCCAAGCTGCCAAGAATCCACTACCATCTAATGAATCTTCTTGTCTCCCTTCCAATGTTTTTTTCCAAAGAGTGTCCCCTATGACATAGCCCAAGTATTGAGCCAAATTAAAGTGAGTGTTCCAATCATTGAGTTGCTTAGAATTCTTGAGCATAAGAAGAGAGCATTTGAGTACTTGGGATTGAAAGAAGAGAAGGTTACTCCAAGCAGAAATGTAAATGTTGTTGAAACTCCACCTCAAATCATTGTTGACCTTGAAACACCACCAGTAGTAGAAGATCTTGGAGAGAAACCTGAGGTATATTTGGGGACATCTTTGGTTGATTCCCAATTGAATTTTGATCCATTCTTCACAACTTTGATCATAAAGGATAATCTACTTCACAATTGCATGTTTGATTCTAGTGCACCATGTAATGTCATGTCTCTAGAAGTCATGAATGAGTTGGACATCAAAGTGACAACAGCCTATGGAAAGTGTACTACCATGGACTCAAGAGAATTGTCGGTTGTTGGTTGTGTGAAAGGTCTGGTAGTGCAACTTGCAAATTGCATGTTTTCATTTTTGATTACCTTGCCAAGTGGGGTATTCTTTTGTCAAGAAAGTGGGCTGCAAGTGTTGGAGGGAGTTTCCAAATGGATATGTCTTTTTCCACCATTCCCATTGAGGGTAGCCTAGTCAAGCTCTATGGAGAAAAGAAAATGTTGCATCTAATTGAGGACCCAAACAATGCTTCCTATGAAGTGTTGTTTGCTGATGTAGATGCTGAGAATTTCATTGGTTTTGCTGATGGAAAAGAAAATAAGATGGAAAAATCAAAGTGCCTTGATATGGTAGGTTCTCCATGGACATTGCTATTTGATGGAGCTTGCTCCAAATTTGGGAATGGTGCTGGTATAGTTCTACTTTCTCCTAGTTTGGAAGAGTTTGCTTTTTCCTTCAAACTTAATTTTGAATGCACTAACAACATTGTTGAGTATGAGGCATTATTGTTAGGGTTAAGAATTGCATGGAAATATGGAGTAAAATACATTGTTACAAAAGGAGACTCAGAGCTGGTTGTCAAATAAATAAGAAAATTGTATGCTACAAAAAATCAGCGTATGAAATAGTATAAGCATGTAGTTTGGGATCTAATTGAAATGTTTGATTCCTTTAACATTGTGTATCATGACAGAGGTCTCAATGTTGCTGCTGAAAATTTGGAAGTGTTAGGTTCTAGATTTGGAAATTGCACCATTTCACCTTATTGTGAATACAACATTGAAGTGCTAACTAGGCCAGCTGTCCCTGATAATGTGAAACATTGGCAAGTTTTTAATGATGATGCTCAAGTGCTAAGGTTCTTGCAAAACCAAGGTGAGTTTACAAATTAGAATATTGATTGGGAGCCAATGGTATGCATGACTGAAGGAAGAGAAACTTTGTTTGAGAAAGACATCATCCAATTGAAAACAAACACCATTCCTAGAGGTCTTGTTGCACTTGAGTCAAATTTTAACAATGTTGATTACATCATAAATAGAAACATGTCTACCTCAAGGGATGTGGAAGAGCATAACTTGGGAACTAATGGTAAACCAAGGAAGATTTGGTTGGGCAGCAATTTAAGTAAAGAGGAAAAACAGTCCTATGCCCAACTCTTGAAAAAATATCAAGACTGCCTTGCTTGGTCCTATTCCGAGCTAAAAGCATATAGAGAAGACTTGTTTCAACATGAGATCCCTCTTGAGGCCAAGAATAAGCCATTCAGATAGAGGCAAAGGCCAATTAATCCACTTCTCTCCATGAAAATGTAAGAGGAGTTAAAGAAGTTGAGAGATGGAGGTATTATTCAGCCCACTAGATATTCATCTTGGGTTGCAAACCTTGTGCCAGTTAGAAAGAAGAACGGAGACATCAGACTTTGTGTGGATTTTAGAAATCTAAAAAAGCATCCATGAAGGACAACTATCCCTTGCCAAATATGGAAAATATGTTGCATCTTGTGATAGGGTCTGAGTTGCTTTCTACATTGGATGGTTTCTCTGGATACAATCAAGTGGTTGTCAAAGAATCAAAAAGACTTAAGACAACATTCACTACTCCTTGGGGAACATATGTTTTTGTTAGGATGCCCTTTGGTTTGATGAATGCTAGTGCCACTTTTCAAAGAGAAATGGATGTTACTTTTTGCTGGTTACATCAATGAGTTCATTGCAGTTTACCAAGATGATGTGACTATGTTTTCAAGGCAGAGAGGTGATCATTTGCAGCACTTGGAGAAGATGCTGATCAGATGTAGGGAGTATGGCATTTCTCTTAATCCAAAGAAGTGTCATTTTGGCATGCAAAAGGCCAAGTTGTTTGGTCACATTGTGTCAAAAGATGGTGTTATGATAGACCCTAAGAGAGTGGAAGCAATCAGCAAAGTACCTATCCCAAGAACCAAGAAAGGCATCCAATATTTCTTTGGTCAAATTAATTTTATTAGAAGGTTTGTTTCCAACTTTGCTGAGTTGACTCTTCCAATCACAAGCATGCTAAAGAAGGATCAAGTTATCAGGTGGGAGGAGGCTGCCATTCAAGCTTTCGAAAGAATTAAGGATGCACTTAAACATGCACCTATTTTAGCAGCCCCAAACTATAAGAGGCCTTTCCAAATCTTTTCCTTTGCCTCTAAGTATACCATTTCTTCTGTTTTGTTGTAAAAGGATGAAAATGGGGCTGAGAGGCCTATTGCCTTCTTTAGTAAGGCTTTACAAGTAGTTGAGCTGAAGTATACAATCATGAGCAACAAGCATTTACCTTGGTGAAAGAAACAAAGGTTTTTAGGCCTTATATATTGAGTTCAAAAGTTGTTTCTTATGTTCCCCACACCATGGTAAAAGACATCTTATCAGAGATCGAGATCTCAAGTAAAAGCTATAGATGGGTGAACAAACTACAAGAGTATGATATGGACATCCAAACCACAAAGCTATTAAGAGGTTTGGGTCTTGCTAAGCTCATGGCTAAGAGTAACCTATAGGTGTGGAAGGGAATGAAGTAGAAGAAGAAAGGGCGGATGTTCTTGGGAAATTGGCAAGTTCTCGAGTGATACAAGGATATAATATTTTACCTCAAACATCTTTGATGTCCCGGTCACTTAAATAAAAATAAGAAAAGAGCCCTCAAGCTGGCTTCTCAATAATATATCATCAAAAACCTTGGGCTAGCTTAGAAGAACCACAAGGTGTCCTATTGAAATGCATAACCGATGATGAAACTCCCAAGATAGTTGCTGATTTCAATGGGGAAGTTTTGGAGGACACTTTGCTTTGGAAGAGTAACAACACATAAGATTTTGAGAGCTGGTTATTGGTGGCCTACTCTCTTCAAAGATGCAACTCAGTGGTTAGAAAATTTGATAGTTACCAACGTTTCTCTAGAAGACTGAAAGCTTCGGGCTCCCTTCCTTTGCAGCCTATATCAATTGAAGCTCCTTTCAAGCAATGGGGGATGGACTTCATTGGTGAGATTTCAGATCCTTCTAGTGCTAGCCATAAGTGGATTCTTGTAGCCACTAATTATTTTACAAAGTGGGTCGAGGCAATCCCCACCAAGAAAGAAACATACCAAATAGTTATGGACTTCTTGTTGAATCAAATCATATGCATATTTTGAGTCCCAGTCAAGATTGTAGTTAATAATTCCATGTGCTTTAGAGTCAAACCTTTAATGGAAATGTGTAATAAATATGGATTCAATCTGACTTATTCTTCAAACTATAACCCCTAAGGGAATGGAAAAGTTGAGTCTAGCAATAAGAATTTGTTGAAGATCATTAGAAGAACCTTGGAGCAAAACAAGAAGAAATGGGGTGAACAATTGAAATTTGTAGTTTGGGTTGATAGGATAACTCCTAAAAGAGCTACTGGTAAGATCCCATTTTAATTGGTGTATGGAACTCAGGATTTGCTTCCCTTACACTTGCAATTATCTTCATTTTAGTTTTCCCAACAATTGGAAGATCAAGAGCTTGGCCCATATGAATCAAGGATCAATCAGATTATTGAGCTTGATGAGGAGAGAAGAGCATCCCATCAAAGGCATGTCAGATTTAGGGAAAAATTGAAGAGATTTTTGACAAGAAGGTCACTCCTAGATCCTTCAATGTTGGAGATCTAGTTTTGTTTTGGGATAGTATGCATGAAGAAAAGGGAAAGCATGGAAATTTTGATGCATTATGGATGGGCCCTTATGCCATTAATATCAGAATTGGTGAACATACCTTATTTCTCAAGGAATTAGATGGGGAATTGCTAGAGCTTCCTGTTAATGGTAGACATTTGAAGCATTTCTTGGATTAATCCCCAAATCTGAGGTATGCACCAATTATACAGTTGTATAGTCTTTGTTTTTACTTTTTTTTTGGTGTGTGGTTTTCCCTTGTTCTTGCAGCCATTCTGGTCGGTTTCTCAACTCGTTTTTGAAGGATGGTTCTAGTTTTTTGAATGCCTTGCATATTGACTCCTTTGCCCAATGGATATTTTGGCACTTGGTCTACGTTTTGTCCTTGTGGCACTCACTGGGAGTGCCCATCCCCAAGAAAGAGCCGATGTTGGTGCCATTTTTGAGCTTGCACCATGTTGCCCTAATTTTTCAAATCTATATCTACTCAAAAACATTTTATCCTTTGATTTTATGGTCTGTAATTCTTCCCCTCCAATTGAATGCTTTAAAATGCTCACAAACTTGTTATTTTTCCCTAATTTGAAAGAATAATCCAAGTTTGCCCTTTTCTGTGCCCTAGTTTTTCTAATTTTGTGGGTTGTGTCATTTTTCCCTTTAGCCAGATCGTGGAAAAATCGAAATTGATCAAATCATACTTGTGTGTAATTGAAAATCCTATCCCAAGGTCGAAAATATTCGGAAACCATGCTTCAGTTGATTTAGAATCAAAAAGTATGCCATCCTTGGTGACAAAATTAAATTCTAGGGCATCCCTAGAATTTTTTACGTTTTGAAGGTCAGACAGGCGTCATTTTTCCATCAAATTCATCCTCAAAAGGTATTGTCAACGTGGAGGGTTTTCATTGGCCAAGATGCCACAGGAAATGTTTCTAACTTGTCATTTTTTTATTTTTGGAAAAAATGGCAAATTTGGCTCCACGGCTCTGCCTTTTTCAATGTTTCCTATGTGGCATGTTCTAATTGACCATGGAAAGGCAGGGAGTCAGATCTCCTTTGAAAATTTTGGGTTTATTTTGCAAAATTTCTTAAGTCAAATTTTTGCCCAAATCCCCGCAACCAACCAGAAGAGGACACGTGTCCTAAAAGTTTCAAAATGGAAGAAGGGGCCAAAGGAAAATTTTATGACTTGTTGTCTAAAAGGTGAAAAATGAAAAATTGCTCCACTCCAATCCAAGGGAGACACGTGTCCAAGAGGGTAAAAAGGGAAGAATTTTTTGGTTTGTGCGGGAACATAGGCCTTCAGAGGTCATTAAGGTTTTTTTCCTTTTTGGCAAAGTGGGTTAAAGTGAAATTTTGGACCGTGGCCACGTGGCCAATCACAAGTGGATACATGTCCAAACAGAGGTCGAGAGGAAAGTGTGGGCCACGAAGGAAAATGGGGATTTTTTCAACTTTTTCCCAAAAGGAATTAAGGCAAAAATTTAAGTTGTGGGCCCACAAGAAAATCAATGAGCGACACGTGGCAGACAAGGAAGGTCGGTAGGTTGGTAGAGGGAAAAAGGGATTTTTCTCTTTTTTTCAAAAAAGGGCTCAGAATCAAAATTTGGAGCGCTGGCTCACAACGAATCACAAGGAGACACGTGGCAAGGGAGAAATCAAAGGTGTAGGCCTATGGGGCAAAAATTTAAAATTTTCCAATTTTCCAAAAAGGTCAAAATGTGTAGAATTGAAGCACAATCCCAATGGGACCCACCATGTGCCACATGTCAGCTCCAAAATTCAAAGGCGGAGGGGCGGGGGAAAAAGTCAAATTTTTCCATTTTTTCCAAAAGGTTGAAAAGTCAAAAAATGAGCCCAAATTTGTTTCCAATCATTTTTTGCCACGTGTCCAACCTTATCCAAAAATTAAAAAGGTAACTCAAGCTTATTTCTAAGTCTGCATCTTCCACGTGGAGGGCTAGGATTAAAAGATGGATAAGATTGACGGTTATTGTGCATCCATTTGTTTTGACCACCATGAGAGCTCCAGGAAGCTTGGAATCACAATTTTTACATCAAAATTCATCAAATTTATAGTGATTTTGTGTCGTCTTGGCCTTCCAAGATCATTGGCATCACTTTCATGGCTTAATTCTTTGATTTGGGATGTTTTTGAAGTAATTTTTACCCCATCCCGAGAAAACACGTGGAATGTCAAAATCAAAAGTTGCAGAGGTAATTTGAAAAGGTAAAAAGGTGAAAATGATGAGTAAAAGGTGTTTGCATGCCTCAATGATGAAAAACATGCCTCCAGGATGGATAATGATCTAGATATTTGTAATGATTTAATCTTTTGGGCACACCTAGCAACCTGCGAGTGTTTTTCTGATTTGATGTCATTTTCATTGAATCATGAAGAATTGTTGTAACAGAATTGATCCCATGGCATATTCTTTTCTTGGGAAAGAAGGATCAAATGTGGCAAGAGATATATAATGCATGTTTTGAGACATGCGAGGGGTCGGGAAAAGTTGAAAATCACGAGCAAATTTTGAGAGAAAGCTCATTTTTCTGAAAAAACCCACCAAAGAACCAGAATAATTTCTTCTGTGTTGGATCTTCATGTATGTGAGTTGGTTACAAGTGTATAGCCATCACACAACTCTGAGATTGTTCATGAAACTCTCCCCTGTTGATGAATCTAACAAGCTTTTGAGTTAATATGTGTTTTTCTGGGAAATATGATGTCTGTTATCATTTTTAAATGCCTACAAATAGTGTCCATTATTCTTGTTGAAATATTGCATTGAAATCCTTTAGAAATCACACAGAATCTCCATTATTTGTTGATTATTTAGTGGCATTTTCAATCTCATGTTCAAAAGAGACTTCATTTGATAAAGAGATAAAATAAATTTAAAATCACTTTACCTTTCTTGACTATAGAGATTGCTTGTAAGCCTTTGGGGGTACCTTAGGCATGGTTTGATCATGGATTTTTGTGTTTAATTAAGTTCTTTACTTCAAGATTTTGTGGTGAATTCTCAAAGATTGTGTGAAGAGTGCAACTTGGGCTTCCATTTATGCCTCTTCTCCGTTGAAAGAATATCTCAATTATTTGAAGCATTTTATCGATAGTTGTTCAAGTATTGTAGAGGTTGTCAAAGATCTAATATATCCCAATTTATCTTGTCATCTCCCCACCAAAATTTTCATTCAAATAAAATAATCCTACCTACACTACCCCCGCATTGTATTGTGGATCATACAAAGTGTCTTGATAACCCTTGCCTTATATTGAAAATATCTCCATGATCCGGGAGTGACAACTTGTTAAAGTCGATTTGGAGTGTTGATCATATTTTCCCAAGGCCTTTTCATAATATTTGCATAAATTGAGGGATATCTTCATCTCCTTCACCATTTGGGGTTACAATATAGGTTCTTTTACCTTGGTTGAAAAGGCACAACCTAAAATAGTGAGGGTTAGATCAAATCCTTTCAAAGTGTTATCCATCTCTCCACAAATCTGAGTGCCAGTTAGATCACCTCCTAGCTACAAAATGACACACATCATGATCTATCTGACAGCAAGCTTCATGCCATATCTCTGATGCTACTCAGACTGAAAAGGAGAACAAATTTGGGTACCAACACAACCTCCTTGACACCAAAATAACACGTAGAAGGATTTTCATAAAGTTGATGTTGTTCAAGAGTTTCCAACACCTTATTTACATGATACAAGTGTTCCTCCCATGTTTTACTATAGATTAATATATCATCAAAGAACACTAAAAAAACTTTCGAAGAAATGGCTTAAAGATAGCATTCATCAAGCTTTGAAATCTAGAGGGTGAATTTGTTAGTCCAAAAGGCATTACCAAGAACTCATAGTGTCCTTCATGTGTCCTGAAGGGTGTTTTATGAATATCTTCATCCCTTATTCTAATCTGATGATATCCATAATGAAGATCAAGTTTTTTAAAGTAAACATCACCATGTAACTCATCTAGCAAATCATCAATAACAGGAATAGGAAACTTATCTTAAACGGTGTACTTATTGAGTTCCCTGTAATCTAGACACATGCGCCAATTGTCATCTTTTTTCCATACCATCACTACAGGAGAAGAGTAAGAACTTTGACTATGATGAATAAGTCCTGATTCTAACATCTCTTGAACTATCTTCTCAATCTCACTCTTTTGCATATACGGGTACCTATAAGGTCTGATGTTGGGTGGTTGACTCCCTAGTACTAGGTGGATGGCATGGTCATGGTCTCTTTTCGAAGCGCGGACCTTTGGGCATTTCTCCAAACACCACTGAGTTCTCATCTATAACTACTTTCATATCTGAGGGTATAAATGTATTGGAATGATGTGCTTCCAATTAAATGATTTGTGCTACAAACCCTTATGCACCCTTTCTAAGAATTTTTGCATCTGATGAGAACTTACCATCTATGGGGACTTTTCTCTTAGTCCTTTTAGTTTAAAATTCCTCCCTTATGACTGAAATTGCATGAACAACTCTTGGAAATTCATTTCAATGGTTCCCAAGGTGGTAAGCCATTGAACTCCTAACACAATTTCTGCTCCTCCCATGGCAATGGCATACATATTGCTAGTAATAATCTCCCATGGCAAGATTAATGTTATATCATTTTCCTTAACAACTAAAAGTTTTCCCATCGTGATCATGACTTGACATTCTCAATCTAGATAAACAAAGTAGTTCAAGACACCGCACCAACTTATGATTGATGAAATTTTGAGTATTTCCCGAATCAATCAACACTGTTACCCTTTGTTTTTTTAAGAATCCAACTACTTTGAGAGTTTGGGGAGTGCTAATATCAGAAATTGCATGGCATGATATTGTTGGTTGGGGATCTCCTAATTCCTCTTCTGGCTCTACCTCTTCATCTGCTTCATTTTCTTCTTCTTCGAGAGGTCCTTGATGTATAACAACTTCTTTTCAAAGACACTTATGTCCTGGTCCAAATTTGTTGTCACAATTAAAACATAACCCTTTGGCTCTCTTTTCTTCAATTTTTTGAGGTGTCATTCTCACTGGCCAAGGGAATGATGGTGGAAGGGTGCTACGATCTCTGATATTACTGATAGTTTGTTTCCTACTAGAAATAAATTTTTCCTCCGCCTACGTGTCATGATCATAGAGTCTGAAACCTTATGAGGATTAAACATATGCACCTCAGTCTCAATTTTTCTTTAAGACCCTCAAGAAATAAGTCATTCAAATTATATTCAAGAATATTTTCCACCTGTAAGGAAAGGTTTTGGAATTGATGGATGTAATATTTGACTATTCCTATTTGTCTGAACTTTGCTAATTGACCAAAATAATTCTCTGACACACTAGAGCTATAGTGCAATTGCAACTCTTTGGTGAATACTATCCATATAACATTGAGGCCACTCTTTTCCTTTGAGCATATAACCATCGATACCAAATGAATTGGTCACTTTAAGATACAACGATGCCATGGTAACCTTTTGTCTTGATGGAACATGATGAAGATCAAAGAAATTATCCATCCTGTTAATCCAATTCATGGATCCTTTCCATCAAACTTATGCATTTCCCCTTTTGGAATCATATTACGGGCTTGTAGAGTGTTTTTATTTGGATTGGTCATGTTTGCAGATCCACCCTGGCTAGTTTATCTATTACTTTGACCTAAAGATCCACCCTGGTTAATATGAGTATGATTGAGTTGTGGCTGATTAGGAAGGATATGATGACCCATGATATTGTAACTAAATTGGTGAATGAAATCCTCCAATCGTTGTCCAATATTTTCTACATCTTCTTTGTTGGCCACTCTACCCTTGAGGTTTTGCAACTCTAACTCAAGATAGTTGACCTTATGGTCAGTTGAAGTAAACCCTAACTCTAAGGAATCTGTGGATACCATTTCTGACTCTAACTCCTCAACTATTATCTCATCCTTATTAGGGGTTTTACTTGGAGTGATGGGATTCTTTATTCCTCTTATCGAATGCCCAGCCATGATGCCCCAAAATGGTAAGATTTAAGGATCAAGGTCAAAATTTTGGGTTTGGGATTTCAATAGGAATTTGGAAAAAATTTATAAAAAATCAAAGAAAGAACTCAAACTAATTTTTAATATTCTTTCGAAATGTAAATAACTTTGAAAATTTTCAAAAATTACACTCTAGGTAGCTGAATTATTAAAAACATAAAACTGCTATAACATTTGTAAAAAAGTCAAAAATTCTTAAAATTTGGAGGGAAGCTTACTTGACTAATTTCACCACACCACAAAAAATTTGCAAAAAAAATCACTACCGATTTTGAGATATGGATGAACCTTCACAATTAGGGTTTGACGCAGTGTTGGCCGAGTTCAAGCTCTGATACCACTTGTAATGTAATTACTTGTATAAATTTGATTATTAGCAGAAATATAACACCAATGAACACAATATTTTAGATAAATGATCTCAATGTGCAAGAAGAATAACTTAGCCACTTGAGGGGGAAAACTCCAAACCGAGATAATAAAACTCAAATGCTAAATATCATGATCAAATACTACCTACTAACCCCTATACATACTCTTCCTATGCTATATCCAACACCAAGGCCGACCCACTAATGAAAAATTAACATATATGAAAGAGATACATAATGATAAGAATTTATGATAGCCACAAATTGACTATATACATCCAATATAAGATATATGATTAAGGGTGTAGTAGCGGCCAATCGAGATGTTGCCACATGGCTTCATGAGGTGTCAACGGAAGAGCGTCTCCCTTTCTGACTTAACGCTTCAAAAAAACAATTTTGGGGTAAAATTCTTAAGTTTCCCCACCGACCCGCCATCCTAAAACCAATGATTGATTGACATGTGGCATCCTTGGGCATCAGCGGAGGCACGGGTGATTCTTAACCTTAATGCATTTCAAGTGAAAGTTAAATTTTCTAAGTTTTCTCCATCGGCCTGATTTTTCACTTAGAAAATTGGGACTGACATGTAGCGTCTCTACGCGTCGGGGAAGAGTGGGTAATTTTGAACCCTTTCACCCTTTCAAAAATATAAGGAAAAAGTCAATTTTGCCTTCGGCATCCCACTTTTCTGCGCCTAGGCTAGAAATTTGGACACGTGTCCCTCGCACCTCAAACTTAAATTTCCTCTTAGAGTGCAAAGTCCCACCATGGGCTCGTGGAGGCACAGTTGAATTTTTATATTTTTTCCAAAAGTGAAAAATACAAACTACCTCCCCACCGCGAATCAATCCCTTTTCGGGAAATTTTCTTCCCAGCCCACAGCCCGCCTTTGGGGAAAATTTTCTTCCCAAGGCCCGTCGGCCCATAACTTGAGTTTTATAGGGAGTTAGAAGGGCTTCTTAATGTCACTAGAAAGGCAAGAAAATTTCAAATCTAATGTGAATATTTTCATAATATTTCAAGTCTATTAATTTTGAGAAAAACTAGGTTGAATCTCTTAATCCTGTTAGGGGGTGGGAGAGTGAGAAATTACCCTCTTAATCTTAATGACTATTCTAACCCTTAGTTTTGACCCTATAAATTTAATAATTGTTGTAATGGGAAAATCATGAGCTAATATTTTTTATTTGGCCTCGAAACCTTGCTTGTGGAAACTGTTTGTTTTGTAACCTAGTAGTAAACACTTTTAATCAAAAAAATTATCCCATAATTTTTCTGACTAATCCTAGGTTGTTCTTGGGTCTCAAGTGGGTTGTTTTAGCAGGCATTACACTTGGTATCAGAGCCATGGGTTCAAGAGCTTGGACCCTTGGGAACACTAGAAAACTTGAGACATGAACTTTAACCTAGCACATTTTTGAATCTAGAAAACAACTTTGCGTGGAAATTACATATTTTAGTAAACATGGAAACTAAATAAAACTTAGAAAGATGAACTAACTCTCGCCTTGGCCTGTGCATGATATGCAGACATGATGAGGGGTCTTTTAACATAGACCTAGAATTACCACCACCAGATCATGTTGTAGTAGCTATCCTACCACATATTTTATAGACACTTCAAGATGTTAATGTCGCTCTACGCGAAGGACCGTAGGAGCACATTCAGTCAGACATGATAGGGTGACATCCATTGAGGCTCATGCATCTCCTCGGCATAGTGAGGAGCATAGAGGAGAGAAATCCCATGAGGAGTTAGTTAGAGTAGATTCACCGTTGAGGGGACAGGAGATTGGGTTTTGGACACGAGATAGGTCTTAGAGCCCTAGGCTTAGGGATGAGCATGCAGAGAGGCCTAGGGGTCGCCAGACCACTACTGTAGACCATATTAGGGAGATCTTGAAGCTATGGCTAGCTCATTATTCTGGTGACATAGGTGGATTTTAGGCAGAGGCCTGGTTGGTGAGCTTGAGTAGGTGCTTCAAGCTCTTCCCTTTCTCCAGCAACACAAAATATCATGTTGCGATCCATCTTCTAAGGGATGGAGCAGGCGTATGGTGGAGGACAGAGGAGCAGAAGCTCCATGTTGATTCTGAGACAATTACCTAGGAGCTCTTTGAGGAGTGGTTTAGGAGCAGATATTTATCTCGAGGTTCATACAGTAGAGGATTGATGAGTTTCATGACCTCTGACAAGCATCTCTTACAGTGGTTGAGTATGAGAGTAGATGTCTAGATCTACTCCAGCATGTTAATTACATGCAGGATGAGTGAGTGTAGATCCATAGGTTCATCCGGGGCCTGAATCTAGACATTGGACGTGCAGTGTGGATCCATTGTCCACAGACATTGGCTGAGGCCATTAAGAAGTCCTATATAGCATAGGGGACTCGGGAAAAACCCAACAGTCTAGAGACTAAGTCCTGGAGTCGTATACAACAAATCCAGGACAATAGATTGAGGGGGTTAGTACCTCCTCCTCATGGTAGACAAGGTTCAACACAGTCATCTTTTAGACCACGACAAGAAAGTAGCATCAACGGAGCTCGCCAAGAGAGACCTCATTAGTCCACATAAGGGTCATCAAGGTCCACAACACGCCCCTCTAGGGCACCAACTGGAGATTCTACTCAAGGGAGAGGATTAGGTGGTTGTTTTGGGTGTGGTGTTACTGGAAATTTTGGGGAGACTTCCACAGAACCCTAACAACAAGGGTAAGACACAAATCTTAGAGCCTACTATTGGTGACATGGGGCATAGTCATAGGATGTACGTAGCGGTCAAGAACCACTAGGAAGAGCATTAGAGTATAGTTATTGAGACTATAGGTAACATTAGTGGTATTCCTACCTCCATTTTATTTGATTCTGGTTCTTCTGATTCTTTTATTACACCATCTTTAGTAGAGCGATACAGTGAGGGCGGGTTAGGCAGGGTCATAGTTGGGATGTTGAGATGGCTTCTAGAACCAATATCTATGTAGAATCCTTAGTTAAGGAGTGTGTAGTGGATTTGGGACCTTTCACCACTACCTCGATCTTTGTATCCTTCCGTTGGGCTCTTATGGAGTCATCTTGGGCATGGACTAGTTATCTAGCACACAGAGCCAGAGTGGATTGTTACCACAAGATCATATCTTGTATAGATGATCTAGGAGTTGAGGTAGTGATAGCGGGGGTCAGGAGACCCATTTCTATTCGCACCATCTCTGTTATACAACTTAAGTGGTGTGTGTGACGAGGTTGTCGATTTTTCTCATCACAGGTTAGTGACCAATCAAAAGATGGGTCTAGTGGACCATTGCTAGATGACCATCCCATTTTGAGAGAGTTTTCTAATGTCTTTCCAAGGGAGCTACCAGGGTTACCACCCCATGGGAGATAGATTTTCATATAGATCTGTTTCGGAGAAGATCCTATCTCACGAGCACCTTATCGGATGACTACCCCTGAGCTCTATGAGCTCAAGTTACAGCTTGAGGGCCTTCGGAGAAAGGCCTAATTCATCCTAGTGTATCCCCTTGGGGTGCACCGGTGATCTTTATAAATAAGAAGGATGGATCCTTGCGGTTGTGTATTGATTGGTGTCAATCAAAAAAGTAACAATATAGAATCGTTATCCCCTTCCACACATTGATGATTTGTTTGATCAGATGAAGGAAGCCACAACTTTCTCTAAGATAGACCTTAATTTAGGCTACCATCAGCTGAGGATTTCAGAGGCAGACATTCATAAGACCTACTTCCGTATGAGATATGGCCATTATGAGTTCACAGTGGTACCTTTTGATTTCACGAATGCCCTTGCAATGTTTATGAGTTTGATGAATGGGGTATTTAGGAACTTCTTAGATTGCTTTGTGCTCATCTTCCTTAATGACATTTTGATTTACTCACATACACATGAGGAACATGAGGGGAACCTTTGTCAGGTTCTTTAGTGTCTTCAAGCAACAACTTTACGGGAACTTGGAGAAGTGTGCATTCTTTCAGACGGAGGTGTAATATTTGGGTCATATCATTTCTGGGGAAGGTATCACCATTGATCCTTCCAAGATTAGAGCTATCATGGATTGGCCAAAGACCCACCTACTCTGTGGACTGAGGTGCGCAGCTTCATGGGAATAACAGGTTACTACAGGAGATTTCTTCAGACTTCTCTCAGATTGCACACCCCATCACTTCCCTTCAATGGAAAGGGATGAAGTTTTTTCAAAATAGTTGTGTGAGTAGGCATTTAGGAGACTAAAGGTATTTCTAGCTACAACACCTATTCTTGCAGTGTCGGATCCACAGGGTGAGTTTTTCGTATGCATGGATGCTTCTTTGGCAAGACTTTGAGGTGTTTTGATGTAGGAGGGGAATGGTGGCTTTTGAGTCTTGCAAACTCAAAGATTATGAGCTTAGTTATCCAACTCATGATCTTGAGCTTGTGGTAGTTGTGCACACTTTGGTTTGATGGAGGAATTTTCTTCTTGGTCGAAGATTCACACTCAAGATAGATCACTTGAGTCTTCACCACCTCTTCACGTAGCCAAATATCAACACTCATCAATGGTGTTGGATGGAGTTGCTTTGTGAGTATGATATGGAGATAGAGCATGTGAAAGGGAAGGATAATGTGGTTACAGATGCTCTTAGCAGATGGAGGTATGTGGCTATGGCCACCTCAGTGAGCATAGATTTGTAAAGAACAAGTCTTAGAGACCCTCGAGGATAATTTTGATGGTTTTTCTTTAGAGGTAGATAGTCTTCTCAAGAACAAAGGCTAGATTTATGTTCCCAAAGATGGAGGCTTGAGGCGGGACATCTTGGCGAGGCACATCCTACACCCTATCAGCCCATCCCGGGAGAAGAAGATGCATGCCACCTTGAGACAGTTGTATCATTGGAGAGGACTTCGTAGAGACATGGCTCAGTTCATGTCACACTTGTTTAGAGTGCCAAAAAGTAAAGGCCGAGCATCAACATCCAGCTGGCCTTCTCTATCCTCATGTTATACCGGAATGGAAGTGGGATACCATTTCCATGGACTTCATTGTTGGGCTACCGATGTCGAGATACCACCACGACGCCATCATGGTCACAGTGGATAAATTGACAAAAGTGGCTCATTTTTCTCTAGTAAAGACCACTTATATAACTAACGATGGCATAGGTATATCTTGATGAGATTGTCAAGTTGCACGGGATTCCATGGAAAATCATTTGTGACCACAATCCTTTGTATACTTCCCTTTTTGGACCACCATGTAGTATGCCCTCGGGATGAGGATCAACTTCAGCATAGCATATCACACTGAGACAGATGGACAAACTGAGTGGGTGAATAATATTTTAGAGGACATGCTTAAGATATATGTGATGGATCATCGGGGAGATGGGAGGAGTACTTAGACTTGGTGGAGTTTGCCTATAATAATAGTTTTCGAGTTCTATAGGCATGGATCCTTTCTAGGCCTTGTATGGCAGAGAGTGCAAGACACGTCTTAGCTGAGACTAGTTAGAGGACAAAGTTTCTTGGACCAGCCTTGTTACAGGACACGGAGTAGCAAGTGGTTATGATTAGGAAAAGACTACAAGAGACACAAGATAGGAAGAAGAAGTACACTAAACAAGGATAGGACCGATCGTAGTTTTGATGTGGGCATGAAGGTGTTCCTTCATGTCGTGCCCACAATAGCCCTATCCATTATGGAAAAGGTTTTAAGTTAGCTCCTAGATTCGTGGGTCCATTTGAGATCTTGGAGTGTATCGACCCTTTGGCCTACTGTCTAGCATTGCCACCTAGCTTGTCTTGTGTACATGATGTGTTTAATGTTTCAGTTCTTAGGATATATGTTGCAGATCCTTCTCATGTGCTATATTGGACATCATTACATGTGCGGGATCGGGGGTGGTGATGGTGGAGCCCGTTCGCATTTTATATTGCAAGACCCTGGGCCTTCAAGGAAGAGAGATTGACTAGGTCCGGGTGAAGTCGGAAAAATATGATGAGAATATAGCTACATGGGAGAATACTAATTTTTCACAAGTTTAGTTTCCACATCTCTTCCAGTGACTTCCAAGAGGAAGTCGAGCCTAGGGGAGGGGGATGTAGTGCTCGCTTTCCTTAGATACCTTGTGATATTGATCCTGATACTACCAACTATATTATGGACATTGTTATAGTATAATTTAGCATGGTGTTAGATGTTAGATCATGGTTTATTGTGGAATTTGATTCATATATGGTGCATGATGATTATTAGAGACATTTTAGATATTGATGTTGATATATTGTTTGACATGGTTACATTATAGATGTTGTTCGAACTTGTGATATTTGGATATTTTGAGTAGACCTAGAAAATGAGAATTGAATTAAAATTGGTAATGATATAGTTGTGGATGAAATTGTAAGTGATACTGCTAATTGTCTTGATGTTTTTTGTGATTCACATATATGTCAATGATCTTGAAATTATATTTATATTCATTTGGATGTTATAATATGGCCACGAGGCCGAAGGAGGTATTTTTATTTTACAGTTTAAAATATCACAACAAACATTAGGGGATTGAGACTAACCACGGTGGAATTCTAGATAGATTCAACAAGTTCACCATGGAAACTTGTATTTTTTTTGTTTGATTGTGTTAGGGACTCCCATGGGGATCACCTTTAATTATGACCAAGGGTTATGTGTATTTATTTATTTTGTTCCTTTTTATTGATGTTTGTATGTGTTTACCCCTTTTATTTAAATAAATTGTGGTATATAATGTGAGTAATCATATTGTTAAAATAAATTAATCAAATTGGGTCATAAGAAAGTAATTATTGGAGTGGTTGACTCTTGTATTAAATGTTGTAAGATATGTGTAAGTGATGTGTAAGAGATATGTAAGTAAAATTTGGAGTATGAAACACTTCATCTTCTTTGGAATTCAAAATTTTCCTTGGAGACTGATTTTGGAGGCTTGTGGGACAAGTTAAACTTGTCCCATACCTCTTAAATTTGCATACCAACCTTACCTATGGTTGGAGAGTTTAAATCTAGCCTTCATTATGCTTTTTTGTAAGTCAAGCTGAATGTTTTAATTGCACTTCTTGCTTGAAATTAATTTCAGTCCTTTGGGGTATGGGCTTGATTTGAGTGTGTAAGTAAAATTGTCATATTATTCACCTACTTATTTATTGTGTCTTGGAGATTGAAGTTGACTTGTGAGTTGGAGTTGAGGATGTGTGATGTGGCATCCTACAAAGATCCACCTCATCCTCCTCTCTTCCCCCTTCTATATATTCAAATTCATTTTATTATTTTGGGTTACACTCTTTTGGTTGCTTCACTTTTGCATACTTCATTTGGGAAAAATTCTTTTGCTATTTGGAGCTCTTACTTTTGGAGAAAGTTGCAGACTTTTTATAAGCCTATGTTTTGTTGATCTTGGGTTGTTTTGTATTAGAAAGCTTGTTGGTTGGAACTTGGAACAAACTCCATTATGGAGAGGTAATATCTTGGCTCTTGAAATGCTCTTTTTTAATTGTGCAAATGTTATTGTTGTGAATGTAAAGGCACGTGTGTGGGTTGTTTTGGTAGATTCCCTAGGGATGGTGTAGGAGAAGACTACATTGGGTATTTCTATGGGAGGAATATGTGTTTTAGGGAGGTATAAGTGTGGAGGGAGTTGGGATCCAGGTTCCACCTTAAAAATAAATATCTTTCATTTCTTTACTCATTATGGGGTGCCATAAGAGGTTGGAGAGGCATAAAGAAATGCAAGGAATAAGGGGTACTTGGGGGAGGCATAAGGGCATGTCATGGATTTGAAATGATATATATGTATATTTTGGCGTTTGTTCTCGGTGGTGATACCCATTTCCCTTTGGGAGGCGTAAGAAGCATCCCCATAGTTTCTTGCTCCTTTGACGTACATAATGGAGCCTGAGTTTTGTTTGCCATGTTTTAATGTGGTTACAAACTACATTCTATTTTGGACCATGTTTTAATGTGAAATTTTCATGTGTGTTTGTTGAAGCTTTGTTGTTGCCATGAGTTGAAACCCATCTCCTATTACATTGTGGTTGGGACTTGGGGGTCAATGAAGAAGGATGAATTCTCCTTGTCATTCGATGTCTTGGTTAGCTGGATATTTTTACCTTTCCCCTGTTCTGCTGTGATCAAATTGAAATAAAGAACATTAAGGATCTCCATGTTGTTGTTCGGAACTTTATTTTTGTAGGCTTTTTCCCACTTCAAGTGGATGACTTGTAATATTATTTATATTATAATTTATTTTGTTTTGGAAATGAAATGCTATGTTTAAATGGGAAAGAGATAAAAATACAAAAGTAGAATGAAAGGAAAATAGAAAGAGTGTAATTTGTTTTCCGTGATAAATACAAATAGAACTTGTATTCTTTTCCACAAATGGAGTTACTGCAGTGTAAAATCTGTGTTGAAATATGTTGAGGAATTTCTATTTGAAAGAGAGAAACACATATGAAGAAGATATATTACTCTGTTTTTGTTGAAATGCATGATTTGAAAAATATAAGTTGCATTCTTGTTTTTACATTTTGATTGAAGGAAAGATAACTAGTTAAAACTAGCATGAAATGTAATCAATGTTTGTATAGTATGGCAAAAGAAATAGATTAATCTCTGGTTGTGAAATGTATAAAATTCATTTTTATTTCACTGTAAACTTTGTAAATTTTTATCAAAAGATACATAACAACCCTATAAAACTATGGAAAACAATTGAAACACTAATACAATCTAAGAAAGATCAAAATGAGCCCAAACAAACTAAAATACTTATGAAAATTTTATAGAACCTTTCAAATCGGGTTCAGACAAAAAATTCAAACTTTTGTTGTATAAAAATTGGTAATTTTGGAATTGCTAATCAATCAAACCTTTTGAACCTTGCAATCCATCCTAAAATATTACAAGTAAAATCCTCCATTCCTATTGGGCATGTTGAGAAAGAGTTAATCACAAATTTGAACAAAATTTATAAGTTTAAAAATACCAGTTCACTTTTAAGCGATAAAAAACATTTTTCTTAAAAATTAGCACTCAAACTCTATCAAAATTAAAATCATAAGCTTCCTATACAAAGAGGACTTTGAGATCTTTCCAAAAAGTCCTCGTTTGCCAAAAATGGAGCTCCTAGTCAAAAGTTATGGCCTTCTAAAGTTTTACTTCATCTTGGCTTTAAAATCTAACTACCAAATTTAAATAAAATATTCTTGGTTGGGCCCATGGGCCAAATAATTTATTTTATGATTTTTTCCAAAATTTGTGAAGGCACGAAGTTCCCCACCACTCAGTTGACCTTAAAAAACCTTCATATTGGTCAAAATAAGCTAAGTTAAAAAAAAATCGTAAAAATTTCTAGGTTTTTCCCACTTTCCCGTAGGCCTGCAAACAATCGGGTGCTACCACGTGGCTTAATGATTCTCCATCAGAGGCACGGAATTCCTTCTAACGTTGGAACTTGCAAAAGTAAAATTTGGGAAATTTTTCTATTTTTTTCTCTACGGCCCCGTCGGCCCACAACCAATCAGGTGTTGCCACGTGGCATAATAATGCGCTGCTTAACACACGGTTCACTTTAAACCTTAGCATCTTTAAAAATAAAATTTTGGAAAATTTTGTAAAGTTTCTTCACCTCCCCTGTCGGCCCCGTAGCCAATCAGATGTTGCCATGTGGCTTCACGAGGCATCGGCGGAGGAGCGGATCCCTTTTTGACTTAACGCTTCAAAAAAAATTTGGGGTAAAATTTAAGTTTCCCCACCGATCCGCCATCCAAAACCAATGATTGATTGACATGTGGCATCCTTGGGCATCAACGGAGGCACGGGTGATTCTTAACCTTAACGTGTTTTGGGCGAAAGTCAAATTTTCTAAGTTTTCTCCCATCGGCCCGCTTCCCGCTTGGAAAATTGGGACTGACACGTGGCATCTCTACGCGCCGGCGGAGGAGTGGGTAATTTTGAACCCTTTCGCCCTTTCAAAAATATAAGGCAAAAAGTCAATTTTTCTTCCTATTGGCGTCTGCTTTTCCGCTTAGGCTAGAATTTTGGATATGTGTCCCTAATGAACATCAAACTTAAATTTCCTCTTGGGGTGTGAAGTACCACCACGGGCTCATGGGGCGCGGTTGAATTTTGCTATTTTTTCCAAAAGTGCAAAAATCCAAACTACCTCCCCACCCCGCTATCAATCCCTTTTTGGGAAAATTTTCTTCCCCAGGCCCACAGGCCCGCCTTTGGGGAAAATTTTCTTCCCAAGGCCCGTCGGCCCATAACTTGAGTTTTATAGGGAGTTAGAAGGACTTCTTTATATCACTAGAAAGGTGAGAAAATTTCCTATCTAATGGGAATTTTTTTAGAAGATTTAAAGTGTGTTAATTTTGATAAAAACTAGGTTGAATCTCTTAATCCTATCAGGGGGTGGGAGAGTGAGAAATTTCCCTCTTAATCTTAATGACTATTCTAACCCTTAGTTTTGACCCTGTAAATTTAATAATTTTTGTAATGGGAAAATCATGAGCTAATATTTTTATTTGGCCTCGAAACCTTGCTTGTGGCAACTTGTTGTTTTGTAACCTGGTAGCAGACACTTTTAATCAAAAAAATTATCCCATAATTTTTCTGACTAATCCTAGGTTGTTCTTGGGTCTCAAGTGGGTTGTTTTAGTAGGCATTACACTTTCTTTCTCTTTTCAGCATACAACTACAACAATGAAGGTAAACTTCCTCTTCCTATAATTCAACTTTCATAACCAATAATTAAATGTGACTTACAAAAATACATTTCCTTTAAACAAAGATACAATATGACAATCTTCCACCTTGAGTGGGAATAATAGGAAGGCTTAATCACAAGGAAGGATTTCTTGAAGGCACCAAAAAGATCCAACTTTCACACCACCAACAAGAGAGATCCACCATGCTTCATTTGATCACAACAAAAAAGGGGGGAGAGGCAACACTCTCCACCCAACCAAGAATTCTAATGAGGAGAAGAAGCCATCCTCCTCATTGACCCCAGAGCCCAAACCACATTGCAATAGAAAAATGGATTCAACTCATGGCAACAAACAAGCTTCCACAACACATAACCAAGATTTACAATCATACCAAAAACACAAACAACTCAATACTTCAATCACAAGAAGAACAAACAAATATACAAGGCTTCAAAATGCAAGAGCCAAAGGAGCAAGAACCTATGGGGAGGTCATTTATGCCTCCCAATGAGAAATGATTTCCCACCTAAAAAACCTCCAATAAACATCGCAAACCCCTACACACTCTTATGCCTCCCTCAAGAACCTCTTATTCCTCCGCCATTCTCATATGCCTCCCTACAATCTCTTATGTCTCCCTATAATCTCTTATGGCTCCCTCAACAAAATAACCAAGTAAGAAATGCAAGCAATTTCTTGTCCAAGGTGGGGCACTCAACCCAAACTCCCTCCAAAGAATGAAATAAACTCTTATGCCTCCCCACATGAAATATCCCCATAGTCCCCTCCTACACCACACTTAGGCAATCTACCCAAGCACCCAACAAGCATAGCAAAAACACTCAAAATAAGCACATATGCATACAAAATAAAAGAAAGCATTTAACAAGAGTTTAGCTCATACCTTTCCATGGTAGAGCTTGATCCAAGATCATACACCAAGCTTCTTCAAGCCCAAAAAAACACCAAGAAGCTCCAAAAATCCACAAACACTTCCCAAAATCCTCCAACTCCCAAAATGCAAGAGCACACAAGAATGAAGTAACCCCCAATCAAGCAAAAGAACTTGATTAAATAGAAAAGGGAGAGGGGAGGGTGAGGTGGCTCCATGTAGGATGCCACATCAATCATCCTCATTTCCACCCCAAAAGCCAAACTTCAAACTCTAAAGCATAATTGACAAGTGGGTGAAGAAATGACATATTACTTGCACACACATACTAAGCCCACAACTCCTAAGGACAAACTTAATTATAAGAAAGAAAGTTCAATAATATTTTACCTTTTTGTCTTCCCAAAAGACCTAATGGGGTCTAATTTTGACCCCCAACCCATAGGTAGGGTTAGCATAGCAATTTAAGAGGTGTGGGAAAAGTTTGACTTGTCCCACAAGCTTCCAAAATTGGCCTCTAAGGCCAAATTCGAATTTCCATGAAGGGGTAGAGTGTACAACACTCAAGATCCCCAAGCACTCAACTTACAACACAAAATCTAAGGAAAACTAGTCTAATAAAATAATTCCTTTGGTCACATCTATAATTAGTTTAGGACAAGATTAATTTAGCTTTAATTAAGACACTACAACCCATTAATAATAAAGGTTAAAATACATACCCCAAATTCCAAATAATTAATGCAATGAATTACATCACTAAAATCACATACTAACATCAATTAAAGGAAAATAAATAAATGACAAAACATAACCTCTTGGTCACAATTTCCCCATAACAATAATTCAACACACACACAAATACATGTTGCCATGGTGACCCTCGTTGAATTCACCTAGAATTCCAATGTGGTTTGTCTCCAATCCCCGTAGTTTTTCGTGATATGTTTTCCTGCAAAACACACAATACCCCTCTGGCCTCATGGCCATATTAACGATGTCGAAGTAATAAAACACTTATGCGTAACTATCTATTTCAAACATCAAAAAAATCATAACTACTATTGTTAAGACCAAGTAATTTAACAATTATTCTCATTTTCAACATTTCGATTCTACTCATACATCAGTTTGCAACTAAGATCAAAGACCAACTGGATCATTAGATTAAAGCAATACTTTCACTTGTTCACAATTTTTCCATTCCTCCAAAGATTAAATAAATCACAAAAATAAATTTGAACATCATAATAAAAACTAATACAAAAATGATTTGAAATATCAACATATATTTATCTTGACAACACATCATTTTCTTCCATACTGAATGTCTATCAAAAGTTAATCAGTTCGGTTATAATAATGTCTATCCTTCAATTCCCATATCACAATGTGTTAGTGTCGTTCATCTATTAATATATGTCATAGTAAAACACAATAGTGTCTATGTGTCCAGTCACAGAGATAAACCAAATACAACAAAACAATATCGAAGAGTAATGCTATCACAATCAAATTACGACAATGCAACCATTCTAGCTAATTGTTTTATCCTTAAATGCCCATCAGGGTCCATAGTACGACATATAGTTAAAATAATAATAATCAAAACACAATGGAGTCATGATGCCCCGCACATCTCATTAGTATGCTAATTAGAATAAAGCAGCAAGGTTTACGATTATAACCACTCAGAAAAGGAAATCATGTTTTTTTTAGTGTTGAAGAGAAGTGGGAATTACAAGAAACACAGGGAACCTCCTCTTCAATGTGCCTTGGAATCGCTTCTTTAACTATATTCTTCATTGTCCATAAATTTTTGAATCCAACATTTGATGTTAGGATTGGTCCATGATAACATATATACCACGATAAACTATGGTCCCTATCATGATAATGTGGTTGACGCAAAAATAATATATTTAAAGATCTCCTACTAAATGATGAACTATTGCATGTGAGATGACTATGTTTACTTTTTTGTCCTTCTCCTCTTCTCCATTGTGGTTACATAATTCAAAAATATATATTCAATTGAATCCTTTAAATACATGTCTTTCTACCCCAAATTACATATAGTGCATATATATTTTCATTGCATCTTAGAATAGTTTATGCAATACTAAATTATTCATTCATTATAAATATTCATCCCATACTAATCGGTAGGAATCGTCAAATAAAACATATTATAAAACTTAATATACCATATCTTTTAGTGAATAAGAGTAATGCCACAATGGAGTTGACCCTCTTTTTAACTTAATGGTTGATTCATTGTAATATGAGTATTGTTTCATTCAAAACATTCTTGTATCATCCTATGTGGCTATAGAATCCCAAAAAACCTACTCAATTATGTGGAAATACAAGTCTTACTAACCACAGTCACATACATCTCTTCAATTCATAGTTGAATTACTAATAGTTCTTAATTCATTAAAAATTCATCTTGAATTTATGTGTAGGATATTTTATATTGACAAATATAAACCAATATATAGTATGATTCTTATATTAATTAGGGTGAAATTATAATATAATTTACCCTCATAGTAACATAATAGTTTATTTTAGGTTGGTTATCTTTTTTCTATCTTTCCATTTCCTTCCCTTTCTTATGGCTACATAATCCCATAAACATAGTTCAATATCCTCTACATAGATGATTTAGTACCTCATGTTCCTCTTTAGTGACACTTTGATTTTCTTAGATATAAATCTACAATTCTTATTTTAATTAAAAAAATTATTGAATATTTTTTATTAGACTTGGCATCCAAAAACATATAAACCCCAAAACATTATGATCTTTATGCTAGGGGTGAAACCATGGTATTGTATTTATGGCCCTCCTAATAACATAATAATTGATTGGTTTTCATATGACCGTGTTTATTTTCTCAATCTTCTAATCTCCTACTTTCAAGATACATAATCTCATAAAAATACACAATCAATATTTTAGTGATGTAGAATTTTTAAAATTTAATTAATTTAAACCATAGAAATGGTATTAAATATTAATTAGAAATGTGATGCATTATATACTATTGAATTGTCCATAATGCATATATTATCATTTTAGCTATTCATAATTTAAAAATAAACAAACAACGCCTCAACGATAAGCACTCAAGTTGTAACAAATTCAAAGGAGAGGATCGCAGATAATAATTTTTATTGGTTAAAATTGCATCACATTCATTTCTATTTGATGGACTAGACGCCATAAACTGTGTTTCATTTCGTTAGAAACCATAATTTATGTTGTAATCAGCAGGCATTGCCCTTAAAGCCAATCTTTTTGTTCGCAATGTCAAAAGCCACTAGCAAATGCTGCTGCTGGACACTTCCAATGACGTTGAAGTTATTTTCAGACGGTAAAAGGGGAAGCACACCGTACCCTTGGCCACTGGAAGTAGGGTTCCCTTTACATGGATAGGCAGGTTGACATTTCCCTCAAAATGCAGAGTAACTGTTGGAACATTAAAAGTACCGGATAACTTATAGCATGTAAGAAAGTCTCCATATGGCTCGGGGGAGAAACACGGCCAGGGTTAAGTTTCATCATCTTTTGCTCAAAGGAATTCCTCAAAGCCTCGAAAACAGGTTTGACAAATCGAGTCAGCACCACTTTAGTATCTAAGTATGTGATTGCTGGATCTGGAGCACCGGGAACCTGCATCTTCACATGGAGGCGTTGATTCGCCACGCTGATATCTTCTAGCCCCAAAACGTATGGACTCGAAGCAATGCTTGGATTTGCATTTGGATCACTGTGCATGGGAGTGAAGGCTGATATAGAAGAGGGAATTGAACTTTTCGAATACTTCACAAACCCTATTGCGAGCGGATCGAGGTAATTGGGAAGACAGTAGGAGAACTTTCCATCATACTTTTGCGAAGCAATGTTAAGGGGTCCTCTGCCCAGCCCCAAACGCCCGGAATTAGTTTCCCCTCTGGCGGGGACAAAATTATTGGAGCAGCCGAGGTAAAGATTCTCAACAGCTTTGTTACGCAGATACAGGGTCTCCTTCATATAATTTCCTCTATTCCCATCAAATGCATAGATACATAAATCAGACTGGCTACAGTCAGTGTGAGGGTTACTAGGGCCTGATCCTAGGGGAGGGCATTGTGGAGTCGTACAAAAGAACTCTACATAAGATGTGGAAAAGATGGGGTTGTACAAGGGGTACTTCTTATTTAAGGTGCATCCAGAACAAGTGGCGCACTGGACCCAGGTGAGGGTGTCTCGTGTATCGATGGCCAAAAATTGGTTGACGGCTGGTACCCCAATCGCAACCTCTACAGCATATCCATACATTTCAGATTCTTTTCCAGATATGTCGGCAATATTGAATGCAGCTCTGCCTACAGTAGCGATGTCCTTGACATGAACATTATCCATCTCCACCCGTTTTAACAGCATATCCCTCCAGCTGGAGCCAGAGTTTGGGTAGAGATGAGCGAGAATCAGTTGATCGGCGTCTCCACTATCTTGTGCTGCCACAGAATCACTTGCATTCAAACCACCCTCCGGCTCTTGTATTTGAAATGTATCCATTCCAACTGTGTAATATTTTTCCTCTGAAGAAGTGCATTCTCCAGTGGGAGAATGGACAATATAGTAAAGGCTGAGAAAGCAAATAGAGAGGGATAAAGCTTGCTTATGCATGGCCATTGCGAGCTGGAGTTGTGATGGTTGAGTTTTGCTCCTACGATTACATGAATTTATATACTGGCTGGAGGAGGAAATAAACAGAAAATTGCGGATGTTGTGCCACCACATATTAAACGCAACAAACTTCTACTAAATTTATCACGTAGTAAATGTAAGCTGCGTGTTCATATACCACCCAATCGTC